>WEZZ01005793.1:45766-236817 GCA_013400585.1 Chloropsis cyanopogon
CGGGCCGGGCTGGGCTGGGCTGGGGGGGCCGCTCCGCTCCCCGCAGGTGGGGGAAAGGCGGCCGCGTTACGTAAAAATGAAAATGTGCCACGGGAGCTGCTCGCCGGGGAGAAACTTTCTCTCTTTTTTTTTTCTTTTGGTTTTTCTGGTTTTGGCCTCCAGGGAACGCGCCGCCCGGGAGCACGGGGGAGCCCCGCACTTGGCGAACTGGCGGGGACACCCCTCTGCGGGGTGGGGGCACCCCGGCGCCTCTTTTTACCCCCCTTCCTCTTTTCTTTTTCCTCCCTTTCTTCCAATCCCGCTGTATTTTCGGGCTCCTGCCCCCCGCACTTGGAAGCCGGTGCTGGCCCGCAGCCGGGCAATGAATGGGCATCCGAGGGGCACCGGCCGAGCCGGGGCTGCGGGGGGCACGGCCGGCTCCTGGCCCTGCCGAGGGCTGCAGGGCGGTGTGGTGTTTGTAAATATTTACGGGAGGTAACTGAGCCGGTGTCTGCCGGCAACAAGTGCACGTTTCTCTGAACCCCAGCTGAGCTCTCTGGAGTGATCGCTTTTTTTTTTTAATTTTTTTTTTTTTTCTGTTGATTGTATTAATTTCCTGTTCCCTCTTCTCCCTCGGCCCTTCCTCCTGCTCCCTTGGCCTGACAATGCACAAAGAGCAGGCTGCAGTGGGTGCAGGCAGCTGCCTGCCATGTGGGCTGCTGCCAACACCACTGAAGCAGCAAAACCTGCAGGACTCGGGCTGGGGCTGCCTGGGGCTCGGGGCCGTGTTGACCCAACAAACCCATCCCTGCTTCCAGCGCTTTGAAGGCTGTGGAAACCCAGCGTGCCTGCAGGCGCTGCTGCCTGCGCCCGAGGCTGCGTCTGCTCGCTGAACTTTGTG
Organism: Chloropsis cyanopogon; assembly: GCA_013400585.1. Lineage (NCBI taxonomy): Eukaryota > Metazoa > Chordata > Aves > Passeriformes > Irenidae > Chloropsis > Chloropsis cyanopogon. The sequence goes on from WEZZ01005793.1 coordinate 46,647, forward strand.
TTTTGGGTCAGCTCAAGAATGTGCGGGAGAGGACAGTGCTGCTGGAGCTGATCTGTGTGTGCAGTGGGTGTTTCCCGAGCCCGTTGGTTCACAGGCATTTATGGTTGGAACTCTTTCGGGGACCTCTCCCTCGGTGTTCCCGTGAAGCAAAGGTTGGCGCTCTGGATGCCTGAAAACGTCAGGGTTTTGCTGAATGTGGTGTTTTTAATCAGTTTGGTGGGTGTGATACTGTTCCACTGGTGTTTCTTGGTCATGTGGGGTGAGAGCTTTTCCATTTCCATTTAGTATGGGGTTTTTATCAGCAAAGTTAAGTTTGCTGTGTGCTTTACTGATAAGGATTTGGTACTGATTCATAAAGGGAGCCAGTGTGAGTTGGGACACCTGGGTGAGCCTTCCCCTCTCTTCTGGAAGTGGTGACAAAACTCTTCAAGGGCTCTAGTGAAGCCGTGTATTCCTGGATGGTTTTAATGAAATCCTACTTAACTCTCTGAGTTTCAGCGCTGACTCGTTGGGTGACTTTGGGGTTTAGCTCAAACCTCCTGTGTGCCCGGGTCTGCCAGCTCTGTGCAGGACCTGGGTGAGGAATTCAGTGAGCAAGGCTCGCAGAGTGTGTTTGCCACAGGAGGGAAGTTTTGTGTGTGACAAATATTTTAATAACTTTAGTTGAGTAAGTTTCACTGTGAGCGAGACTCTTGCAAAACGTGTTTAGTTTATTGAAAGCAAATGCACTCAAACTTCGGTTTGTTGTTGCCAAAAGGGAAAAAGTAGAAGCTATTTTTGGTGTGAGAGAGGAGATGGGGCACACACATGTCTGGGGCAGGAAAACACTGGTACTTTGTTCTCCTGGCTTCATGTGGGTGGTGGTTTCTGTTACTTAGCTGTGTGTTTCTGCCAAGTTGCAAAACATACCTGGTTCTGAAAGCCCTGCGGAGGTCAGGGCTGGGTCTGTGTGGGAACGCCTCCCACACCAGCATCCCCAGCACCCCAGGAGCGGGTGGGTGCCTCTCCTTCACACCTTGCAGCTCCAGGGAGGTGCCTGGCGTTTCTTTGCGACAGGATCTGCGCTGAAACCATAAACTTGTTTCGTGCAAGCCACCAACCAGCTGCTGCTTGGCAATACTTTTCACTTGCTAATGGCTGTGGTTGGATTTGAACCAAGCTGCCTCCAGCGGAGGTTGTACTAATCCCCGGAGCCATCCTGCGCTAAATCCAAGGAGGATTTGGTTCAGGCCATGTTCACGTCTTGTAATTAGGAGATCCAGTCTGGTAGAGGCAGTTTTGTCATGGTTGGCAGCGGTGGTGTGCGTGCAGCTGTGTTGAGAGCTCCCCGTCTCATCTCCCCGGCAGCTCTGGACTGTGCTGGCTGGAATTGGGTCATAGGAGATATCTTCATCTTTTGTGACATGCCTGTGAATTGTTTGTCCCCCTTGATGGCTCGCAGTGTTCCTCCCGCTGCTGGTTCTGGTTTTTAGTGGCCTCTGCTGCAATACAGTTGTCCTGGGAGAAACCTGTTTGAAACCAACTATATTTATGTGTGTGAGATACCATCCTCTTCATGGCCCTGTGTGGGGAGGAGGGTTATGATCTGGTCAGTTTCTGGATGAGTGGGTGAAGAGGAGGATTAAATGGGTACCTTTCCAGAGGTGGGGTTTGGGTGCTGGTTTCAGCAGCTCTGAAGGGGAATGGGTTGGAGGAGGGCCTTTGGGGTGCAGTGCTCCCCATCCCTCACCATCCCTGGTCTCGTTCTGACCAGATCACTTCACAAGTCATAAAGCCGAGGCTGGTGGGGTTATGTGAAGTTCAATGTGTCAGAGCAAGTCTGCTGGAGAGCTGCTGAAGAGTCTCCTTCTCCATGAGTGCCTTGCTTGTTACTCCCAGTGGCAAAGTGCTGGTTCCCCCTGGGTTTTGTGCCTGTGAGCAGTGGTCCCCAAGTGCAGCCCGTGGGCTTAGCTGCAGGGGTGCACAAGGGTGGGAATCCAGGCCAGTGTGTTCTTGGGAGCACTGTTATTTTTGCGCAGTTGCATTTTTAGGAGCCACGGCTCGCTTTAGTCTTCGCTGAGAGTTTTCAGCCGAGAGCAGGGTCAGCTCTAATGGAGCTGGAAATGAGGTACAGCAGCACCCAGTCGCCTCACTGATTAGTGCCTGAGGCTTTTGCAGCTGCTTAAGGATTTGGGCATCGTGAGGTCATGGATTCTCATCTAGGCTGCTGTGGCACAGGCTCCTGCACGGCTTTGAAGGGCCCTTGCTGTGCATCGACACAGGAAAGCAGCAGAGAATTGCTATTTATGGCTGGGCTTGTGCTGGCACACAGGTGTTGAGGTCTCTGATTTGCCCTGAAATGTCAAGGGATAGATCTTTTCGTTGCAGTAGAAAATGGAAATGGGTATCATTTAATGAGCGTGACTAGAGCAGAGATGCTTTCCCAAAAAGAAGATTGAAGAGGGAGCTGGAGCTCCAGAACAGAGGGCATGAGAATGCCTGTAAAAGCTTGATCAGAGTGAGGGATGGACCTGGCAGGAAGGGAAGGAGGACAGTGGAGCAGAAGGAAATGAGTGATTAGTCAGTTTTGGGAAGTGATCCCTGACCTAAGCACGAGGCAGCAGCGGGACTGTACTGGGAATTGAGAAATCTGGGCTGCACCCCCAGTCCTGCTGCCCACCCTACTTGTCACTTCCCTTCTGGAGGCCACCAGTTCTCCGTTCCTGCCAACCTGCCTTTGGCAGCTGGAGTCTCTCAGGGGTGTGGACTGTTCCTGCTCCAGGCGAGCAGGGTGCCCCAGGAGGGGATGTTCTGGTGAGCAGGCAGTGCTCACACCCTAGCAGCTCCCCTGCCGCCTTCTCTGTGTGAAGCTGAGATGTGACCTGGCTGAGGTGGGCAGGTGAGAAGAGGCACTGATTGCTGCTGATCCCAGTCTGGCCCGGAGAGGAGCCCTGCCTGCAGGGGAGAGGAGCCTGGCACGGGAAGAGAAGCACTAAAGATGGAGGTGGGTGGCCATGGCTGTGATTGTTACCACAGTGCCAGGGCTGGAGGGGATCTGGGGCACGGGGAGGGGACAGGGCAGTGGCTGTGTGCCCGCTGGCTGCGTGGAGGATGCTGATAATGGTTACTGCTCTCTTTATAGCTCGGAGCACTGAGCAAACATTAATGAACGTAAAGGATAGCAGCTCTGTCTACTTACAGAGAGGGGAAGTTACTCCAAATTAACTTTATGATCCGTGAAACTGAAGGTTATTTAAAAAAATAATAACGTAAATGGAAATGCTGAAGTTTTTCAGAGTCGCTGAGTACGCTGCTTGTTGTTTAATGCCTTCCATTTTTTCACTCCCAGTCTGTGTTTTTGGCTTGGGAACAAATTATAAGCAATATCAGCTTACATTTGGATTTGAACTCGCATTGCTCTTAGTCAGCTGAAATATTTCCCCTTATCGCCGCTCCCATAATGTTTATTTTAGACCGGATAGCATCACGGCTTTTCTGCTCGCTGTAGGGAAGAAACCAGTCTTTGAAATAGCCCAGCACCTTGGGAAGAGATGATCTCAAAGCCAGTTTGGTTTCTGAATGAGGTACAGCTTAATTTTCCAGTGAGAGGTTTACGCAAGGCTGTATCCCAGAACGTTCTGCGGCATTAAAAACCCAGGAGGTGGCAGATGGATGAATTGCTGACAGATTTAAAATCGTACGACAAACATAAAGCATTCAGACGTGAGGCCAAGGCAGGAGGAAGGTTGCGGGGAGAAATGGAGGCAGAAAGGTCGAGGAAGTTGTTCTGGGTGGAAGAAGATGTGCAGGCAAAGGCAGGCTCCAGTGGGTTCAGCTGTGAGGGGAGGGTTTTCAAGAGGAGGGATGTGTCGAGGAGCGTGTTCCCATCGTAGCACAGGGACCCCTTGGTGTCCTGGACTGGTGGTGAGAGGAGGAAGGGGCCTGTTACTATAGGACACGGAATAAATCACACTCACTCGCCTGTGAGCGAGGGTAGGAATGATGTGATTTTATTTTTCTGACTCTGAATTTATAGAATTCTAAAAGGTGGCTAGGGATTGGAGAAATGGAGTTCCACTTCTCCAACTACATTATTGGTTAAATTACAAGTTTATCTTTTTTTCTCTTCTTCTAGAAAAGAATGAAAATAATTTACTATTTACATAAAAAAATATAAAAAACTCTACCATAAAAACATAAACATCAAAAGACTTAATAAAACTCTAAAAAAACCAAAATACCAGGGGCCAAGCTGAGCATTGGCAGCAGTGATGAGGCTGGGAGCGGGGTTGCCCTGGGAGGAGACAATGTGGTGGGATCCACATATTTTCCTGCTGTGGGGAGTGATCTGAGGGAGCGTGCAGGCAGGCTGGGGATGCTGTGGCTATTGTCTCTGGAGGCTGCAGGCCTGGCTGTGGCTCTCTGGGTGGGTGGTGCGTGTGTCAGGGAGGGAGGCAGAGCCGGCAGGATTTCCTCTCTGCGGCGCTGGCTCCCGGGTTAATAACCAACCAGGCAGTCTAGGTTTATCCTTTCATTGTGGAAGAGAATTATTTACATAATACCACTCCACGTAATCTTTATTTAGCATTGTTTCCCCGGCGTAACACTGGACAGAGTGGCGGTGCCCAGAAATGCAGTTTTGGCCCAAATGTGTGGGAAGTTAACTCTTCCACTCGGGTGTGCTTCCCTCTGCCTGCTCAGGGAACTGGCTGTAAACTGAATAAATACTTCAGTGGTGTGAGCATCTATCATGTAGTTTTTGGGACTTCTAAACTCTGTTTTCTTCAGGCTCTGGCTGGTGCTCTGTGCCTGAATGTTGCCTACCAGCCTCTTAAGCAACAGAGTTTGGATTTGTCCTGTGCATGTTGGGGCAGGAGAGTGTTTGCAGTGTGCTCTTCCTTGTCTCTGTGCTGAAGAAGGCAGAAGGAAAGAAATGTGTCAGCCCGTGGGTGGAGGATGACAGGATTTTTGGGAAGGTTCCTGGTGCAGATCATCCCATCGTCTGTGATCAGTCCCTGAGGACTTGCTGTCTCCCAGGTGGGCAGGTTTCACCCTCCTCAGGGAGTGTTTAATTGCGAGGTCTGGAGGCTTAGGTGGTTGTGTAAAGAGCTGGGGCCTGATTATTGCAACACAGCGTGGTGAGGGACAGAGCCCCGTGCTTGGGTGTCGGTGGGATGGGGTGGGAGAACTGAATTGCTGAGTAGGATGACAGGCAAAGGGAAGCTCTCTGAAAATCTGCCTGTGCCTCCAGCCGTGCTGCGCTGGCTGGAGAGGGTGGAGGGTGTCTTTTCCTCCACACTGCAGGATCTGTGGGCTTCTAACAAGCTGTGGCAAACAATGGAAAGTTGGCTTTCTCCTGAAAATATTTTAAAACCTTATAAAATTACTCCAGCGGCTAAATTTTTATAAGACCAGATCTCAGCTGCGTGGTGCTTGATCACTTCATAACCAGCTCAGTCTTTGGCCTCTGCAGACTTCTCAAACCCATACCTGCAGTGCTGCAGAAACCCTGGTGAGCACGTGGTTTATCAGCACCTGGCTCTGGTAGCAGGAGCTGCTCCGTGTTTCCTGGCGAGGCAGCGTGATCTCCTTGGTGTGATGTTGCAAGGAGCTGGTTTTGGGAGGCTGTGAGTCCCCTGTGGTTTACACTGGGTTGCCTGATGGTGCACACAGGGTCTGGGCTGGATGTTGGCTGCTGAAGGCCTCTGGTGTCGGGTGATGTGGATCCTGGGTCAGTTGATGCTGGTGATGTGGACATCACTCGCTCAAGCCTGGAACTTGCTGGAACAAAGGGAACTTGTTAACACCCATCATGTGGTGTGTAAATCTTGGGTGTCTACCACAGCAGTGGCGTTTGGTACCAGAACTGTGTGCTCAGGAGGTTTCTCCAGTGGTTTGGTAGGGGTGTTCTTACAGCATCTGACCCTTAAATAACAACGTCCCCTCTTTGGTGTAAGACTTTCTTGTGTTTAGCAAAGGGGATGACTCTTTGCTATTGGAAAAACTTCCTTGATCAAATCCTTGCTTTTCTGTGGGTACCACATCATATAATTCCATTAATAAACTTCTCAAGCTCCATCTTGAAAGCAGTTACAGCTTTGTTTTGTTTTTTTTTTTCCCCTTTGCTGCAGAGTTTCGAGCTCATGCCAGAGTGTCAGCTTCATTTCTAGGTCACCGGTCTGCCCTTTCATTTCCCCCTCACGCTCAAGTTGGCCGGCTTGTTTTGATTTGGTAATATGTGAGGTGGTGTCCACAGACAAAACCAGGCAGGCCAGTGAAATTCATGTTTCCCTGCAGCCTTGTTCCTGTTGTGTGTGTGAATAATAATTTCCAAATGCTAGACCAGAGGTGATTAAAAACTGTCAAAGAAATAAAATGCAGCAAAGTCTGCATTACAGGAATCTGTGTGTTCAGTGTTTTGGGAAAACTCTGTGAACTGGCAGTGGAAAAAGCCTTCAGAATTCTTATTGAAGGCTTTCTAGTCTTAAATGTCTCTTATTTGGGAGACAGCAGAGCATATCCAGGCTCTGCAGGAGGTTGGTTGCTGCTGTCTGGGGGGGACCTGGAGTCAGTTTGTGCGCTTGCTCTGCGGAGATTTTTGGGATCCAGAGCTACAGTTGAGATATTTTTGCATGCTGTGGGCACAGGCACCTGGGCAGCCAGCTCAGCTGCAGCCTTGTGGCTGGAGCTGCTGAGCGTGACTGGCAAAGGGCGGAGGGGTAAAATGCTTCTCTGGATGCTTGAGTGGAAGTGAAGAGCTGAAAATCTTTCTGAGGAGCGGCACACCGTGTCTGTTGCTTGCTCTGAGTGAGTAAGAGTGCTTGTGATTTTACTGAGCTGCGAGGCAATGGGTGTTCAGGGGTTTTTATGCAACTTCGGTGTTGGGACTGTGAAGCAGTTGTCATGTCATCAGTTAAGATGTGTTGAGCATCCTTATTTTTGGAGCAAAGGATCCTGCTGGCAGCATCTACAAGAGGTGTCAGCCAGCCCTTTTTCTCTTCTTTCTCTCTATTTTTTTGCTTCATTTGTAGGTTTTAGTTTTGGCTTTACTTTGATATCTTGACAGGGTTGCTACTAAAAAAAATTGTTGGGGTGGGTTTTTTTTGAGTCTTTTTTTTTTTGTTTTTGATGTCTACGTGTCTTGAGATGCACATAAAGAGCTGCTGTGGTTTTGGTCCTGAACCCAGCCAGCTGCCAGCAGCGTTCCTGAGGGCTGTGTGGTGTTGGAGTGAGAAACACTGCAGGGTTTTGGGTTTTCTCCAGCATTATGAAACAGAAGTAAAGAGAGAAGTCAGCATGTACCTTAAGGGTTGTGTTTTTATTTTAACTCTCTCGCTGTGGAGAGCTGAGGTTTGCATCTTCTCCGCTGAGACTGGTGCTCGTGAAATCTGACACAGCTCTGTGAATGTCCTCAAACTCTGCCAACAGCAGAGAAGGCTGAGAAATGGGGAATTTGCTTTGCCCTGAGGTTGAACAGTCGTGCTGCAGAGGCAGACACGAGCACCCTGGCTGCTCCTGTTTCCCCTGCCAAAGGCAGAGTGAGTTTTGGTCTGGCTCAACGAGACAAGAGCTTTAAGCTCCATCTGTGTCTTATTTTTTTTTTGCTGCGTTTTGTTCGGTTGTGCTTTTTAAATGTGGATTTCTTCTCAGCAGGAGGTTTCAGTCCCCACACAATGTATTATTGTGTTTGCCTCGCTCCAGTTCCTCGTTTCATGCGGAAACACCTTGAACCTTGGGCTGAGTTGGAAGATGGGTGCAGAGTCAGGCTGCTCCAGGAAGAGCGTGTCCGTGCAGGATCCTCAGCCTCGGCTTACCCAGGTGCTGCTGCAGGCACTAAAGGTGTTTGGCTAACACAGGCACTCCCCTGCCTTCTGATCAGCCGGCCTGCACACACTGATTTTTGTTTCAGAGGCTGATCCCCAGGGTAAGAAGGCTGTACGCAGAAATAAGTGAGTGTTCACGCTTGCCTTTGCGAACTTCTTGAGTATTTTGCCAATTAATTCTTAGGTAGCTGAGGCTAAAATATCTATTGTAAAGGACACAGCCAGGAATGCTGCTATCCCTGCTGGTCTTCACTCATTCCAGTTTATGCAAAACTTGAAAAAGGTGCCTGTGCTGTCTTGGCCATTTGCAATCTGTTTTATGAAGCCTCTTAACCAGCAGAAAAAAAAAGTGTAAATAAATACAACGGCTTCTCCTTGCAGCCTGGCCACGTGAGTTTGGTGCCTGTTTGGGGGGCAGAACAATTAGTTACAGAAGTGAGTGGCCTTCTCCATGTTCTGTGCTCCTGTCACATGGCCATCTCCCAGTTTTTGGGTAAGTGTAACAGAGAAATGTGTATCAAGCAACTATTTAAGGGATGTGCAGAGAAGGGGGGAAGCTGACAGCTGAACATTAACCTGCTGAGAAAGGTGGGGCTGAATTGTAGCTCTTGGTGGGGTTGAGGCTGTCAAACAGGGTGATTCCTGCTCCCCTTTTTCACAGCATCTAGCTGACTTGGTTTGAGCTGTGTTTCTGAAATCAGGGAACTTTGGCTGAGTGCTGGTTGAAGGAGTTTGCCACCTCACTGCCTCTCAGCAGGTTCCTATCACCGTGCTTCTCTCTCCTGTTATTTTTGACCTGAGCAGCTGAATGAATGTCTTCACCGAGCAGTTGTGGTTTTGTTTAAGTCAGCACTGCTTTGTTGGAAGTGTGGGTGCTGCAAGGAGGGATGTGGAGCCAGGGGACACAGGGCCTGAAATCGGGCAAGAGTGGCTGTAGTTTACACAGCCTGGTCGTGTTTCACACCTTTCTTTTGCAGGGGTAAATTTCACAGGACTGAAATTCCCTTCTGTGGGGGAGATTCCCCCCAAACTTGTGCACAGACCTGTTTGCAGACATGCTAGGTGTCTCTTTTAAGCATGGGACACACCAATCAATTTGGCAAGAGCTGATACAGACCCTCAGGTAGGGTTCCATTGGTGTTCCTGCAGCAGTTTCAGCTTGGAGTCAAGCTCAGTCATTTCTGCCATGGTCTGGGCACCTGGGAAGGTCTGTGGCTTTTGCTCCTTTTCTGTGAGCTGGAGATGAAGTGCTTGCTTGGGAGTGGTGACTGGGAGTGTTCCCCCACGGCAGGGCTTGGGTTTTTCATATTGTTGCTGCTCTGTGCTGGCTGCCTGCTGCAGCAGCACCTTTGTTCCTTGGGTCTTGCTTGTGCACCCCCAGAGGCTCAGGTGCTCTGTGCCTTTGTGCCGTGGCCCTGCATACCCAGGTGAGCTGATGAAGAGCAGAGCTGGGCAGAAGCCGTCCTCTGTGCTGTGTGGTATGTCCTGCAGGCATCAGTCCTGGCTCACTGGGGCACCTGATGAGCAGAGAGTGAGAGCAGGGTCCTTTTCTCAAGGGAGTTTAAAACTGCTCTGCCACAGGAGCCTTGCTGAATTGCAAATTGCTTTTTCTCTCCCACTCTTTTCTAAATCTGCTGCTGTCCCTGAAGTTGCAGTAGATTTTACTCACCCGTGCGCTAGCACATAGGAGTGTTTGCTGCAGAGTTGTAAGCAACTGACATGATGTTGATGATAATGTAACTAATGACACTTAAAATGTTTGTTTGTTTGTAATACGCTGTGGTCTCTTTCCAGGCTGGGAAATGACAGACAGGCTTCAGCTGTATTTGGCATAGTGTTTGGAGAGATGGACAGCTTTCTGTCACTTCTTTGACAGATAGGCATTGGATTTTTAAGAGAAAACAGAGCAGCTTTTTGATTTTTGTCCCCACTCAAAACCAGCCAACCAAAAGCCAGGTGGAGGGTAGATCTCTCATGCATTCTGTTTATTTCTGTGTGCAAATGCATCTTCTTGATGTGTCATTAACCTGGTTGAGCTCTGGTGCTATTTTTAGCAGCCTTACGGTGTAAGGACAAGGAGCAGTTCCAGTAAGGCTGGTGAGCAGCCCAGCCCAGCCCAGGGGCTGGCACGGAGCCCAGGGTGGCAGGTTCCTTCCTCCCTGCCCGCCCTGCAGGGGCTGGATCAGCTCCCCTGTCCCCAGTCCCACACAAGGAAATCTGTGTAAAGCATTTCTCTTCAGTTCCTGTGGCCATGGTAACCGACTTGGATACATCAAACTTGACTAATTAACCTAATGGAGAGTCGTTTCCAGGCTGAGTCTCTCCCCTCGGATTTCAGAGCTGAACTCGTGTTGTCTGATCTGCCAGCAGCCTCCACAGCCAGCACAGACTTTTTCAGAGAGGTTTCTTTAACAGGTTTCTTTCACAGGTTGATTTGAACTGGGGAGGATGGCTCAGATCTGATGTCTTGGGTGCTCTCTTGCTCTGCATTCCCCTCTCTGGGTAATCTCTGATTCCCATGGAAGGAAGGTCCCAAACTCAGACGGAAAAAACTTGCTCTGATTTCTTCCTTGGACTGGGTGAGGTGAAAGTGAATACTTTGCTGCATCTCTCCTCTTTCTGTACCTGCAGGATCTCTGCCACCCCGGCTTTCTGTTTAAAAATCTGTGAAATCCTCAGGCTTGAAACAAAACAGCACATCCTGGAGGTGTCTGTGCACATCTCCAGGTTCCCTCATCTTAATGTACTGGTTAAAGGCATTGCTGCTTTGCACTGTTTCTCCTGGGTTTAATTATTATTTCAGTGATTGGAGCTGCAGGCTGCAGCAGGGACTTAAGAGTTCAGCCTCAATTAAAAACCACCCTGTGCCAGGCAGATAGCAGCAGGCAGCTCTGCTATTCTCAAGTGTCTCCAGCAGTCCATCGAAGCACCATGTGATTGGCTCAGTTGAGAAATCTGAGTAGGCAGAAAGCAGTTTCTGGGATAAACCTTGTGAGTGCTTCTCAAAATAGCCTGAAAGCAAGGTTTTGCTTTCCACAGCCACTCCTGGTCCTTGAGGCTGGTCAGAATTTTTCGTGGATTACTAAATATTGCGAAGGTCTGATCTTCAAAAACCATAAGATCCTTTTTCTTTTTCATGTCCTTTTTGATGCTGCCTCTGGTATGTTTAAACTTGGAGGATTTGCATTTTTATGTCTTTTTTTGCCTTAATTGTAAGTACTGGGACCTTCCTTACTTGCAGCTCCAGCTTTTTATATTTTTCAGCAAAGCTGATGACCTCGTGTTTGACCCTTGGAAACCTCTTGGGCAGCCCAGCAAACAAATGTGGTGTGAGAAGAGCACATGATAGTAGCCTGAGCTATTACACTGGTCAGTCATTGACCAGGACTCTTGTTTTTTTTTCCTTTGAAGATTTGCTCAATCATTGGCACTGCAACCCCTGCTGTGCCGGGCACCTGGAGGGGTTTGCTGGCTGCTCCCCATGATGTCCGAGGTGGCAGGGGGGCTTTAGAGAGTCCAGAGCTGTAATCAGGTTTTACTGGGGAAGAGATTGTCACTGATATCCCTGGGATTTGGCATCTATATAAACACACGAGCCAAGCTGTGTTTAAGTGTGTAGGTTCATGTCAGTTCATTTGTCTGGGAATGGGGCCGGGAGCATCTTTTCCACCATGGTCCTTCCGTGTGATTTCTGTTCCCAGTATAACCCACACTCTGCTGGGGTGGGGCTTGCTGGGGGTAAATCCCTGTAAATGCTGCTGCAGCTGGAAGTGACTGCTTCAGACATGGCAGATTTTAGGACCGGGTGAGAGATGGGGATAAAAGCTGCGTGGCTAAAAGTGATGAGGACGAGTGCCCATGGGCCAGGGTGCTGCATCAATGACTGTGAAGCAGCTCTGAGATCTCAGAGTTGGGAGTTGTTTTTCCACCCTTATTTACTGTAGTGCCTCTGTAGTACATAGCATTCAGGAGATGCTGCTAAACTGAATTCTACAGCTGAATTCACACTGGTGAAATGAGAATTGCTTCTTTTTGTTGGGGAAAAAATAAATCTGCTTTTATCGCGTCCTTGTTATCCTTACAGCTTGTGGCTTGGAAAATGAGAGAAAATTGATAGTGAGGCCTGAGTGGCATGTGGAGAGAGGTAAGATCCTGGCTTTCTGTGGGCCTCATTTCATGAACTCTCTTGTCCTTCATGCGCTTGCTGATGTGTCAGTGGAACTGAATTTTGTCGGCAAAAATGTGGTTTGAGTGGATATAACTCCCAATTGCCTGCCTAAGGGTGATTTTAAGCGAGGCTTCCAGCAGCATCCCTGCTCTTGCCGTGTCTTTGGCTGTGGCTCCCCTCTCCCAGACTGGCTGTCTGCACGAGGGGCTTCTCTGCAGAGAGCAGCCTGTGTTCTGTGCCCACATACCGTGCAGAAGCCATGAAAAATGTTGTTCAGATGACAGTGATTTGGGGTAGCTCTAGAAAATAATTTTCTGCTGGTGGATAGTACCAAACTATTTCCTTTCACCCACTCCCTCCCTTCCCCAAAACAAAAGAAGAGATGAAAGGATTCATTAGGAATTATTCACTCAGCTCTGCCGCCTGTCTGAGATCTGGCTGTCTGCGTTCATCCCCCAGCTCAGGGAAGGTCAGAGGGCATCTCCCTGGGGAGGATTTGCTGTTGACTGAATTGCACTCTGTCATTATCCTGCTGGATAACGAATGCAGTGGCCTCATTGGCACTGGCTTCAGAAAAAGCACGGTCATCTGCATGTGGCCTTGAGGCGGGAGGAGAAGACCTGAGGAGAGCTGTGTGGAAAGCCTCATCTTGTGGGAAAGATACAGGACAGACCCAGGCAGTTTGGCACGGTGCTTTACTTGCTGTGTGATGCTGAGCAGGTCTGGAGCTGCTCTGGACCTCTGCTTTATCTTGTTTTTGGTGGGGGAACACAGCAAGTGGGTTTAAAGCACAAAATTCCATCCAGTGAGGTGAAACTAGTTAAAGCTGCTCCTGTTCAGTAGAAAATGTGGCATGCTTGCGACACAGTTTGAGATATTTTAATGAGATTTAAACAATTTTTTTTTCCTCTTTGTTTTGTTTTCAAATAGGTTTCCTGAAAGAAAAACATACAAATCCCCCTGAGCTAATTGGTGTGTGATTTGAATTCAGCTGCTACCTTGGAAGAGCTGTTCCAGCAGCTGATCTGAAAACAGCCTTTCCCACAATATTGTGGGTTGTCAGTCAGTGCTGAAGGATCTTGAAGTTGCTGGTGGGAAGGAGAGGGATGTGTTTTGTTTGATATGCTGTGTTTTTTAGTTCAAGTGTCACAAAATACTGAGAGATGTGCGAAAGACCCTAATGGAGAGGAGCTATCAGAGGGATAAAAGTCACGGTGGCTGGAAATGTGTAAAAAAACAGTTGTGGGCGCCGGGGCCCGTTGGGCTGGCTGAGGAAGTAGATAGAGCTGAAGAAAATTTGCATTTTAAGCACCAATTTCAGATGTTACCCACTGCCTGGTGCCTTGATCTTCTGGCAGCCACGGGCTTAGAAGGGCTTAATGCTGTGCCCTTGCAGCGTGTGGCTGCACGTCGCTGAACCGCGCCGGGGGTGGCCAGATGCAGCCCTGGGAAGTCAGGTATTAAGCTTCAAACGTTGGCCTTCGTTGCCTTCAGGCTAAGTGGGTTCCCTGGAAGATGCTGTGATAAAATTGCTGGCCCAGGTAATTTGTGTGCCGCTGATGAGCGGCGGAGAGGGGAGGGCAGGAGTTTGTGTGGCTGCTTATTGCTGTCATCTGTCTTGCAATCAGATATTTGTGAAATGGCCTTTTGTGTTGCAGTGCGGGGTGTGTGAGTGCATATTTAAGTGGTTAGTAAATATAGTCAGTTGCTAGATTGGATCAAATCATCCTCTTAACAAATATAGACGGTGATGTTTCGCATCTGGGTGTTTTGACAGTGAAGTGCAGGAGGAGGTGGTCTTAGTGAGTTTAACATCTTGTACCCAAAGCAGGGCAATAATTGCTTAAAATCACTGTAATTCTGCTACCAGCATTAAAGGATAGACAATTATCCTGTGCTGTAATAAATAAAAAAAATACAGCTGCCTGGAAAAGCCTTGTTGCTCTAATCCAGGACGGAGTGTGTGTGACTGGTTGTGAATCAGTTTAATTTCTTCTGGGGTCTGCCCTCTGGATTCCTGTCACTGCCAGAAATCCTCCTTGGAAGGCAATCATCTCCAGGCTGGTGCTCAGCTGAGCGATGCATGACCAAGTAGTAGCTTGTAGCATTTATGAACTAGGGCAGAAGTAGATCCCTTATTCAGACAGAGCTGTATAAGCCTCCAGTGCTCTATACTAGGCCCCAAATTTGCCTACATTATAAATAAGTCTGTGGCTGTGTGCTTGTGTGTTTCTTTTTTTAAGCTGAAGGCAACCCCTTAAGCTCTTTTCTGCAGGTCTGTTCAAGCTGGGGCATGGGGAATTCCTAAGAGGATTATCATAGTTTACTTGATACAGAACTTGAACTTGAGCAATGGCTTATCTTATCAGTGATAAAAGACATGGAAATGAAGTTTACGTAACCAACGAGGCCTTGAACTGTGGCTTTTTTTTTTTTTCCCTCTTCTGGAAACTGGAATGACAGATCTGCTGAGTTCTGCTCACAACTGCAGTGTTTGTTATCTGGTGTGTACTGTCTGCTTACCACTGGCATTTATTTCCAGTGCTGTTCAGAGCTGTCCTCTGAAAAAAAGAAGAAAAGGGGTTGAGGCAGAGGCTCAGCAAGGGGAGTCGTGGGCATTTTCTGCTTTTGCAGGAAAGCTTGGTGTCCTTGCTGGGGACACTGGTGCCACTGCAAGCCCCTGTGTTACACTGGGCTCAGCAGGTGATTTGAAGAGCAGAGAGCAGATCCACTTCACCCGTGGGCTGTGAGCACGGGGCTGGAGAGGCTCCAAAGCTGTGAGTAAACTTTACCCTGAGAACAGAGAACGCCTGGGAATAGATGAAGATGCCCTGTCTGTTCCCAGTGGAAGAAGCAAATGAGCGGGGAGGGCCAGGATAATCTCTTGGGTGGCAGCTGGAAAATGAATGCAGACAAATGTGTGCTGCTGTGCTGTGGCTCTGCTGACCCATCACTCTGGCACTGGGATGCAGTGCCCAGCCCTCTGCAGGGGTGAGGGAGGTGCTGAGCATCTCTGCTCAGTGAGGAGGGGAGAGTGGCCTGAGCACCACTGCCCTGATCCTGCTGGACATGCTGGGATGGCTGGGATGAGCAGCTGTGTGCACAGCAGGGCTGCAGGGCAGGACAGGCTGGGCCACCTGCCCAGGGCTGGCTCCCCCCCTCAGCCCCTTCTCTCCCCTTGCAGGGGGAGATGCACAATGCTCAGCCAGCAGCTCTGTCACCAGGCATTAGGGAGAAGAGAGGAGCCTTTCCACCCTGCCAGATTACACTGGGTTTGCCTGCCCTGGTGTCCTACACCTGCTTTGTCTGTGCTGCGTGGGAGGAATTTTATTTTTTTGAGCTCTTGCTGTCACAGATTGTGACAATGCCACAGAGGTCTGGGCCGCGCCGTGCTTCCCACAGAAGGACTCAGCAGACAGTCGAAGGCTGGCAAGCTGACAGCACTTATTAGAGGTAACCTTCAGGAAATGCCACACACAGCCCTCGCTGAGCTTTCTGGCTCCAGGCGCATACAGTATTTACACCACGCTTCTTGAGTTTCCCTGAAGGCTCTCAGCCTGCAGCTGCCTTTGTGTGCTCTGCCACCTGCCCTGTCCCCTCATGCTCCACTGCCTGGGGTGGCTTCTGGCTGCTGGGCTCCTCTGGCAGCAGCCCACCGTGCTGGGGGGGGCTGTGACACCAGCTCTTCCTCTGTCCTTTGGCCTCCTAAAAGGTGCTTGTTGTAATCCAGTTCTGGAGCCTGGGGTAAAGCCAGCACCAAGTTTTCACTCTCGTGTGTGCAGGGAATGAGCTGTTAAGAAGTGCAGCACTTGCACAGCAGCTCTTTGTTAAAATGCAAGGGAATTACACGGGATCAGCTCTTTTACTGAGCAGGTGACTGGCTTGAGTGGCTGTGTGTGGAGTTAAAAGCCAAACCCTAAGCAGTAAGGTTTGAAATTTTTTTCTCAGGTTGTCTTGATGGTATTTTTTCATCCTACGTGGGGTGGGAGGAAGGAAATGTGATACTATCTGGTTCTAGTAAATGACAATGCTGAACAGCACCTGAATGCTTTGTGGTGCCAGAGCCTGGACTGGGTAGGTGTGGGGAGGCAGTGTTGTTCACCCCATTGGGACATTTGCCCCAAAAGCAGGTCAGGTATTTTCTTGCTTCCTGGCTGAGAGGTTGGGGAATGTATATCTGAAGGGTGGGCTTGGGGGATGTGCTGAAGCCTTGCTCTGCTGCCCCCAGAGCTGGTGGCTCATGTGTGTTCTACAGACCAAGAAGTGACTTTTTTTCTGGAGTTTGATCCAGCCCCTCTCATCCTGCTGCTTGTGGTGTGCACACGTTCCTTGGTGCTCTGCTCCCTTCAGGGAAGGGTCAGCTGTGATCCCTCACCGGTGGATCTGCTGTGTGAAAAGCTGCTGTCCTGCTGGATGTTACTCTGTTTGGGGAGATGGAAGCTCCCAGGTGGAGTTGTCCTCTGGGATATTCCAAACCCTGTTTTGGCACATGCACTTAAAAAGATGTGTCTTTGCTCCGTGCTACCTTATGAGAACTGACAGAGGGGAACCCACGGAGTGGCATTGAAATCCCACTTGATTGTTGTTAATTTCCCATAATACTCAGGTTTGGAGTGCCTGGTTGCTTGGCCTTGCTCAGTGGGGAAGAGCAGGACAGGCTGCCTCAAGCTGAGGTCCCTTGGCTGTGCTGGCTCTGAATCCTCTGCTCCTCTGGTGTGGATTTAATTTCCACGCTGCTGCAAATGCTTCCCCGGTGCCCAGCTATCAATTGAAAAGCAGTGGGGGGGTCTGCAGGGGGGTGGTGATGGTGGGGAATGACTTGTGGTCTCCATGGCAACCTCCAGACGATAAATGGATCAATGTGCTGTTCTGCACCATCTGAAACTCCAGCGGCACTGGCTAAATCTGGGGGCTGCCTTTGCCTGCCAGATCCCGCTGCGGGGTCATTGGTGTGAGACAGCTCAGCACGAGAGCCTTCCCATCAGCGTGCCTCCAGGACCTTGCTGGGTTTGCCACAGAGTGTGTGGGGTTTGGGCTGCAAACCCACACTTGGCTCACACTTGGCACATTTGGGGATTTGGGTGTTTGGAGCTGCACCACTGCCTTGGGCTTAGGTGCTGTTATGGGCAGGTGGCCAGGCATCCAAGTCCCTGGATTTGGAAAGGGTAAAGACCAATGGCTGGCTTCCCTTCCAGCACTTTTTAAAAACCTCCAGCTCTTTCTGCACAAGCACGGGGAGATTTATGGGTTTTTTTCTTTTTTCTGTGAGTTAAAGGCTCAGAATCCTGGATTAAGTTTGTGTTGGGGTGGTGGGTAAGGACAGCTGCCTTTGTTCTTACTTCTGCTTCTGGTGGTGCGGATAAACAGAAAATCTTTCTTCTGAGCTGCTGCTCCAGTGTTTCCAATGACCACATTTACCTACAGAAGAATATATTGATCTTCCCCCACCAGATTTCATAAAATCTTACCTTGTTCTTAAGTTTCCAATCCAGTGCTTTTTAAACAAGAGTCTTTCCAATGCTGGGGTCTTTTACGTGCTCTGGGGTTGTACCTGGCTTAGGTTCAACCAGAGACTCCCCAGTTGTCAGCCAGGACCAGGGACTGGTGTGACTGGAGCCAGTGGAAGGCAGTGGCAGCATGCTGCTGGCTGGCTCAGCAGCACCATTTTGGCCCATGCTTTTCTGGCTGTGTGTAGGGATAATCCCAGGTGCCTCCAGTGCTTTGAGTGCTGCAAATCTGAGGGATCACTTTGTTGGTGTTGGAGGTTGGCTGTGCTGATGAGGGTCTGTGCAGACGGGCTCAGGATCTGGGGCTGCTCTCACATCTGTGGGCATCAGTGCTTTTCCCTTGCAGCAAAGTAAAAGGTTGTAAAGTAAAGTTGGTAAAGTAAGGTTGTAAAGTAAAAAGTAAAAGCTGTTGCCTTCTATTTTGCAAAGGGGGCTGGAGAGATGAGTTGCCAGAGCCTGCACCAGTGGCTTGTGATGAAGCTGGGAGTACCTCACAGAGCTCTTGAGCTTGACTTTTCTGCCCAGACTTAGATCTGACATACATAAGTCCTGGTGTCTGTAGTGCTCCTCACTCCTTGATTTCCAAGTGCCTTTTGGGATGATTGGAGGGACTTTGAATCCTTGGCCAAGTCTGTTTGGGCAGGGATGTGGGTACATTTCACTTCTAATTCCTGGTGTTATGTTTGTAATTTTGTTAATGCAGACAGGGAGACCTGCTGTCCGCGGTGGGGTGGAAAATCCCCGAAGTGTGCTCTGAAACCACTTTCTGTTGTGGTTCTGTCTGTCCAGCTCTGCCTGTAGCCCCTGGCATGTCCCACAAGCTGCTAGCAGGGCAGTTGCCTGTCACGCATCCAGAGGCCCCTTTTGGAGATCCCTGTTGCTGTTTATAAAGGCTCAGTTGTGGGACAGTCTGGCCAAATGATCTGAGCTCGTAATTCTGTGCAGTGCAGCGCTGAAATGTCCAAGAAATCTGCCATCTCTGTTGCCTTGTGAATAATTTATGGATCTCTTGACTCCAAGCTCATAAAAATCGATAACTCTTCGTGGATATTTTTTTTTTCCCAGCAGCAGCTTGGTTAAATTCCCCCATTCTTTTGAGTTGCTGATATTGAAAGGCTGTGGCTTGTTCTCTTACCCTGAGCCATGTTTTCTTTTTTGCAGCAGAATTGATCTGGGCTTTTCCACAGAGCTGTCTGTTGCTGCTCTTCACCAAGATGTTAGGCTCAGGTTACTGAAGGAGACAACCTCCCTGCACCTTTTCTGTGGGCTGCTGCAAGTGTTTGGGCTGTTCAAATTCCTGCTCTGGGGCAAAGCTGCAGAGCTTGGAGAGGTCAAAGTGCTCGAGTGTTGTGCACTGGCTAAGAAGAGGTTTCAGCAGCTGCTGGGAGTAACTGGCAGCACCAGGCCAGTCCCTGTCTGTAGAACTTGCAGCCCCTTTAGCCCAATAATTCAGATATGGATATGTTAATTTATTCCTCTGATTTCTAGGCCTGTGTCTGAACACTGAAGCGCTCTGATGATCTTTGCTCCCTGTCAGGCTTGGAAACGAAGCCTGAAGTGTACCAGTAACAGCTGTGCCCTCTGTGTTGGGTTATTATCCTTTCAGAATTTAATAACATGACACCCCTTTTTACTGGATAGCTTGTCCTTCCCTCTAGGAACAGATCGATAACAGACTTGTATCTGCTATTTGGATGTAATTGCTAGTGTCAGCTGATGTCTGCTGCTGTTTCTCCAAACAGCCCTTGGAAGCTCAGCAGGCTGTGGGGACTGAGGATTTATTTTCCAGACTGGTGTTGCACCACATCCAAGAAACCTGAAATAAAGAGATGGTTTTGCAGAGAAGTTTCCCTGCTCCCTTCTCTCCCTGCTCGTGTTTGGTGATGTGTGGGCTGTGAGCTGGGGAGGGGGAGAAGTGGAGCCTCCAAAGGCAGTGCTGAATAACTGTGTCTGAGGCACAGTGCTGCATTTGGAGGGCTCCAAGGAAATTAGAGCTGACTGCTAGCGATGGTCTGGCTCTGCAGAGCATACAGATTTCATAGGTTAGCTGTAGATGATGGAGGATGGGTTTGGGTTGAGGGGGGAGAAGGCAAGAGGGTTCTCCATTGCAAACAATTTATTCTTGCCGAGTCTTTAGGGTAATTGAAGAGGGTAATTGCTGTACTTTCATGCATCTAATCCATGGGTTGCCTGGGGAAGAAGGAGGAAATTATTCAAGTGTGGGAAATAGGGGAGGTTTACTCCAAGGCTACGCACCCTGCCTGGTCCTCCCTCTTCCTAGCTCCAGTTTTCTCCCTGGGTGCTGGGAGCTTTTGCTGGGGTAATTGATGGCACTCCTAGCTGTTGGGAAAGAGAGAGGGTGACTTGTGGGTAACCTGAGGACTGTTTTTCAAGGGAGCAGTACTTTTTTTAATGAGTGGGTTCGAGGTGAGGATTATGTGTGTGGAAATATAGTACGCAGAAAATAGAGGACTGTAGTAACTATAAAAAAACTCTGCAGTATCTAGAACTAAAAAAAAGGCTTTATAAATACTTCCTAGCCATGGGGTTGGCCTGTGTAATCCTACAAGGAAAGAGGAGCTGAGTGATTGATGGTTGGCTCCATCCTGCTTTATCCCTAGATACAGAGTACTGTATTAAATATGGTTGCCTCGTGGTATCAACACGTTACAAGAGGCATAATATTAAGTTACGGCCTGTGTAGCTGTCTGGGGGAGGTCCATGGGATGGCATTCCTGCCTCATTTCAGTCTGTGACAAAACTCCCATAGATGGAGTCAAGGCTGGGCTCTGGCTCTGTGTATTGTTTAATCACCCTGTCTCCAGAGAATGCAGAACTGCTGGGAATTGCAAAACCGTTTCATTAAGAATCCTTCATGCCCATTTTACTAGCTGAAAGCTGCGTGCCAGCGTGGGCATATTTTTGTTTATTTATAACACCTGCATTTACAGCGCTGCGCGAATCATCTGGAGAATGGGATGAGCACTTAAACCCCTGGGGGGGGAGGTATTTGGAAATATAAAACCTGCCCTGTGCAGCTGCATGTGCTTCCACTGACCAGAGCTGTGACCTACAGTTGGCCTGTGCTATGTACTGCACTTCCCTCTCTTTTATTTTCTTTTTTTTTTTTTTAATTTTCATTATTATTTCTATTTTTGTACTCGACTAAACTGAGAGGTGGAGGGGCGGGAGAGTGGAGCAAGATAGATGGATATAACGGGGCTAAATCCTGCCCAGCTGTTTTCTCAGCAGCCATCTCCCTTACAATCCCAAGGAAATAAATGCTCCTCTTGAGGGTCCTGTTGGTTAATGATGATTTGAGGAGTGCACACAAACATCTCTGCAGATGCAGGCTGCCTGTGAGATTCCGGTCATGCAGCGAGCCCTGGGACCCCGCTCCTCCCGCATTCAGTGCGATGATAAATCATTCATAGCCTCAGGAAATGCAATTCTCTTCCTTGCTCTGCACATAAACAGTCCAGGACCCTGAAGAAAGCCAGTGTTTGTAGTCCTTGGAGGATGAGGCAAGTGCTGTGACAGCTGGGAGGATCTGAAATTAAAGTTATGGGAAAGGCTCTGAGTGCATGAGTGTAAAAGCCATTTGGTCTGGATGGGTGTTTTGTTTTCTAGCTGTTCTAGGGTGATGAAGGGTGAGCAGGGATGTGCTCGTGTCCTGACATCAAAAGTATTGCTGTGCTTATATCCCTTCTTTTGTAGGGATCTGATTGCAAACATTGATTGTGATGTGTTGTGCGTGGTTCTGGTGTTCAAGATAAGGGGAGAGGTAAAGAGGTGCTGGAGTGGAGAAGTGGAGGAGCTCCTATTGTAGTTGAGCGAGATGCAGGTTGGTGAAGGTCTCTGGGTTGTGTTTGTTTGTTCCAGCCTGAAGTGTGCAGCTGGGTGCAGGGTGAGCCTGGAGTCAGCTACGGCTTGGAGAAGCAGCCTTGTGTAATTCCAAAGCAGGGAGGAGTGGCAGCTGTGTCCACACGAGCTCCTTGTGCTGAAGCTGGTGTGGAAAGGGAGAGCGTGAGGGGGAACGGGGCCCTGTGGGGACCCTGTGTGGACACCAGAATTGCAGTGTGTCTTGCTTCAGATGTGGTTAGAACAGCCCTGCTCTCCCCTGAGCTCAGCTCGTGGCCAGCATGGCCCTGGTCCCGTTAACATCCGTGCTTGCTTCCCCCTTTATGGGCAGCGTGTGGGTTCCTTGGTATTCCAGCCTAATCCCCTGGAAAGCCCGGCAGGGGGAATGCCCTGGGCCAGTAACAGCTGGCAGCTCTGGCCAGAGTGTGGAGGGGAGGGTCACTGGCCTGGATAGCTCCATCTCCTGCTGTTCCAAGCAGAGATCCAGCCCTTAAACTTCACTCCTGTCTAATTTGGGTTTTTGGTAATCAGTGTTGCACAGCGGGCTACTGCAGGGAAAGGGAAAACACACACGCACCTACACGGGCTCTGGAAATATGTCAGAGTTGGGCTTGCTGAGAAGCTCAAGCCCAAGCATGACCTACTTTGAGACTGTTGTAATCTCTAGGGGAATGCCCTCTGGATTAGATCAGAGTGATCCTATCAGTTTGTGCTCCAGGCTGGAGGAAGCACTGACAAAGTTGCTTATTTTCCCTTTTTGTGCAGGAAGTTTGTTTTCTTTTTTTTTTTTTTTTTCCTTCTAGCTCTGAGACTTGAGAGCA
The DNA here is from genome assembly GCA_013400585.1 of Chloropsis cyanopogon. NCBI lineage: Eukaryota > Metazoa > Chordata > Aves > Passeriformes > Irenidae > Chloropsis > Chloropsis cyanopogon. The sequence continues at coordinate 68,806 of WEZZ01005793.1, forward strand.
GCAGAGGTGTGTTTGACAAGTATAATGGCCTTGGGCTCTGCTTTTCCATTATGGGTCTGTGCTGAGCACCTTCTTTCTAGAAGGCTTCTTTCTGTACCATGGAACAGCAAAGTCTGCCCTCGTTTGTGTCTCAGTGATGTTGTCTGGTGGAGGCTCTGGTCCTGGCCTTGGAAAGATGCTGCAGCTGGTCCCTCCACTACCATTTTAATATTCAGCTGTTTCAATCTGTTTGTTTGGGTTTGTTCTTTTTGTCTGATCTGCTGCACTGAGAGACGCTTTAATAAAATGTGAGAAATTTTCCAACCCTTGTCTTTCCTCTCGTCACCAGCCATTGTTTATGTAAGAGCTTGGAATCTTTCTTTCTTTTTTTCCCAAGTAAAAAATTGCTTCCAGAGCTCAGCAAGGATGTGCATATCCACAGCAAGAAGGAAATAAACAGGGAGGCTGCATTTAATTTCAGTGTCTGCCAGAAAGTGGGAAGCCAGCACTTGCCAAGGAAAGATTTTTCGAATAGAGGTGTACCACACTTAATTTTCCAGGAGACTTTCTGAAAATAAAGAAGCTGGAATGGAAATAAAGCTTGCTGTGATGAAGAGAAATTGCCACCCTGTTGGCTGGGAGTTTGGCCTTTGATTGCAGAGGTAGCTTTGCCTCGGGTGACTCTGGGGGGCTTTCAAAGAGCCTTTCCTCCCATCTGCAGTACCTGGCACATGGAGAGGAATGAGGGGTGTTTGGTCCACCGGTGTGAATTGTTCTGCCAGACTTCAAAGAGAAGTGGAAATACCTAATCTGTCGCTTTCAAAGGGTGGAATAAAATATTCTGATGGATTCTAAATGGAATCACATCAGCGGTGCCTCTTCCACCTTTGCCTTTGAGCTGCTCACTGATCTTTCTGATTGGGGTAATGCAGTGAGGAGGATACAGTATTCCCTTGAGGGGAGCAGCTTGTGAACATTACTGTTCAGTCAGCCTGAAAAGCTCTATTACAGACAGATTTAGACCCGTCTTTGTGCGCTGAGAGGCACAGCCTGGCTTCTGGGAGCAGGCTTTGTCTGGAGGACAGGTGCACGTTGGGCTGAATTATATTTACCCTTTTTATCTGCTGCCTGCGCCACTTTCACCTGCTGTCTCAGGGAGGGGGCTGCTGGAGGGGCAGAGAGCTGTGGTTATCAGGGATCTGTCCTGCAGGACTGCAGCAGCATCGCTTGCTCGGGCCCATCTGGGCTTGGCAGCTCTCCAGACACCTAATGAGTTGTCCTCGGTGAGACCGGGAAGGTGAGGGTAGGAACAGATTTGCAAAGAACCCAACCAGTATTGATTTTCTTCCTTTCCCACATATCCTGCCAGGTTTCTGTGCAGCAGCCTGGCAGCTGGGAGTTGTGCTGGCTGCCAGCGAGACTGGAGCGAGCTCACAGTGTCTGTGGGGTGCTGTGGGGGGCTGCCTTGCCCCGGCCAGGGGCTTTCCCTGTGGATGTGGTCAAGCTCAGTTGGTTGTCAGGTACAAAACTGGGCGAGATGTGCCTGATATTAGCTGCTGCTTTTGCTGTCTTATGTATTTCCATGCCTTAGTACTTGAATTTCAACCCTGAGAGCCTGGTCTTGCAGTGAAAAGCACTTTTTTCTGCACATGGAAAAAGTCCCAGAAGGTCTCTTGAGTGTGTTACTGAGAGCTGCTGAAGACAAGCGGGGGAGATTAAAGTCAGGTGGATAAACCATCAGCCTCGTTAAATCTGCTGTGTGAGTGTCTTCAAGGTTTTGTCTGTGTTTCCAGAGTTCTGTAATAGCTTGCATTGAGCTTGAGGAGATGTCATGTAGGAGTTTTTGGATCAATATGAATATGGAAAAGAGAGAGGATTTCCTGAAAGCACAGTACAGACTGTTCTCTGTGTCTTGCAGCCACACTGGCACATTTGAGAGCATACCTTTTATCTCTGTCGTTGTGCTCTTTGTGTCCATCCCTTGAGGGGTGTCAGCAGGACAGATGGGATTGTTCAGCCTTCACAGAGCTGCAGCATTCCATGCTTCCCTGCAGTGGGCCTATCTCTGATGCTCTTTGAGTGCTGAGCCTCCCACATGTCCTGGAAAGACCACAGGCTTCCCTGTCTTGCTCTGCAGAAGCAGCACAGCTGGAAACAGCAGAGTGAGTGCCAGCTGCTCGCTGACACGCTGTGGGATTGGGCTGCATCAGGGAGTGTAGAGAGAAGCAGGCTGTAAAGCTCTTGTGCTGGAAACTGAGGGGGAGGCATTCCTTGGATAGCCACAGCAATCTGCTGCAGGCTGGTTTTGGTGCCCTGGCTGCTGGAAGAGGAGCAGGACTGTTTCCCTTCATGCCTTGAAGCTGTGTCCCTTCCCAGCAGGAGGGAGCACACATGGTGGTGTGCCCGGGGTCACAGCCTCTCCCGTGGCCGTGCTGCTGGATTGATTGTGCCCACTGGGATGGGACAGTGCCTTCGAGGCAGCTGCAGCACAGCAGCAGGAGCAGCTCAGGGAGAGGTCCCAGCTCTGGCACGCCGCTGTCCCAAGGCACGGCCAGGGTCAGCTCCACGGAGCAGTTTGCCAGAGCTGGCTTAGCACGGCCACAGCTGTCGGTTTGGGCGCCAGGGAAGATGGTGCAGAAGGGGAGGGAGGAAGGAAAAGCTCCCTTTGAGAAATGGCAGGGGCAGCAGGAGAGCTGTGAGGGTGAGGGCTGTTGATTACACGCTCATCTCAGTTTCTTTTGTGCCTCTCTTGGAAGGCACAACTGTGTGGACAAAGAAACGCTGTGCAGAGGTCTGAGGAGGATGGTGGTGGAGCAGGGTCTGCTCCAGCCTCTGGGAAGCTGCAGAGTCAGGTCTGTTTGGGCTTTAACCAAACCTTGCCAGCAGTCCTGACCTCCTGGAGACAGCAGGATGTCCCTGGTGAGACAGGCTTTTTGGAAGAGTTTGGGATGGGGTCCGAGCGCTCTGGTGAAGGCAGCTAGCGTGTGGGCTTACTGAGCAGCTCTGCAATGCTGAGGATGTCTTTGTGCGTCACTGTAGGAATCCATAAAAGTCCTATTCATGCAGTTGGCATTATAAAGTTTAAAGAACCATTTATGCATGGAACTAGTCTTGCCCCTAGAAAGAGATAGCTGGCTCAGCAGCTGCGTGCAGCTCAGTTGTCGCCACATGGTCTAGGATTTATTCTGCTTGTAAAATGCTGCATTTAAAGAGCGCTTCCCCCAAAGCCACTTGTACCACATTCTTTCTATTTGAGTATATTCCCTTATCTTTCAGCTCCCTACTTTCCAAGTACAATACAGATTAGCTGTGGAAAACTTCCAGTCCCTCTGGGGGTGGGCAGTGGTCACTGTGAGCCGTCTTCTAAATTGGGAAGCTGAAAAGAAGCATCAAAATGGTTTACCTGTTTGGAAACTGGGAGACCTGTGGCATCTCCCTAATTCACATTGACATGCCTGGTTATCTGTTTCAGCCTGTTTGGCTGCCTGTTCCTGCATCTGAGGCCCTTCAGTGTGAGGATAGTTTTGCTCCTCAAAATTACACCTTCCTTAAGTCTGGCAGGGAGTGCTGCATTCTCTTGTACTTGAGGCAGAAGGTGAGACCTGCAGGGCTTAGCATTTGCGAGGCATGTCTGTCATCCAGGAAGTGTGCAGAAGGCAGATCTTACAGCAGTCCCCTCCTCATGTTATTCTGTGGCTGTTCATTTGTACGTGAGAGCTGGGGGCAGCCTGGGCCTGGGAAATGGCCCCTTTTTAGGAAGGAGTGAACAGCCAACATGAACAGGAGAAATAAGCTGGTACCACCTTGGCAGCTGTCCTTGGATAGGTTCTTTGGCTGGAAAACCTAACCTGAGTGTTCTTGGGTGTGGGCTGTCTGGAGAAGGACAGTTCTGGGTGGATGTAATGAGTGTGACCAGCTGATGGGAGCAGATTGCCTTTCACTCTGTGCACCTCCTGCTAAAAATACCAGGGTGTCATGGGAAGGGAATGGTGTAGGTTGGAAAGCCTGTGTGTGGGCTGAGGTATGGTAGCAGCCTGTTCCTTGGGAAATGCTGAGGGAGCCCAGCACCATTGGAGCAAGGACCCAGCACACAGAGAGCCAGGCAGGCATTGCAGCTCCTCACCATGGTCTCCTGGAGGAGAATGGATGTTCCTGGTGGTGTTGGAGAGGGAAATGTGGTGGGTGGTGCAGGTCCTTCCTCAGGTTTCTTACAAATCTGGCTGTGTCCTCTGCATGTCACTGACCGAGTAACACACTTGTTTTGTTGATTTGGAGTGGGAAAACATAGCTGGAGTGGGAGTGCACATGGCAGATGCTTGTGTTCTCTCAGAAAGCCTGGGGGTAGTAAAGACCTGATTAGCATTCTTGTGAAGGCAAGTCATAGGGAGACTCCAAGATTTAGGTTTGCAAGGAGGGAATTGGCATCAGTGAAAACAACAGATTGCTGGAAATGTGCAAGCAAAGTACTTGATGCTCTGGTGGAGGAGAGAAGGCGGCGTGGCAGGGGCGGTGGGAGCAGTCAGGTGCGTGGTGCAAGGGCACAGACTTGCTTCAGCACTGATGGGATGGGGGCCTGAGTCAGTGTCCTGTGGCAGTGCCTTGTGCTTTCTCTTCAGCCCCACTCTGGCGATGCTGAGGTGGGAAGAGCTGTGTCAGGGCTGTGTCCTGCTGAGGAAAGGGGAGCTGAGCAGTGCCAGAGGGTCACCAGGTGCCCACGCAGCAGACTGCTGACTGTCAGGAGTTAAGTGGCAGATTGCTTTGTCTCTGCAGTCCCATTTCATTTGTTGGTTTGGAAGGCTTTCTTTGGAGATGATCCAGGAATAAAATCCTTGTGTGAGGCCAGTGATTTCCAAAAGTTTGTGATTGTTTTTCCCTGTACCCTTTTGTCTCTGAAGGAGAGCTGTACATGTGCGTATGTTGGCTGGGAGTGATGCTCTTGGAGAAAGCAAATTAATGTTTAGGACGTTGAACCTCCGGTGTAGAGCTAATCATCATATTTCTGCATTTGCAGTATGTTTTCTGGCTTTCATTTATCATGGTGAAGTTTAGTTGAGCACAGCTCTCTTGCTGGTCTTCCAGCCCTCTGCCTGAGGCACATATGCTTCCATTAATTTTCTGCTATTATCCACTCGGGTGTCCTGTGTGATCCAACATGCTTAATTTCATTCTACTGAGCACCAGCTCTTCCGATCTGAAGTTAGCAGTGTGATTTGCAAGCAACCATAAGGAAATGAATCTTTCTTTTCTGGAGATAACTGCCTCCTGAATTTCTGTTCTATGTGTAATGCACTAATAACCTCCATCCACCGAATCCTGCTCAACTGTTTGTGTCCCCTGGGTTTCTCTTGGGCTGGAGTGCTCCTTGTTGTGTTGTTGTTGCACACAGAGCCTGCTGAGGACCCTTTGTGCTTGGTGCTGTTCCAGGTCAAAGCTGCTCAGTGTACTGGACACGTTACAGGCTCCTCAAGGAGCGTCATGTGGAGCTGCAGCAAATACTTGAAGACGTGGGTGTCAGAGGCCTTTGGAAGAGGGAAAGTTACTGCATCTCCACAGGCTGGGCACACAAATCCAGGGTACATGGACTGGTGATGAGCATGGCGTAAAGCTCTGATGTAGAACAGAGGTGGTGGTATAGAAGCTGATTTTGAGCAGGCTGAGTTTCAGAGGTGGCCAGCCTACAAAGCATGACCAAGGGCAGAGTCTCTTTGGGAGTAGGTGGGCAGGCAGGAGAGCAGAGAGAAGGCTGTGCTGTGGATTTGCAGCTGCTTGATGTTGTTAAAGCCTGGCTTCAAAGATGCAGTGCTTTGTGTGTCTTTGTTCCTGGGTGAAAGGATTCCCGTGGCCCTGACACCCTGAACTCCTCTGCAGCATCCCTGTCATCTGCTCTGGTCCTCAGATAACAGTGTGCAGAAGTGTCTCTGCTTCTGATGCATCTCTTCTGCGAGGCTGAAGTCATTCCTAGCCTGGATTTCTGAGCTGGAAATGCCTGATGATCAGGCCCCAGAGCTGGACAAAAAATGCAGGAAACTTGTGGACTGAGCAAATACCTCTCATAGCAGACTGTTTGCACAGAGAAGTGAAGTTTAGAAGCAAAAGCAAACATGCACTGGCTAACGGAGAGGGCGAGGCAGGGGAAGAACACTGAGACACGTTTCTCTGGCTGCAGGTTCATTTCTCACTTGGTTGCTCAAGGATTTAACGCTGACGATCCAGAACTTGACAAGGCAATGTTTTGGAATATACTTGTTAAACCCCTCAGCCAGTGCAAGGCTTTGAAAGCCAAACAGTTTATGAGACCTTCTGCCTGTGCAGATGCTGGTGGACTTGTGTGACCTGGGGGGGCTCTGCTTCCCTTGGGGGTCAGATGCTGCCTGTGATGGGTGAGCAGGGAGGTACCTGTGTTTTCACATCACCTTGGGAGCAGGAGAGAAGTGTGGCTGCGCTCAGGCAGTTGTGCTGCTCAGGGTTGCGTACAAGATGCCTGAGGGGAATTCTCTGTGTCCCAGAATCAAGTATGAGTGGGCCTGTGGAGGAAGGAAGAGCAGTGAGATTTTCTTTTACAGCTCCCTTTATAGTGCCCATGCCTTTGAGATGCTTATGTGGATTCTCTCTTGGTGGTGCCAGCCAACAGAACAACAGGCAGAAACTGATGCACAGGAAGTTCCACCGAAATGTGAGGAAAGAACCTCTTTACTGTGTGAGTGACCACATGCTGGAACAGGTTGCCCAGAGAGGTTGTGGAATCCCTTTCCCTGGAGGTATTCAAGAACTGTCTGGATGCAATCCTGTCCCATGGTCTTCAGAATCACCCTGCTTGAACAGGGAGGTTGGACCAGATGATTTGCTGTGGTCCCTTCCAGCTTGACCAATTCTGTGATTCACAGACCTTGGGGGTCTGCAAGGCAGCAGGAGGTGTAGGGGTGTGTAAGGATGGACCAGAATATTTAATTAGCTAATGATGTTCTATAATTTAATTAAAAGCATCTTAGAATATCTAGGCAGCAGGAGAAGTATGTCTTTGCCTCCCCTCAAGCCTACTGCTGATAAGTGTGTTAATCCATTTGCATTTGTTCTGTAAAGGCATGTTTCTATCAGGTTTTTAGGAAAGTCTCTTTCCTTTTAAATGGAAAAAAGATAAGGCAAGACACTTGAGTCCTTTGTGGGTAGAGCCTATAATCCTCCACATGAGGGAAGTTCTGTTTGAGGCTTTGTCTAGCATTTCAGTGGTACAGTATGTTGCTGACTATTCTCAGCCTGCTTTGCATAGGTAATTAATTTGTCCCCTGCAGTCATTTCTCTGTAGTGATAATGCGGTAAATGCCCAACTTAGGTGGTTATGCGTGAGTACATGTAAAAGAACTAGTCATGGTGTAAATGGCTGAGATGATGAGATGGGCGTGTAGGAAATGCCGTGCATTGAGCATTAGCAACAGACTGCACTGTTTTCACCAGGTAATGCAAATAGTTCAGGCTCTGAACAATTCACAGTCTGAGCCCTGATAACAGTGAGTACAAAGAGTGCAGGGCACACCTGGAAAAATCTTTTTTATGGGTGTTTTCCATTTAGCCCTTGCACTAGCAAAGTTTTTTTTTTGCTGTTCTTTTTTTTTTTTTTTTTTCTTAAACAGATAGAGAAGTTGAGGTTTGGAGACCTTAAGTGACATGTTCCAGGAAGATGTTATCAGAGCCGAGATTAGCCGTGGGGTGTTTTGTGGCTTTCCATCTTGTGCTTGTGCTGCTGAACATCCGTGCAGAGGGAGCGTAGGTTAGACACTGAGACATGCCAGCTCTGCGTTCCCTTGGGCTGCGTGGCAGAGTGCACAAATCCAGCTTTGCCTTTTTCCTTCGAGGGGCAGGAGGGGCTGGTTGCCAGCAAAGAGAGCAGAGCTGAAGATGCATTAAAGAGGAGGCTCTGTATGCAAAGGGCACTGTATATAATTGGGCTGAGCTGTGTGTCAGCTGTTTCCTGCTGTGTGGCATTTGATCTGCAGCACAGATCGAGTCCTGGTGACGTTGTCCATTGAAGCTCGTGCTGTTGCTGTTTCAAGGGAAGCCTGTATTACTTATTCATGTGGTTTTCAGAAGTTGTCCCACAAGAATATGTTTGAGGGTCATCTTGTTTTTCTTTTTCCTCCTTCAAATGCTTTCCATTTATTAGATATCCTCTTTGTCAGTCATTTCTTCAGAAGCAAACATTTCTGGCATTCTTGGTAGTTTCTGTTTAAAGGAAAAAAAGTTGAAAATCAGCAAAGGCTTTCTGTTGTGCGTGCATTTATTTCTTCGCGTGCAGGGTCTTTCAGTGCTCAATTCTGAACGGTTGAATTATTAAACTTGAAAAGCATCTGCTCTTTAGAAAGCATTCACATGTCTTGTAAACATGATGGATAAGGCAGAGCCTAATGCAATTGACAGAGCTTTGTTCACGTTTGGGATATGGGTTTATGTGAGCTGTTATTTTAAAGCTGTGGGGTTAATGCTGTACTGCTGGGGTAGCTGGTGACTGATCTTCTGAAGTCAGCTCTCTTCTCCTGCAGGATTGAGCATGCTGTGTGGAGCTGGGGTTTCCTGGACCTACCTGGTGGCAGCCCAGGCACAGCTCATGGCTGGAGATGAAAGGCTGGTCCAGGCTCATTTCACTTTGAAATGCCAAAGCTCCCCAGCCCAGGGATGTTTGCACAGGTGCTTTTTTGGATGTCACCCTCTTCCCCTAAGAAACAGCAGCCACCCATCACGACCTGCAGGGAGGCTTTGGGGACTGATGGATTTACACTGAGGCATTCCCAGCTCCAGGGCTGGCTCTCCTGTATGCTTTTTCCTCAGTGCCTCTGGAGCTCATTTTTTAAGCTTATGGATGTGCAGAACAATCAGGGATGTGCAGTTCTGCCAGGAGCTGCCTGGGCAGCACAGGAGGCCTCTGCAGTCCTACCTAGAGTGTCTGAACCTCTGCTCCAAGGGACTTTCCCCCTCCTCCCACCTCACCCCACTGTGAATAACTAACCAGTGCAGAACTGATGGTGGTTGGGAGGCCAAACTGGACTTGAAAACTTTCCCACATAAAAGGCACTGGCAGTGCCAGCAAAGATGAGGGTGAGAGGAGACAGCTCTGCTGTGCCAAAGCACTCTTTCATCTCTTTTCAGCTCTCCCTGTGAGGGGTCCTGGCTCACAGCACATAGATGCGTTGTGCAGATGTCTTGGCTGGGAAAGAAGTGGCTCCTTTTCCCTCCCAAGCAGAGCAGAGAGATATAAGAAAGCTATTGATCTGCCTCTAGCCAAAGTGAGCTGAGCCAGGCTCTGCAGTGCTTTATTGAGCTGGGTTAAGGCTTTGTTGCTTACTGGAATTAAAACAAACAAAAAAAACCCCAACAACATCAACAACAACAGAAAAGAAGTAAAGAAATAAAAGGTGAGGGTTTTCTTTGTTGGTAAACAGATGCTGGGTGTTGTTTACGTGCTGGTTATTTCCCAAGGAAATGAGAGGAAGGCGCAGACACCGAACAAAGGCTGTGCTTTCTCCTCTTGCTGGAGGAAAGCAGGCAGCCACGGGATCTGCCAGGCTCAGGGCTGGGCTGGCAGGGCACAGCCAGAGCTGTCTCATGGCACAGGGTGGCAGGAGTCCAGCTGGTAATGGGCAGGTGCTTCTCCTGCTGGTGGGAATCGCAGTGGTTTTGTCAGCAGTGGTGACAAAGACACCAAGGAGAGGCTGGGATGGGAAGCTGAACTCCTTCGTGGCCCATCGTGTCCGTCACTTGCCCCTCAGTGAGATCTGCCTGGCTGGGATTTGCAGCTCTATTTCACTTCTGCTGGAGAAAAAACAGAGCAAGTGGTCTCTGGGGTTCTTAATCCAGTCTTTTTTCCTGAGCACTAAATTCAGCCTTGAAGTCTTTCCCCTCTGGTAAGCAAGTATTTTTGAGGAAAAACGGATTTTGGAAACAGTGTAATTTATTTCCTTGGTACTCTCCTGGAAAAGTTGGCTTTGCATTCCCTTTGCTGTTGTTGAGAAATGATGCTTTGGTGGCACGCTGCTGGCACTGCCTGTCTCAGCCTGGGCAGGTTGGTTTAGCGCAGAGAGCCGTGGCTGTGATGGTGCCAGCATGGATGAAGAGCACTCTGGATTTTGTTCAGTGTCGGGAGCTTGGCCAGCTCTGCAAATAGGAGGAATTGGAATTGACACTCTGTGTCTGAATGTGTTAAAATTTAACTGTAATTGTAATTTAATCATACTTGTGTGGTGGGGTGTAAGCATAGGATCCTACCAAATTTTTTTTGGTGTTGTAGGCTCGAAGCTCTGCTTGGTGCACATGGTGCAGCTGGTTTTGCTTTACTCAGTGGAGCAAGAGGTTGGCCAGGAGCAGTGCCCGCTGCTTGTCTGAGCTGCCCTGCCAAACTCACATTGTCTTGCTCCATTTTGAGGAAATAGGGTTGATTTGTGGTACCATGTGAACTCCAGCTGAAATGTTTCCTGCTCGGTGCTTGTGCAGCAGTTGGTGTCACCTCCTCCTCCTCACTTTGCTCACGTGCAATGGAAGAAACGCTCCTTAGACTTGGGAGGGCAAAGGGGCCCTTCTGGGCGCTTTCAGCTGCTAGAGAGCCATAGTGATCTTTAATCCTAAGGTGCAAATTGCCATTGCAGCATTTTCCAGGGGAAAAGCAGCCTTGAGAGGAAATGGAGCTCTAAATGAGCCTGGCTGGGCTCCTGGCTGAGTGTTTTGAATCAGTTTGTGCTCTCCTTTTGGCTGCAGGCCAGGCTTTCAAAGGCAGCTTGGCAGAGCTCTGCTTCGTGCTCAGGTACCCCCTAACCCTCGCCTGCTGATGTTCTGATAAGCAAGTGTGTGCATGCTGTGTTGGGGCTGATCACATGTACACTCAGTCCTGCTTGCCAGTGCTGTGCTTTGAAGGCTCTAAGAGTGTGCTGGCATCATGCAGTTCACCCACAGATTTTGAGAATCTAACCTTGTAATTTTAGCAGCTGGCTCAGCGCTGCCTCTGAGCAGATAGGCTGGTTAAAACAAATAAATAAATAAATATACAGGCCTGTTTCCTGTGCCTGTCAATATTGGAATAATTTTAAATGGTGTGTTTTCTCCTGGTCGCTGACCTATGGTTTATTCCATTATCGACTGCTGGGTTACTGGCTCTTTGTATTCTGTGGTTAAGTGAACTGTAAGGCTGAAATCACTTGGCTGCAATGGTGTTGCTGGGCAGGAACTCGGCTCTGGCTGACTCAGATTGGGGTGAAAGCGTACCCTTTGGCGACTCAAACACTCATTTATCTCCACCTCCCCCCTAATAAACGGGTTAAACAACATAGTGGAGTATTGATCCTGCTTTCATCTGGCGGCCCTAGGCTGCAGCAGTTACCTTTGTGCCACATTCCTGCTGCTTTCCCAACAATGCTGTACATTTTCTGCAGAGCTCCCGCCCTCCCCTCGGTGACCTTCCCTTGGTTTGGCTCTGATGGGCTCTGCTGAGGACGCCTCCACCTCTGTGAAGTGTGTACAGCCCCAGTGTGGGCAGAGCTTGGCAGCCTCTCTTGGTGAAGGCGTGCTCAGTTGCTGTGATGCTGTGAACGCTGCAAAGTGCAGTTTTGTGGCTTGGTAACGTGCTTTTGTTCCTCAGGCTCTGCTCTAGGAATTGCTGACCTTAGGCAGGGTCCTGGAATGACCCTTGTGGGGTGTTACAGATGGTCTGAGGGCTGGTTGAAGAACTGTGCACCTCCTGGCTTTGTTGGTGCCACGGTTACTGGTGGGTGTTCAGTGGGTGCTGCCACCTTGTCCTGGTCTTAGGACAGTCGTGGTCCTTTACCAATGCAGTGGCTTAAAACTCTGCTTAAGGCTCCTGGAGTGGCCAATATTGCTGCTCTCAGCAAGGCACTTCCTTCTGAGAAATGCCTGAAGCTGCTGACTGTTGCTGGTGGGGATTTGAGCACAGCCCGACGTGAGCCCCCAGACTGCCTTGGCTGTGCCTCCTGTGTTGTGCAAGGGCTCTGCAAAGCTGGGTGCAGGCTGTGCTAGCACCCAGTGACCCACCATCCCTTCCCATGCCGACAGCCTGGGGTGGTTACGCAGGCCTGGGAGCTCCAGCCTGGCTGAGCTGCCCGTGTTTGTTTACAGGGGAGGAGGGTGGCTCACTCTTTCGTTCCCTGTTAATGTGAACATTCACTCTGAGCCTGCACGTCCTGCCTGGGACTGCCTTAGGCTCTCTGGGTTTTTTGGCCGCTGTAGAAAAGTAGCTTTAGTACACAAATACTCAGAAATGCTGTTCTGTGTGATCCGTTCATATTTCAGGTCTTATGAGGACTTGATCTCTGTTAGTGACTGCTTTGCGTGTCTTGCTCGTGGGCTGTGGGGGTGTTAAAAGGCCTGTTTGTGTGCTGCTCAGCTTCCCACCAGATGCATCCATCATCTTCAAAAGAAGCAAGGGAGAAAGATGGCTTATAATTTTTTTTTTTTGAGCCATTGGAATTTGGCATAGAAATAAACAGGTGTTCTGGCATGGGAGCAGAGGGGTGTTTGTCTCTGAGCTCCTGTCTCTTGTCACGTGAGGATCTTCAGGGAGTCTCTATCATAAAGAGCTGACTTTAGTAATGATGTAATTTTATTTTTTTTTTTCCAGCTAAGGGATTGATGAATAACTGGGTTCCTGGTGTCTGTGGCAGGGTAGGCTGGTGCAGGAGGTACATGTCTCTGGAGTGCAGCCCAAAAATTGCCCTGGGTAGAATTAAACTCTCAAAGTAAATAACGTCACTGCAACCTCTGGCCTTCTGAGGCAAATATTTGGGACTGTGAGTCCCAACATTAAGGGCTGTGTTCAAACGAGGTCATGTCTGCTGTTTCTGGTAGACAATGCTGGGAGTAACCCTTGAACCTCTGAGGAACCCAAGATTAAAAAGTTTTAGAGACTTGATTTTGGCCCGTGAGATGAAACGCGCTCCAATATTTTGTGTGCAGGTTTCCCTGCAGCCTGTTGTCTTGCCTTTGGGGTTTGACTTCTAAGTCTGGTTGCTTGATGTGCAGAAATCCACATGGATGGTTTAAATAGCTTCTAACACCAGTGCCCTCTTGCCCAAGCCCTGCCAGGGGTGTGTGCAGAAGAGAGTCTGGGCCTCGGAAAGGTGAAGACAGCAGACATCAGTGTTAGCTTTGTTCCTTGGCTTCCAGGCAGTGCCAGATTCAAGACAAGGCAAACACTGCGGTGACCTTATCCAGGGACCTCACTGACGTCAGCGTGTGCCTGTCCCTGCACCTCGCTGGACTTTGGGTCAGGTTTCTTTGAAGGCTGGACATGGAAAGCAAAGAGTGAAAGGCTAGCTGGGGTCACCCCAGTCTTTGCTGGGGTAACTGGAGCAAAGGCAAGGGGCAGGCTGTGTGAGTGAGACTGTTGGGAGGGTCAGCCCACATGTGATGGAAGGCAGAGGGCTTTCCCATGGCCTTCTGTCTTGAGCTCTTAGGCCAGACATCTCTTACAGACCTGCTGCTGGACCTCTCGACACGCATCTCCCTTTAAATGTTTACGTGTGTGTCCTTGGGGCACTTTGAAAATCTCTGGGGAGGACTGAAAGCATTGAGGCACCCGAGTGTCTGTGCACAGGATCATCACGACACACTTGGGTTTTATTTTGTCCTTAAAAAAAGCCCGGCTCTGAGCAGATGGAAACATTAGCACGAGCCCTGTGTGGCTTTGTGTTTTAATGCTGTCTCCCAGAGCAGCCAGAGAGATGCATTACAAAGTCCTTGCTTTAAAAGGGCCTGAAATGGCAGCAGCCAAGCTGGGGCAGCCTTGGAGAGGACTTGCAAGGCATTTTTTTTTTTGAGTCTTTGTGTTGTGGAGTGCTGTGTGCCTCAGGGGTTGCCTGTGAAACTCTTTGTGGCTCCTAAGTCCAGGTGCAAGCCTGGGTTGGTAAGTTATAAGTGAGTGACATTAGCTGGGCAGGAAATGTTCCTGCTTGGCTTTAGAGCTCTACATAGCAAACAAAGGAACAGAAATAACAAACATTGGGTTTATTTAGGAGAAGTGTGACTTTGCTTTTTATTGTTAGCCGCAGGAGAACAGCAACTTCCACATAGTGTGATCTTCTTGTGAGCCACAGCATCTCTGCCTGCAGGCACACTGGTGGATGTCTGCTCCTCAAGTTGCCCACTGTGTTCATTGTGTGGACACCTGAAGTGTTTTGGTACCTTACTGATTCTTCTGCTGCTCCTTTCCTCCCCCATCCGTGTGCTGCTTGCTCAAGGCATTTTGGCACCAAGGAGAAGGCAGAAGTAGCATTTCAAACATAAAGGATTCCAGATGTGAGCATGTCCTGGACACTGCTAGTGGAGGGAAAATGTGCAGTCCACACAGTTGTTCACATTATGGTGTGGCCACATGGTCTGTGTGATAAATAGCCCAGATAAAGCTGATTGTTTTTGTAGGTTAGTTTCCTCTCTCCTTTTTTAAACTGTAAATTGAAATCCACAGTCTGGGAGCCTGCAGCTGTATACCTGTTAGCTGCATTCCCTGCTGCAGTGTCAACTTGGTGGCTGAAGCTTCACATTCTTAAATGTCAGCGATTAGGTGTTAGAAGTTCCCCTCTTCCTGCTGGAGGAGGTTGGAAGAGACCCCTGAGAACTGTTTGCTGTAGGAAATGAGAATTGCCAGGATCCTCTATTTCAGTGGAGTCCATGTGATCCCTTCCCCTTGTGAAGGCTGAAATAATGCTGGTATTGCCTCTTCAGCCTCGCCAGATGGCAAAGCCTGATTCTTCTTCTGATGCAATGATTTGCCTCTGCCAGCACTCCACAAGGACAGGCCAGCAGAGATGGCTGTGGGGCTGTCAGTCTCCTTCCCCACTGATGGGAACTGTAATGCTTATACTTCCCCTAATGCTGTGCAAATCATTTTGCAACTTGATTTTCACAAGGAACAGGCAAATGGTCCGTGCTGCACTTGCACGCTATTGAAACCAAATATTAGATTGCCTTGGTTAGAAGTTTCATTTTGAACATCTTGAAGACAAGATCAGAGGGGGGTTGTGAGCTAGACAGTCTCATTTTTATGGGAGGGAGCTGGAAAACTCGTCACTTCTGATGCTGGTTCTTCTTGAAGGTTTTGTAGTGACTGAGGTGTTGCTGCTGTTGACTACGTGTTGGTTTCATGACAGAATTGTTGATCTTTGTGGGGATGATTTTAATCCTTTTGTTTACCAGGTAACCTCAAAATAAGTAAACACTACCAGTGGGTCTGTGTCTTTTCCATTGATGTAGCAGATTCCAAAATGCCAAGTGAGGATTGGTCTGTGCTCTTCTAAACTTCTGATGTTTCATACAGGGCTTGTGCATTGATTGGTGCAAATTACGTTGAACTCCAGAGCTCTTAAATTATTTTTGGGTCTGGAGTTGATTTGGAAAAATGGATGTCCAAGAAGACACTGCCCAAGGTGATGGTGCTCATTCCAGGCTGTGCAGGCACTGTGGTGAGCAGCACCTCCCTGCTAACAGGGAATGTTGCACAAGGAATGGCTCTCCTGGGCTGTTCCTGGCTTTGTGCTGCTCTCCAGCCTTTTGTTCACATATTTTTTTTAATGGATGGTCAGAATTCTAAGCTTGATTTGAAGAAGAAATGTTGAGCTGAAGGAATTAAAAAAAAAACCCAATCCAAACACAAGAGAGGATTGCCTGATTTGTGGCTGGTGTCTGCACCGTGTCACACTCTCTTACTCCTGTCAGTCAGGGATCTTTTAAATGTGTATGAATTTTCTGAGACAGACCTTGCAGTCTAAGGCTGAGCTATCTTCCTACATACTTCAGGCTGTTTCAGGAATCTGCTTGAGGTGCTGTTCCCTCTTTTCCATTTCACAGCCATGCTGCTGCATCCCTTCTGATCAGGCAGGGAGTTGAGGCTTTGGACTCAGTCCTCTGAGGAGACTCCTGGAGCAGTCTGGGAAAATCCTGCGGTGTCTGAGCAGCTGGCGAGGGCAGAGCTGCCAGCTGGGGAGGGATCTGACTGTCTGAAGCAGTGGAAGGAGGATGCACACACTGACCAGTGAGCTTTGGGGAGGCAGATCCTCCATTCCTGGCTTTGATTTGGTGTGAAAGGTTTGGCTCCAGGCTGCTGACCTCCCCAGCCCAGCAGCGTGGCACCAGCAGTTGCTTGCGTGAGACCTTTCCTGATTTCTGTCCTGACCTGACGTGTTGTGTTCTGGAGATGATGGTTTTATAAAGATGCTCTTGGGTGCTGAGTGAAGTGCTCTGATATATATATTCCCCCAAGCCCTGTGGAGTTTTATTTTTCTGTACTTCTTAAGTGAAAAAGAAGAATCTGGCAACTGTGTAGGAGGCTGTTGCTTTGACTGGTGTACACAAGCATTAAGAATGATAAATCCGGGGGTTTTACCTGGATTTTTTGTCTGTTTTTTTTTTTAACTCTTTGAGCTCTTCTAGATTTCTCTGCATGCAGGTGGAAAAATAAAACCTTAGACATGGTCAATGCCCTTGTCCCAGGAGAAATGCTGAGTGTCAGGGGAGCGTGGGCTTAGGGCTACAGCATTCCCTATTCCCACAATAGCATTCCCTATTGTGGCTTGGGGCTACAGCATTCCCAAACGTGTCCTCTTGTGCATTTCCCACTGCATGGGGCCTGGAGCAGTTATCTGGAACAGTAGTAATGTAAATTGAATGAGCAGTCCAGTTAAATAAGTAATGAAGTTAGCAGGGTGCCTAATTAAATTAAATTCAAAATTATGTATGGATGATGCCTTTCTAATAATTGCTGTAGGTTTGTCATTGAGGAACTCCACACTGCCCTCTTGGCTGCAGCCTCCCCTTGCCCAGGTGAATGTTGGTGCCACACAGGGATGTGTTTCACACTTCAGTTTGCTTTGGCTCCTCCCTGATGCTCTTGTGGCCATTGCAGTGTTGCTGTTCTCTGTTTTGCTGAGACGTGTGGAGGGAGTTTGGGTGATAACAGTCTCTGCTGCTTATATGATGGTTTTTTACATTCCTGCTGAGGGTTTCTGGTTTGTTCCTAGACCAGCTTTAGTGCTGTTTCCTTGGTCCCTGTGCCCCACTGATCTCCTTGTTGGGACTGTTCCCTGTCCTTCCCATCCCTGTGGTGCCTGGCAAGTTGCTCCAGTTTCCACAAAGCACAGTGTCACATCTGGTAACTCTGGGCACAATGATTTAGGCCATTTCTTTATTTGAAAATAATCTCTTCATTTCCATCCTTCTGGGCTTCTTTCAAACAGCAGCACTTTGAAGGTGTGTGTCAGTTTGGGGACGGACATTAAGCTGAGGCAGAAGGACAGTTTTGAAGTGAGGGAAAGCTGCTGAAATTAAAGACACCTGCAAAGATGCAGCCATCACAGCCACCAAAGGGAATTCTGCTCTCTCCTGCCAGCACGTTGAGGGCAGTCTCTCCCTGTCCTGGGCACGGTCAGACACTCAGTGCATTTTGAAGATGGGCTGTCAAGGCAGAGCTGGCTCTGGCTGGCAATTACTGACCTTTGAGGTAATGTGTCCTTAATAGAAGGATGTGAGTACATCAGAAGAAGAATTGTCATTGTCATTATCATCTTTTCACCTCCTTTTGAGAAGGGCAGGTCTGTTAAAGGGCCTCTGCTCCAGCAGAACTGGTCCTGCCCCTCTAGGAGGTGACTCCTGACTTTTCTGAAGACGTGAGTAGATGCGGGGAGGAGGGACAGCCCAAATGACCAGAGCTCCGTTGCTGCTTTTTGAATTTCCCCCCTGCCCCACTGTTCATTTTGCACCAGGATTTATGTGCCAAGTCCCAGATGGTGTTTTCAGTGCAGTAGCCAAGCTTACCCGATGCAGGGGCTGTGCTCCTGGGGACCCACAGCTGGCGGTGTGTTTTGGGCAGGGAGCTTGTTCTGCATGGAGCAATAAAAGCTCTGCAGAGACACACCTGGGACAGCAGGTACAGGTGATGAATGACAGAGGATTTTTGTCACGTTCAGGGCAGTCTGATTCTTCCTTGTTGATGGCTTCCCTGGGAAAGCCTCCAGGTGATGAACAGGAGGATCGTGCAACTGCTTTTCCTCCAGGAATGGCGAATGTTTCCCCTGTGCTGCTTCATCAGAGAATCTGGTGGTCTTTAGCAAACCTTTAATTAGTCCTTGATTGGCCTTGGCACCTCCATGCCCAGCACCCCCAGACAGAGCAGCAAGACTGGAGACCCCTGTAACCCCCCCAGTCTGCCACGTGGGAGTGTGGAAGTGGAAGGATCTTGGCCAGAGTCCTTATGAAGCCAGAGGAGTTTAGTAAACCACAGGGTGTAGTGACTGATAGAACAAAGTGATTTGCATGGGTGCAGTGACCTGAGCAGGGCTCTGCACATTTCATGCACAGTTGCGTTAAAGGGATGCTGATCATTTTCAGCATGACCTGCTAATTATCAGAGCAGATGAAAGCCTTTTTTTTCCCCCCCTCTTTAAATCCTCCTCCCCCTACATGCTCTCTTCTTCTCCCTGCTCCTTCCCCAAGCCCTTATCTAAGCTAATCAACATGACACAAACAGCCAAAAAAGCAGTATTCTTACAGCAGCTATTAACTAGAAAGGAGGCAGCGGGTGTCTGGAGCCCCTCTGGAGGGACTGCCTGGTGTAACCCATTGCTTTTAACAGCCAGAGTGAGAGCTGCAGAGCCAGAACAGAAAAGCTTTAAGCTGCTTTCTTTTGAGGTCTTAATACGCAGTGACCTGTATGCTATGATGTAGAATTTTAAGAAGACCCAAATGTGGAATTTTAGTGGTGATGAGGAGCTTCCCAGATACTTGATACATCCCTGATTAAATAAAAATTAATATCAATAGCTATATGTGGTTTTGGGTAAGTTTTCAAAAGTTTGAGCCATATGGCTGTCCTTCAAGGAGAGTCTCTCCATCCCAAATGTCTGTTTATTGTTGATAAAGTGTCCCTCAGCAGCAGAAAAAAGAGCTAAGGGAGGGTTATGTTAATCTGGTGAAGTAGTTTCTGTGATTGCATCAAGCTGGACACAAGTTTGTTTTCTCCCATATTTCAAGCATTTGTTTTATCTAGAGCTGTGGGAGGGATTTTCCATTGTGCTCTGCTCTGCGCTGGGTGAATACTTAAAAGTTGTGCTTGTGGTGATAAGGGAGTAGGCTGAGGCAGAGGACAGACGTGCCTCAGGAATTTCAGCGCACTGGAGGGAGGCTGAGCGAACGGCCACGATGTTTAAATAGTGTGTCCTGAATTGCTTTAATTTGGTTCTTATTTTGCAAGCCGTTGGCTGGGTTTTCTGTCCTTTCAGAAATCAGCAGCTTCTTATGAAATATGGAGCTGTTTAAAAACAGACAGCAGCTGCTCCATCCTTGCGTCAGCACGGGCTCGGCAGAAGGAAGGGGAATGGTAGACGGTTGTTTAGCTGTGATATTCTTCCCTTCATTGCTGTTGTCATATTGTGTTAACAGAAGGTCTGATCAAATATACACCAGGAAAGTAAGACTTAATGTTTCTTTGTTCTCCTGGAATGGTGTTGGGAGGGGAGTGGGGGAATGTTTGAATGAGACTTTTATTTATGTGGTTCAGATAGCTCAGCATTGCCTGTGTCGGTAGAGATGTAGTTCTGCTCTTATTTCTTAGGCTGCTTGCTGTATTTTTAGCTGGGAAAAGTCTTTACTTTGTTTGTACAAAACCTCTGCTATGTGGTATGGAAACTTTGTGGGGGGGTGGCGGTGTAAGTATTTAACGGGGAGAGTATGATCTATTCACACTGACTTCCTAACTTGTTTTAAACTCTCCTCTAAAAAAAATCTCAGCCAGATTCTTTAAAAAATAAAATGAAAAATGAGGAACATCGTTGCACAAGAACTGGAAAGAACCCAAATAGTTTGCTTACTGTTAAAATTGCGACATGACTGGAAACATTTGGTAAAGAAAAATTAATTGCGTGGTGTATTTGTGGTTTCCTGTTGAATCTCAATTTCTAGAGGAGGTTGAAAATCCCATGGATGTTTCCTCAGATTACTAGATAGCATTATACCTTGTGTGCATGATGAAAGACCTTCAGTAAAGCATGCCAGATATCCATGGCTTGCTATAAAAAGTCTCTCCCATCTGGAACACGACCGTTTTCTCCTTTTTAGTAGGATGATTTGAGCAGAGATAAACATGCAGTGAAATTTAGCCTGGTCCAATCTCACTCTGTTACCAGTATGGATTTCCTTGCAGTCTGGGAGTCACCTGAAGAAGGATGCTCAGCCTTTTAATGAGCTTTGAAGCCACAGGCAGGGATGGCTGGTGAGGGAGGAGGGGAGGGCCAAGCAGTTGTCGGTCAGCAGAGGATGGGCTTGAATGTGGTTGAAGATCAGTCCTGGGTAATGATCCTGGGCATGTTGAGCTGCAAAGGCAGAGCTTGGGGGAATCAGATGGGAGCACTACCAGGACTGTTTGGAGTCCCCCTTCAGCTGCCCTTTGAGAGACCCCACCAGGACCACTCACAAAACCACTCCATGCAGAGCTGGAGCACCTGGTTGTGAACACGGTCACACGTAGGCGGGGCTGGATGGACAGGTAGGGTGGTGAGTGCTGGGGCAAATTGCTGAAGAACACAGTGATTTCCCTTGAATGGAGCCCTGGGGAGTGTCTGAGAGCTGCTGGGTGAAACCCTGGGCTGGAGACATCTGGCCAGGGGTCAGATCAGAGCGTCACGTTGGCCCACAGCCCCCGCTCTGCCTCCTCGTTTGATCACACAGAAGATGTTTGTGTATGCAGAAGTGTAACTCATGATGACACAGGGCTTAAGGTTGTGAAATCTTGGAGGCTCTTCTGGGTATTCCTGTGGGAAGGGAAGAGTTATCCCTCAGATAATTTCCATGGGGAAATAGTTAATCTCGTAAACACCAGAGGTTGTTTTCTACAGCGAAGGCAGGGCTGTGGGGGAGCGTGGTTAACCATGTAGAGTGAAGACAGGCTAAAACTCATAAAGGAAAAATGTATGTAGGAGTTTATAGATGTATATGAGCGTATTAGAACTTCAATTTGAGATCACTGACTGAGATTAAAATGAGCTGCTGTGGAGCTAAACCACTTACAGAGAGCTGAGAGCAACTTTTTGAGATGGATGGTGGCCCCACAGCTTGATGACTGAGAACATGCACAGTTGTTTAAAGTCTGCTTTTTTAAAGTGTTGGGTTTTTTGGGGTAGTTTGAAATAATTAAAAACTTATTTTAGGATTAATGCTCATCCAACTTCCTGAGAATTCCCATCTAGTTTAGAATGTGTTCACTCTTGGGCTCTTGGGAGTTAAATTCTCCTCTTGACTCAGTTGTGGAAACAGTCTTCATTTGTCGTTTCCCAGTTTAGCTCCCGTATTAAAATTATAACAAGGCTGGGATTTATTTTTGTCTTGTGTACATTTATCTCCTGTGTATCCTTGTGTCTATTATTAGAGTCCTGCTCCATTGCTAAATGGATTGGCCGAGTTCTTGGGGACAAAATATTGAGGCATATGACTAGTCTGCAATACCCCTCAGCCACTCAGCTCTGCAGTAATCATAGTGCCTGGGTTTACCCAGTGCTTGTCACAGCTTATTTTAAATGCTGAGGATGCAGTGGGCAGAGCCAGCAGATAGGAGATCTTAAATGGCACATCAGTTTGTAAGTGAAAGGAGGGAGGAGGTGGATGTGGAGGGGAAGCTCCAGCTGAGAATAAACAGATAAGAGTGGTGTGTGTTTGGGAAGCAGCTGAGTTGCATGGCCTGGGTACAGCCCCCTTATTTAGATTGTTTTATTTGGACTTTTTTTTTTTTTTTCCTTGACAGGATATTTCTGTTTCAGACTGAAAATCAGGAAATGTCGAATCCTCTGGAAGAGGACTGGTGTGGTGGCTATGGACTTACCTTTTCCTGAGTTAAAAAACAAGATTTACATAGGTTCCAGCCATGTTTCAAAGCCTCTGTGGCTTCTGCCAGTCGGTGGCTGACCACTTGTCCTCCAGTTTCTGTCTGACTCCTTGGCTTGCACAAGAGTGATTTGTGTTTCCACTGATCTCTCCTTCTGGTTCCACATCCAGTCTGAGCTAGCTGGTTTTTTTGGTCTTTCAGGGGTTTGCTCTGTTTTATAACTTAGCTGTTGAGTATCTTCACCAAGTTCTTGCTTTGCTTTCAGGATCTGTTTGTCCGTGTGGCCTCTTACATGTCTGCAGCTCTCTCCCACCTGTTAGGAAGATCCTCAGGGCTCTGCACACTATATTGTTATACCTTTCAGAGGCCTAGCTTTTGATGCTTTTAAATTATTGTTTTTAATTGCCTAGGCAGTGCCGTTGGCAAGGACATGCTCCAGAACTCAGAGAAACAGAGAAGACTCTTAGTGGAGTAAAGCACAGCTTGGGATCAGATTCTTGATTCGGTTTTTATTCCCTTCCACTTTGTTTCACCAAAAGCTGTGATGAGCTACTTCCCTACTCTGATTTGCTTGATATTTTTTTCCTTTCTCTGCTGTCTGCAGGGTATGCTCTGCTACTGGACTTCTTGATCCAGTTGGAGAGGCATTCCCTAGTAACGCCAGCTTTTGCACAGATCCTTGAATGAGTCGTCTTTTTCCACCTCCTCCCTTCTTTGTGTTCCTCATCCAACATCCTTTGGTTCCTACGTTCATGCCACATGCTTCCTTTGTTTTGCCTGTGTTAACAGAATTTTCTGACGTTGGAGCCTGTTCTGAAGGATGTGGCTTGGCCCTTGCAAAGCTTTTTCTCTGGTGAAGGCAGGTGTGCCCAGTGGGCAGTTGTACCTGGGATGGGTGTGTTTTTTGGAGGCTCTGGCTCGTGGAGCAGGGGGATGGTTCAGTCCTGGCCGTGCAGTTGTGGGCGTAGGAGACATGGAGCTGCAGGGTAGGATCAGCACGCAGGACTGAGTTGCCTGAAGGGTTTTTTACTGTGGCCACAGAATTGCTTGGCAGGTGGAGGAGAGTTGATCAAACAAACCTGCTTCCACCAATTGTCCAGCTTTTGTATTTCTTTCGGGGATTTTTTTTTTTTTTAATTTCATGGACTTTAAAGCATGTGTGATTGAACAGTTTAATTAACTGTGGGAGCTGCTGGAGAGAACTTACTGGGATTTTCTGCAAACATTGCTGTCTTTTTCATGTTTTTGGCGCAGCAGAGTTGCTGTGAGCAGGAGTGCCTGAGGATGTGGCCCAGGTGAGATGTTATCACCTGAACAGAGATCAAAGTGCCTGTGCAGTTGACTCTGGTGTGTAGGTTGCCTGTTGGATGGTGGGAACCAGTCCCTGGTCTGGTACCCCTACCTGGGCAGGCTGCTCCTGGAGCCTTGGGCACATTGCTGATCTTTCAGTCACCTACTCTTCCACCTGACACCTCAGACTATTTCAGAGGCTGTGAAACTGGTTACAGGAGGAATATCAGCTGTGTTGTTCCAGGTGTAGGAGCTTTATGGAAACCTGGAGGTTTGTCATGGCCTGCCAGCATGTTTTCAGAGGTTGCTAACAGGTGATATTTCAGCTTGTAATCCTGCTCTCCCTGCAGTGAGCGGGTGAAGAGAGGTTTCCCATGACTTTGCAGAGGCTGGCATTCAGCCCAGGTTCTTCTCCTGCTCCTGTCAGCAAAGTCACCATGTCTGGATCCCTTGGCATGGGTGAACATGGGTTTTCCAGGCCATGGGAGCCACCTGAGGGGTGGTACAGGAGCTGTAAGTGGCTGCAAATGGCTCCTTCTTCAGGGAGAGCAGGAGAAGTGAAGACCCACCTTGGAATAATGGAGGTTATAACAACAAGGTTCTGCCTGTGTTTCCAGCTTTATTAGCAGTGATCAAAATTGATTTTCTAATGTATTTTTCTTGTGTTCCCAGTGATTTTCTGTGGTCAGATCTGCCTTCTTGTTTTGTCCCTGTGCATGAATGGATTGTATTTGGAGCTGGCTTTCAAGCTGCAGAGTCTGCCTCATCCTGACACCCAGCACAGAATGTGCCCTGGGTGTGCAGTCTGTCCAGAGGCTGTACATGATCGAGCACACACTTAATCGGTCTGGAATTGTTAAAGGTCAAGGATATTATTGCAGAAGCTTCATTAAAAAAAAACCAAACAGGATTCTGTAAAAGGTGCTGGTGGTTATTTCCTTTAAATCCTTAGATTTGGGGTTTGAGGGGAAAAATTATTAAATGGTGTTTTAAAGCTGAATAAAGAAGTCGGTATTGAATTTTCTAATGTCTTACAGATGCTGTGGGGTTGTGGGGTTTTATTTTAAATTTAACAATGGGAGTTGGAGTGGCTCCAGCACCATAGAGAATAGTCTGTTTAATTAAGGGTTTAAGCTGGGAGAGCGTGTGTAGTGTGATGCCGTTTTAAAGTTTCAGCGGGGTTTTGTAGTTGTTATTCCTCATCTTGCGTCATCCATCCGTGTGTCTGGGGTCATGGTGGGGCTGGGTGTTCCTTACCCAGAGAGCAGAGTAGGAGCAGTAAGTTTCTCCAGATGTTTTAGCCCTGACTTTACTGTTTTCTCTTTTTTTGTGACTCCTGATGCCCACCTCAAGGTGCTGTCTTTGCAAGCCTGTGCACATGGTGTGTTGCACACAGGAGGGAATACCAACTTTGGTTTTCCCCAATAGTTTGGGGTTTTTCTTCAGGCTGGTGAGGGGCTGTTTTGCAGTCATGTTCTTAGATGTCATCTTGGTAATAGTAGATTGGGATGGAGGTTTTGGGGGAAGGGGCAGGAGACCGGGATCAAATGCAGCCTGCTTGGGAAGGTATCCTGAGACACACTGAGGTTTCACTGGAAAGAGGAGCAAGGGATAGAGCTGTGCCTGTGACATTCAGCAGTGTAGGGCTAAGTCCCATCCCCATGGAAGTTCTTAGGGTTCTCTGTGGCCTGGGTGAAACCCAGAAAATTTACTGTTAAAAAGAGACTAAATTATTATTCTCACCTAGAAAACACAAGTGTTGCAGTCATGTGACCGAGTCCTCATTAGAAAAAACAACGTTAAGAGATTTAAGGTTGGCACCTCTTAACTTCAGCCCATTCTCAGCTCATGGATTCAGGTAGATGCTCCATGACAGGTCTGGTTTTCTTCCCCCTCGTGTGTGGCTCTGCTTGGCTCTGTGGTAGCATAACGTGGATTTAATTATCAGCAGCAGCAGCTGCTGCTCTTGGCCATCTTGCACACTTTGGTGCAGGAGCCAGCATCTGCCAGGGTGTGCTGCATCCTGGTTTGTGCTACAATGATTGCTTGATTCTTTATTTTTTTTTACTGTGGGAATTAGGCTCTTCTGTGGCATTAGGGATTGTAGCCTTGTATCAAAGGCTGAGCAGCTGTGAGCCTGACATGTACCAAGGAACCTTTATGGTTTGCATTTAGTCTCTCCTGGTATGTTTATTCCCATAAAATAATTAATTGAACTAGAGCTCCAAGCAGTGTTATCACCTCTACACATTAGAAAATCATAATCATGCTCTGCAACTTAATGAGATTTAGAAAGAAATGTTCTTTTTTTGTTTGCCTTCTGGTTTTGAGTGTTAAAGACTCCCAGGGGTCGTGCATTCAAGTCTTTCCTGGAGATCACGGGGGCAGTGGGCTGCTGTGTGCAGAGGGCTGGCCATGGAGAGCCACCAGTGCAGAGCAGGAGCCTTTGGGTTTCCCAACGTTCTTGCCAGAAACAAATCTGGATTGTGAACACTGGCAACGCTGTTTTGGAAACTGAGCATTGAGAATGGAGCTAACTGCGTTTTTTGTGGTGGCCTTGGCTCTGCTGTTCTTCAGTTTTCCCTTTAATTTCTATTGTTTTCTTTGCTTATTTGCTAACTTGCAAAATTCAACAGATTGCAGAGGATCTCCCAGCCCTTGGGGTGAGTTTTCCTCAAGGCTGCAGTGAGCCAGCCCACGGCAGTGGCACTCACTGAGCTCATGCTCTGAGGTGTAAATGCAGCTGATGGCCTTCAGGAGGTCAGGGTCTGTGCCAGGGTGTGGAGGTGGTGGGGTCATCCTGGGCAGAGTGTGTGTGGTCAGGGTAAACATTAACTTCATGATCTTGGGGGCTGCTGTGTGTGTGTGTTAGCTGCTCATTTCAGTAGGATTTGGTTGAAACACAATCATAAAGCTCCTTAACTTCATCAGTCTTCCTACACCACTGACACTAATGATGGCTTGAGTGTCTTTTCCTCTTCTGTTTGAGTTTTGCTGCTGTTGCTCAGTCTTGCTGGATGTGTTGCTGCTTTTATCCTGTTCACCTTCAGAATAAACCCCAGCTGTATGGCCAGGTTGCCTACACTCCGCAGGGGCACAGAACATCTTGAGTGCAGCTGGTTCTCCAGGACATCCCTGCAATGCTATCCCGAAAGGATGCAAGGATTCTCCCAACATTTGATGGGAGAGGATTTGTAAAGCCTCTTGCTTCCCTGCAGCTCTGCATATCACACCTGGAGCCCCAGCAGCCTGCTCTCAGCCTGCCCAGGAGGGCAGTGGCAGAACCACATGCACAAAGTGTTATTTCGTGGTCTGTTTTCTCTCAGGCCAGGCGGGCTGGAGGAGAACCTCGCACGCAGCTCGCCGGAGCCAACGAGCAGAGCAAATGTACCTGCTGAGTAACAGACTGAAATAACCCTGGAAAAGCCCAGATGGGGTTGTGGCACTCACTGCAGATGCTGTGTCTGTGACAAATCAACAAATCCAGTAGGTGGGAAACGGTTCCTGCCTGCTGTCCCTGGGAAGAGGAGCATCCCCTGCTCCACTGCCTGGTCACCCTGGCCCGTTCATCTGGGTTATTCCCGCTGGTGGTGCAGGAAGGAAATGGTTAAAGGAGGAGAGGTTGTCAAGTTGGGTTAGCCATCAGATAGCTAATATTTTAGAGGTTTTTCAGAGCTAAGCTATAAAAAGGCCGTAGCAGTATTTCAACTCGCCCATTGTCTGCTGGAAGCCAGCCAGCGTTGCCATGCCGACGAGGAATTATTACTTGCTGCCAGAGCTGGAGGAAAAGCTCATACTTTTGGCTTCAAAACAGGAGGGGTGGACTTATGTAATCCACTGTGTTTATAGGCTGAGACTGGCAGGAGCATTGAGAAATAATTACAGGCTTTCCATTTCATTTCCAGATTGGTTTTAAGGCTGTGTGGCCTCGCTTTATTTATTTATTTTGAAGTTAAGAGGGTGGCTGCTAAAGATGCGGGAGGTGATGTGGGGATGCTGCTAGGTAAGTACCCCCCACTTCCCTCCCCTGGCTGGCTGGGCGGCTTTTGTTTTGGTGGCATTTTGTGTGGAGAACTAAACTAGGCCACAGCAGAAAGAAGTTGCTTTGAAAAACTGGGACTTGGCCCGGCGACACAGAAACAGCGTTTGGTGCCGGAGGCTGAGCACACACTCCTGCGGCTGCCCGGCTGCTTGCCGGTGAAGTGCGAGGTTTTGTGAGCCCCCGCTGCTTTCTGAGGTGATTTTATCCCTCCAGCCCTCCTTGGCAGGGAGTGTGTGATTTTAGGGGGAGGGTAGCAATGAGGGAAAAGGAGAGAAAAAGTTTGGAATTTTTTTTTTCCCTCCCCGGACGCCTCGGTCTCACGCGTTGCTCCGTCGGCTGGAGAGCGGATTTGTCAGTGGGATCAAAGCAGTTTTGCTGACGTCTCGCGCTTCTGAGAGGTGAATTGTAAAGTTTAGCCTGTAATTAATGTGGGTTTGTTCGTGCCGGGAGCAGTCAGCAGTTGATGCTGTGATTTGGGTTTGCCTGGAAAGCGGCGCTCGGTGTGTTTTGACTTCGGTCAGGCCAGTGGGAGTTCCCAGCCGCTGTTCTGGTGCTGGCTGTCACATCCAGGGGGTTATTGCTGGTGAACTCTCCTGCAGAACTTTGAGAATGGGGGGTTCTGCTGGTTCTGAGGGTCGTGGTCCTGTAATCCTGGGGAAGACACTTGTGATATGTGGGGATTCCAGGAGTGATGGTGAGATGGGGCTTTAGCTGGGCTGGAAAGTGGCAGCAGGGACAGGGATGCTGCGGGTGGGATGGGAGAGCTGTGCTGGGACAGTCGGAGCTGGGGGGAGCTGTGCTGCTCCTCATCGTGCTCAGTTCTCCTTCAGGAAATGAGAATCTTGCAACTGTGACTTTCCAAATCTCTTTAACACTGTGTGTAAAGCTCCAAAGAGTGAAGGAATCCCATTTTTGGAGGGGACGAAGAAGAATGCTTTGATATGCTGCAAACTTGCTGCAGAAGTTACAAAGGTGTATAGAAACTGCAGTGTGCTGTGATTTCTTTTTAAGTTTTCTTTCATTGCACAGCATCCTACTAAAGAGTTACCTTCTCACTCCATGCTGATCTGCCTCCTTGCCACTGTTGTATGGTGTGTACAGATGAAATATCTGGGC
Organism: Chloropsis cyanopogon; assembly: GCA_013400585.1. Taxonomy (NCBI): domain Eukaryota; kingdom Metazoa; phylum Chordata; class Aves; order Passeriformes; family Irenidae; genus Chloropsis; species Chloropsis cyanopogon. The sequence continues at coordinate 97,089 of WEZZ01005793.1, forward strand.
CAGACTGCTCTCTAGAGTGGACTCCAGTGTTGTCCAGCTTGTGACTCAGGGATCCTGCACTTCTTAGGGACAGCTGCAGTCCCATATAACATATCTGGGCTCTGCCTTGAAACACAGGGGTGCCTCGGTGGAACTGATGTACACAGCAGCTTGTTGAATGCACACTGCAGAAATAAACTGCTTTTTCCACAGTTTCCCACAATTACAGGCAAAAACTTGGGAGAGTGGTGACACGCTTTCCGTGGGGAAATGTCCCTTGAAACAGCAGGTTTGCCTGCTGTTACCAGAGACGCATGGGTGTGTTACACAAAATAATTCAATCATTTAATGATCCATAATACTGCTCTAACTCCTACCACAGATGCTGTTGGATTCAATGCAAGTTGGATTTGTTACTGCAGGGGTTTTTGGGGATTTTTTTTTCCCTTTCTCTGGGATTCATGCCAAGATGAACTGTATGTTCTGTTCGTAAGAGCTATGAGTAATGTATGTGTGAATCTATAACATAAGTAATAGGAGTATATAAAATGTGCGAGTGTGCAGGATCTGTGTATCCTGTGTCTGCAGAGCACCGCACACATGCTCCGTGTGCGTTCTGAAATGGGGTGTGATACATGTCTGGGCAAAATTAATGACATGCCTTGGAGTTACTGCTCGCTGCACAGCCCTGTCTGATGGCCTCATCACAGAGAGCTGAGCTGAAATCCCAGTCACAGCCACGGTTTGGCTGCTTAATTGCCCATTTGGAGGAGTTACAAATTAGAGAGAGCTGGAAGTCCCTCCCTGTGCCTTAACGGAGACAGGAGGGATGCTTGCACTGTGGCCTGATGTGTTCTGTGGGGTTGGTGGATCTGTGGGGTGGGTGCCTGGGGGTTTGTTCCTTGGAGCAGGGGGTACAGGGAGTGCTGGGGGTCCTCTTCTGCATCACCCCAAATGGGTGCTGCTGTAGGAGCTGCTGTAGGAGTGATGCACTCCAAGGCAGGCCTGCTGCTTTTAGAAGGATTTTTTTTTTTTTTTCAGATGAATAAAATGGGCTTTCACTCATAAATTATTTTTCTTATGTGAAAAATGAGAAGGTGGCAAGTAGCCAATTTCTCCGCCTCCCTCTTCCCAGCTCAGATGAGGTCATTGCCTCTTAAAGTTTATACCACGCACTGTGAGACATGGCTGGAGGAGCAAGAAGGCAACAAATGACTCTCTGGAGCTGGTGGGAGTGATGAGCGCCCATCCCTGAAGTGTTAGTCAGCCGTAAGTGACACCTGGGCAGGCAGAGAGGGGAGGGGGCCTGCTCCAGATCTCTGGGAAAACCTCGTAGGTTCAGATCCGTGTGGGAGGGCAGTGCCCTGGTCACTTCCCAGTCCCTGCTGTGCTCCAGGTGCATGGCACAGCAGGATCTGGGGTGCTTTGGATGCAGCTCCACGGGGTGGTCGTGCTGCTTGGTGGGCTGCCAGGTGGAAGAAGACTGGGCCTGTGCTGTGGTGAGGTGGGATCAGCAGCAGTCCTGGCATTCCTTGTCTGAGCTTGCTCTTGTGTCCATTTACTTTTCCTCGGGAATTTCCTCAGCGCTGTTTTTGCAATGGGGTTGCGAAAGTTCGTGACCCAATGAAGGATCTCTCCAAGACCTTTGTGTCCCTGGCTGAGTGGCTGCCTGGAGAAGCTGTTTTTCTTTCCCCTTGAACCTCATGCTGAGCTGTGTGTGGATTCCTGAGCTATTGTTTTCTTCTTGTCTGTCCTCCCCCACCATCCCATGGTGGAATGGATACGGAAACAGGGCTGCCCAGGCCAGGAGGGGGTCCCTGGGGCTTTCCTACACTCTGAGCCCAGGAGAGGGGTTTGGAGAGCTGTACCCTCCTCCCACAGCCTGCACTGGGGTACCTGGGGACAGTGGCCTTCATTGTCTGTGGTTTTCAGGTGCAGCATTGGCCTGAAACCACTATTTCATAGGTGCCATAATTGATTATGGAAATGTCAGAGCTCATTTACTGCCTGGTGCCTTTGCTGTGCCCCTGATGTTGGCTGGAGTTGGCTGTAGGCTCTGGGGTGGACAGGGAGAGGACTCTTGATGTGTCTCTCATGGTTTCACAGCCCTGTCATTGCTCTGTGGAGGTGTGATGGGCTGAAGAAGTACAGGTGGAAGTTAGTGAGGGAGGGGTCCTACATGTCACTGTGCTTTTCGGCACAAACTTAATAAAACCCAACTTGTATTAAAATTGCTCTTCCATTGCAGCTTTTCTGTTCCCTGGAGATCATTGAAGCATTCTGTTACTTCCAGCTGCTGTTGTGCTGCTGCACCCCAGTGATGTCTTCTGTTCACCAATTCTTTGTCTTTTTGCTTCTCCTTAGCAGCCTCGTGGATTTTTTTCCCCCTCTGTCGACACAATACAATCACTCCTTGTTAGCCTATCTTGCTCTTTCCTCTTTCAAGGAAGGGAAGGAGCAGGGGAACCAGATCTGATAATTCCAGTGAGTAGAACTGTTCCCCTGAGCCCTTTATAAAGAAATAAAAAGGCTCTCCTTCTCTCTGCTTCTCTTTGAGTACAAGCACTTTACCCTCTTGGATTCCCTGCAGGCTCCTCATACTGCTAAAATTGAAACATCAAGATGTCTGAGGCAGCAGGAATTACCATCAGTGTTTTGACACCTGGAGGTACAATTTCTATTAGCTTTTATATAAAAACAACACCAGTTTTGCCAACAGAGTTCTTGTTAAATAATGCATGAAGACCCCACTCCTGACAGTAGGTATTTTTCTTTCACTTTCCTGGACTCTTGGATAATGGCTTAATTTTTTTGACCATTGGGGAAAACGATATGCACTCTCAGACATGGAAATACATATGTGGACACGCACATGCTTAACTCCCAGGCAGAGAGTCAATTACCCCATGTGCTAATTAATGTGGGGAGATAGGGGAAAGCAATTTGAGGTTGGTCTGTTGAGCAGCCTTGGATCATTGTTTTATTTTTTGGGAGCAGCAGAGCACAGTCCTCCTGAGAGCTTTGATGGCAAATGAGAGTGTTTGTGTGTGATTTGAGAGGCCCTGGGAGGGTCAGCGTGCTCCCAGACAGGGACGGGAGCACAAGGGTCATCAGGAACAAAAATGGGAAACTTGTGGTTTTGCCTGGATGATGCTTGGCATGGAGCATATGCTATGTGCTCACTTTTGTGGGAAATGAAGTGCAACAGAAGGGCACAGCATGTGGATGTGACTGCTAATAGTGAGAATCAAAGTACAGTTTTGACATTTCTAACCTAATAAGTGGTGCTGTGTGTGAGAGCCTGCTTATTTTCCTTTTTCACCATGAGATGCTTTGACAGAGGAGTAAAGTCCCATTTTGACATTTCTGTCATTTTAACTAAAGAGAGAGATTACAGTAAATTGGATTAAGTGAAAATCTTCTTCAGATGTTTGTGGTTTGGGCTGATTTATGGATAGATGTCATTTGAACGTCATTCTGCATTTTTTAAGCATCTGCTTGATGGTTGCTTTAATGCTGTTTCTGCAAATAGTCCACGCAGAGGAGGGAAGGCTGAGCAAGCAGCAGCACCCCGTGACAGAGCTAATGCTGGTGTGTGGCATGGGGACAGCAGAGCAGCGTCCTTCTCACGCTCCTGCACTCGCAGTGCCGGATTCCGTAATGGGTGCTTGCTTCTCGTTTGAATTCCTGCTCTTAAACTTCATTATCTTCTGCTGAAAGTCATTTAAATAGGCTTTTTAAAGTGCTTTTCCCACCCTGGAGAGCGGTGGTTCAGGGCACACATTCCTCACGGTGCTCTTGGCGAATCTGGGGTTGCCTGTTGCCCCGCGGCCGGCGGTGACGTTCTTCTGGTTGCGCTCACGCAGAGCCCTTCGCTCACCGTGGGTGTGACTTTTCCAGGAACCAAAATATTCTCCTCAACGTGTGCTGGCTCACTGACACGAGCAACGCCATGTGAAAATACTTTGTCCATGCACAGATATTTCCAAAAGATAGTGTTGAAAGTTCTTCCATTAAACTTAAAACCTGAGACCTGTGAAATTTATACGTCCTTCGTGCCTTCCTCCACCTAAGCTATTTAGAAGCTGCTTGGTGCCATTTGGAAAGCTCCATGATCTCTTGTGGGTGATGATGTGATCAGCACTGCAATCAAATCTGCCAGTGATGTCATTGCTGGAGTAGTCCAGTGTTCCCTGCTGCAGTGATTAGTGGGATGAGACTGGAGTGTCAGTGCAGTTGGAGATGGACAGTGAGATGTCCCCACCCTGGGAGGTGTGGGGCAGTTTTTGGCCAGCACTGATCCCTGTACCAAGGGAAGGCAGTCTGTGACTGGGAGTGAGACTGTAAAAACTGCCTCAGTTCTCTCAAGGGGTGTCTTAGATTGTGTCTGTATTTATTTTTACTGTCCTGGGGCAGGAAGGCACTGCCCAGGTGTAAGTTACAGAAAGGTGCCATCAGAAGCAGAGCGTATCAAATCCCAGCTCCTTGGGGTGAGCTGGCTGGTGATGCTTCACATCTTCCCTCCCAGCTGAGCCCCACTGGTTTGATTTGCGAGGTCTCAGCACCACCAGAGTTTTCTCGTGCTGGTGGTGACACCAGGCCTGTGGGGTTTTGTTTTCTGCCCCTGTGCCCACCTCAGTGCTTTGCAGCATCCTTGCAGTTAAAAGACAGGATTTTGTGAGCATTTTGTGCCTTGCTAGTGACTCAAAGGGCAATTCTTTAAACATTTTCCATGTTTTTTTTCATGATATGATTATTAGTAGAAGATCACACTACTGAAGGAAGATAAATTTGTAATCCTTCTTAATGGCTGATCTTATCCAGCTGAGTAACTCTCATTGCATAAGGGACAGTGACCTGAAATCTTTTTAAACCGTGGGGCAGGATGCCTTTCCCTTCTCTACTTAGCACACATGGGTGTGATACAGACTTTAAATGGTTTAAAGTTTAACTGTTTTACTTTGAAATTTGAATACCTGCTGATAGCTAACCTTTGGGTTGGTGTGCCAGAGAGAACAGTGGTGCTGCAGGGTGTGAGTGACTTTCATGTATCAGCCTCCGTGTTAAAATGCATCTCTTGCTCTTTGGGACTGCTAAACAGCATTCACAAAGGTTACCTGGCATGAATTACATGAATTACAGGAGGATCAAACAGGAGAGCTTGATCACAGCCCTTCTCGGGCAGGTTCATGCGAGGGGCTGGGGTGGGAGCTCTGATGGAGCTCTGCTCCATCCCTCCCCACCACACTGCCACTGCTGGATGCCCACAGAGAGGGTGGGTGGGCTCTTGGCAGCGCTCTGGAAGGGGTGCTCCTTCATTTACCAAAGCTGATATCCTGGTGACTGGCAGTGGGGAAGGAAGAGGGATTTTTTTCTCTCAGATCTGGGTGAATCAGTGCTGTCTGTGATGGATTCTCACTGAGACAGGCTCTAAATGGGAACTCCCAGGGGAAATTAGCCTGCAGCTTTTGCCTTTATTAAATATTCTCCAGTGCCATCCCAAAGGACTGCTTTTTAGTGCTCTGCAATGTTTCATCTGTATTTTTAACATCACCTACGTGGAATGTGGCAATGTATGGTCTATATTTACATTAAAACCTACACAGAAATAGTTAAGAAATGATAGATGGCATGTTCTGTTCTCCAGGTCTGTAACATGATGGGGTCCTCTCCGTAGGTGTGGGAATCTCAGCTGGAGATATTACACATTATTACAAAGTCCAATAGCTTATTTAGAGTTAGGGCTTATAATGATTGATTTAGCCATTTATTCAAACACCTATTTAATGATTGATTAAGCCTTTATAAACTATTTGCAACTTTTAAAATGGGACTTGCTGTATTGTAGCTCCATTAGCATCAAGCTAATAAAATAGGCTGTGGACCTGTAACGCCGATTTTGTTGACAGAAATTATATTTCATGTGTTGAAGCATTAAGTACGTTGTTACAGTGTGTTTAAGGCACAGAAGAACAATCTGCTGCCTTGCTTCTGTCCTTGCAGCAGCTCTGACAGAGCTCTTTGCTGGCTTGGAGCAGAGCCCTGGTGAGGCTGGTGATTATTCACACACATCCCAGCTGACCTGGCTTGCTGCTAGAGCAGGTGGGGTCCTGCCCCTGTGGCCCTGTCTGGTCTGGGCTGAGGGAGCTAAAAGTTGTAAAGAGGATGGTTTGGGATGGGATGCCAAACTGGAGTTTCATTGGAGAGGCTGGGTTGGAGTGGGAGGGCAGGAAGGTTCCTTTGGAAGAGAAGAGGTGCAGGCAAAGCTCTGCATCCATGTCCAGAAGTGTGTTCTGAGTTTTACCAGAGTCTCAGAATGGGTGGGGTTTGACAAGACCTTAAAGGACATCTAGTTCCAGCCCCCTGCCTCCCATGCCTTCCACTAGATCAGATTGCTCAGCCCCCCCATCCAACCTGTCCTTGCCTTTATTTAACCAAGTACCAGAACCTAGAGGTAAATTCTGCACACAAGATTATAGAAGATGGGCTTTTTTTAATCCGACTTCTTTGTCTGTGTATAAAAGCATTTTTTTTTTCCATGAACTGCTCAACTTTCCATTTGCTTGAGCTGTAGAGAGCTGGCAGCTGGGATGAGCTGTGTAATGGGATATCTGAATCGCAGCAGGAAACCAGCTCCAGTTTAAGCAGACCTGATTTAAAAGCAAATTCAGTCAAACCAGTACAAACCCCTGCTCGGAGAAATTAAAACTGCTTTGTGTCCCATGGATGCCACTTCTGCTCAGGTCAGAACCACTGCTGAGGGATCCTTGAGTGGACAATGGACAGAACCTCTCAAGTGCAGGTTGGGCAAGGTGCATCCCTGCTGCTCTGCACTTCTCACGGGGCTGTAGCACGCAGGTAAAATTTGGCAAGGGCTGACTTCTCCCCTGTCCCCACCCCTGCCTAGTAGGTGACTTTCTGCTCACATGGTTAAATGATCTTGGTGAGTGGCGTATGTTTGAATGCTAATGCTGTCCTTTTCCTTGGCAGCCTGAGCTTGTCGGATTTGGAAATGTTGTGGCAAGGCTGATGATGTAAATGAGCACATGGGGACGTGGGAATGGTCCTGCCCTGTGGGTGGCTGATGTAAAAACAAAACTGGGAAGCCTTTTCCAGGCTTGGGCTGGGGAGCAGGGAGGTGGTTTTGTAGAAGGCTGCAATTAATATTTCTCTTTCCATGTTGTTAAACAGTTCAGCATTCATTTCTTTACCTCTAGCATCTGTCTGCAAGATTTGTGTGTTTGTTTCTGGAGATTTCCTTCTCCCCAGCATCCAGCCATGCCGTAGGAAATGGAGGGAGAAGGGGCTGGCTCCAGTGGCCTGAGCCCATTGTTCAGTCCCCAGCCAGCTGTTCTGCAGCTGTTTGCAGTGCAGAGACCACAGGGATTGGAACAGAGGGGTTTTCCCAGAGCTTACCCCTGCCCTGGGCAGGAGGTGACAGATGAGGCTGCCCTGTCTGCTGTGCCCCCTCCAAGGGGATGTGTGTGGGTGTTGTGTAGAGTGCCAGGAGCTTCTCTGGGACATTGTGATAGGATGGAGAAAATTAAAGTTTATTTACCCTGTCTAACTGCTCTAATATTTTCTTTCCTTGATTCTTCCTTCTCTGTAAAGTTTATCACTTTAACCCAGGGATACAAAATAAACAGTGGGGGGGACACTAATGAATTGGGAGAGGGGAAACAGCAAATTCCCCTTTGGGTAAGAGTTTACTGTTCAAGCCTTGACCTTGTTAAAACTTGTTAACTCAATAAAAGTTCGAGTATTTAAAGACAAGCGACTTCTTCCTGCCTTGAGGGGCATAATTAAGTCGTTCCACACCCCTTAAACCAGAGCTGTGGGAGGAGGACTAAGGAGCTCCCTATCCTGCCTGCCTAAGTCAGTCAGCAGCCTTCCACCTGGGTCATCTCTGTCCTGCAAGGCAGCAGCCCTGAGCTGTGTGGAGCTGCTGCTGGGAGAGTCTGGCAGAGATTGTGTGGGAAACCTGCTATTTCCCAACTGCTGGGAGGATGACATTGCTCCTTTTGAAGGGCAGGCACTTCTTCCATCGCTTGAAATTGTGGTCAAGTGTTTTGTATTAAAGCAGACTGAATATTCCTGGGTAAAGCATGAAACAGAGCTTCACGAATGTGTGCTGTGTTCATCCACAAAAATTCCTGTTCAAGTTAAAAGCTGGAGAGTTACCCAAATACAGAGACTTGCTGTTTTTCCGGTTTGAAGTGGCATGTCTGTGCCTACCGAGCTGTAATCAGTACCCACTGGTGTGAATTCTTCTGGAATTGCAGCTCCAAAGATGGACAAATAAGGACATTCCCATGCCAGAGAGCCTCAGGAGCACACACACACTGCCCAGCAGTGCAGAGGAGTAACTCCTGATGTGACTGCTTTACACCTGGCATGCTGTGATGGCCTTTTGGCTATTTAAAAAGCATTTGGCTTCATTTTAAATTTTTTTGGTTGGATTTGTGTTCCCTGGGTGTGCTGGGGGTCTTTGCAGGAGCAGTGGGAAGGGCTGTGTGCTGGGGTACAGAGCCCTCACAGGCACCACAGCTATTTGCAGTGAAATCCATCACTGGCTGCTCCCAGTAAAGCAGCAGGGCTGTTAGAGGCAGTTGTCTCGTGAGCAGCTCAACTGCCCAAGCAGAAACCATGGAGATTTGGGGACAATAATTGTCTTAGTTATCCCTGTGTAAGCTGCCCTGTTTCATCTTGATACCACAGGAAACTCATTGCCTCAGCAGAGACAATTTTGGACGCCGTGTCTTCTCTGGCTGTGCGTGATGAGCGTTCATCTGAGTTTAAATCTGAGGCCTTATCAAGGTTATTAGCTCAATGCATGAAAGTACTGGGAAGCATCCTTAAGTACCTCCCAGATGGACTCTGGAAAGATTATTATGCCATAATTTGTTTCTATAGCTCCACAAAAGCAGTATTTGACCTTGAGACAATGGCTCTCCTATTTCCTCTGTGCCATTCCCAGTGCTCTTGTCCAGACCAGCTTGGTCTGACTTCAGTGACTTGGAGACAGAGCTGTTGTTTGCCCCGGAGCTGTGCTGCCCAGATGAGGAGGATTGCTTTGTGTCACACCTTTCCCTCGTGGTTTTCTTTGTTTCTGTTACACGGCTGAAAGGTTGGAAGGGTGAGCCCTCTGAAACCTTGGCCCCAGGACAGGTGGAGGGGGACAGGAGGTGCCTGTTTGTGCCTGCATAGTGGCAACAGCAAATTGGGCCAGTGACTCATCTCAGGAATAGCTTGGCATTGGCAGCTCAGGGGCGTTTTAAAGTAGTTATTAATTATTAGTAGTAAATAGCTTTGAGTTCAGCAATTGCTAAACAGGATGGACTGATAGCCCAGGGACTGGGCATTTTGCCAGCAAACAAGGCAAAAGTCTCCCCTCCCTCCTCACTCCCTCCCATGTGACAGGGCAGGGCTACCAGAGTCTTCTGACCCCAGCGCTCATTGCTTCTCCCTGGAGGAGCAGACCCTGCACGAGATCTCACCTGTGCAGCATGAATTACAGTCACCTTTCGAGGACTTCTAGTAGTCCTCAGGGCTCCCAGAAGCCTGTAAATGACAGGCTGGAAGCCATTGCCCCAAGCCCAGGAGAGGCAGATGCCAAAGGGTCTGACCAGGAGGAGTGTGCTGATCAGCAAGGCAGGACTCCTGCTCTGCTGGGGAGTGACTGACAGCTTTGGACAGCTTGTTGTCAGCAGGACTGAGCTTAGCAGGGAAGCACTGAAATCCTGTTTGCCCACTTGCATCAGTTCAGTTATTAAACACATCAGGAATCCCCAGCTGTTTTGTAAGCCTGTCTCTGGAAACATAACCCAAAGCCTGGCTCCTGCAAAGTGCTGTTTGCCTTGGGGTGGAGCTGGAGGGAGCTGGAGCTGTGCAAGCCTTTCCTTCTTTTCAGGGTAAGACTCCTCTGTGGATTCAGAACAGGTTTGCTGCAGTCCAGGCCTCTTGCTGCAGTGGGCTGTGGTTTATGTCTGGGGTGTTTGACAAGGGGATGGAAGGAAGAGGTGGAGGTGATGTTCTCCTGCTCCCTTCCCTCGCTGCAAATTGTCCTCATTGTATGCAAACACTGGAATTTTTTGGTGCCTCTAGAGAGACTTTGACTTTCTGTCTAGGAGCTATTAATTACCTAGACAAGAAAAGCAGAATATAGCCAATTAATGGCTGCTACCACTTGGACCTGTCTGTCTGACTGAACTAATGAGCAGCTCTTTTCTCTGGGCCACCAGCGAGCCAGAACTTCTCATCAGTGTTCCTGGGGAGAAGTGAAAGCAGCAGCAATATGCAGGAACAAATAGCTGGGATTCAGTTATTAACCTGGGCTGAAAATTGACTCTATCTGCTAGTAATTACCTGGAGGATGTTAGGGGGAAGGCCCAGGGGAGGTTCAAAGCTGGTATTTGACAGACCATCACAAGCAACTGAGGTAGCATTACCTCAGTTCCCATCCAGAGTCTGGGGTGCAGGGATGTGCTGGGGGTGTGGAATAACTGCAGTGAAAACCAGGAGTGAAATGGGTTAGTTTAAAACAGCTCTGCTCCCAAAAGACTCCTTCCTTTAGTGATATTTTATGGCACAGTTGCATAGCATCTCATATATTTTTGAGTACCTTGGTTTACAGGTCATTTAATTTATTTGCAGGCTTCGTTTCGGTTCCCTGGGGTAATTCTGTTCCTTTGCACGTGTCTTCCTAGGGAAGCATTAAATTGTGCAGTTTGTCATAATAGTTCAGCTTTTATGCTGGCAGTTGGTGCTCTTCAAAGATCCTCATGTGAAGTTTAGACTCCTGAATCATTAGAGGATCATGAAAGAAAAGGAATAATTTAGAAGGCAAAGATGTTTTGTCGCCTTTGAAAACTGGGAACGTGCGAAAGGAGAAAATGTTTAGTGGTACAATCTTCCTCAAAGAACTTATCTTAGGAACTCCAGAAAATGAATTTCCCTTCTTTATTCAGGATGTAAATAACTGAAAATGTCACTCCTGAGCTGAGTAATTTGTTCAACAAAAGGAGCTGGAGAAGATGACTCCCCTCGCTTTCATGAACGTGCCCAAGACATCAGAGGACCTGTCTCTTTAGCAACATGAACTGAAAGGTTTGAAAATCAAATGAGCAGCGTGTTCTGTGCAAAAATATATAAATAAATCTCGCAGGTGCTTTGTAATCTGCCTTGCATTTTAAAAGCCTTGTTTGTCTGGGTAGCCTGGGCTTTAGGCTAGCTCCTGGGAGCAGCGAGTGGCCGCAGCGGTGATGTGTTGTTACAGCCACGGTTGTTAATGTGCTGTTTAATGCACTTGGGAGCGTGGCTGACATTCCCATATGCTCACAGTGTCATTGTCAGCAAGGAATTGCGTGGGGTTTTTTGATTTAAACTTGCTGCTGTGTGTTTATTCAACTGAGATTAGAAGTGCGTAACAGTTCCAGCATTTAAGTCCATGTTTAATGTAAGAGGGGGGAGTGGGAAAGATGGTGTGAGCAGGGAAGGGAGAGAAATGGGGTCTGGAAGTGGGGAGAGGTGAAGCTTTGCCCTGGAACTGGCTGTCTGCACTTGCACCATGGTTAAAATTGCCTGGATCCCATCCCAGGTGGATGTGGCAGCACAGGGTGAATATTGCAGCATGTCAGCGTGCCAGACAGGGCGTTGGGCAGAAGAGGAGGAAGGTTTGATTTGTTCCTTTGCACAACCCATTTGCCCCAGCAGATGTGCTTTTTAGTTTCAACTCCTGCATTTCTGTGTCTGGAACTTTGGGATGGGCTTCCACCACAAAATGGGGCATTTTCAGCTGGTTTTCCATCCCTGGGGTTTTACCAGTCAGTTTTGTTAGTCTGTTTTTGCTGTCCTTCACTGGTTTTCTTATCTGTCTCCTTTTTGGCATCTGATTGTCACTCCTTTCCTTTCCTTCTCCAGTCCCCTGCCCTGTTTCCCTTTGCAGTCCCAGTGCCCGGGTGGTTTCATGTTTGGTTTTTTTTTTAATTTCCTCTCCAGGCATTTCCATTTGTCTTTGCAGATCATCTTCAACAAAGGCCTTGCATGGTCTAATTTGTTTTCTATTTCCAGCCCAGACTTAAAATAACTCCTTTGTTCCATGAATGGCCTGTGCATGGATCCAAATCCCACCTCCCTTTTTTTTTTTTCTTTTTTTTTTTTTATTTGAGTGTGGCTTTCTGTTTCACTGTTCTTGTCACTATCTTTAATTACTTGAAGTGTCCCCTTTGGGCATGTGGCTTGCGTGTGGCTGTGTGCATGCTGGCTGTCCCCACTTCCCTCGGAGCAGCTTGGGAATGGGTTTGCAGGGCTGTGGGTGCCTTGGCACGGGAGCAAGGATGCTGTTGCATAACAGGAGCAGCTCTGCCATCGTGTCCCTGCTGACAGGCTCGCTGCTCGAAGAGCCACGCGTTGTCTGCATGGGTTACCAGTCTCAACTGCAAAATCGGGAGGTGCTTGTGTTTTTTAGATTGGTTCCAAGGGGGGAATCCAGCAATGGGAGTAGGGAGACTACAGGAAAAGAAGCACATTAGGACTGGGTTTGAAAAGCAAAGGCTCAGGCTGGCCATGTTGATGCTGACCTGAGGCTGGAGCCATGGCCAGGCTGGCACTTGGTGTGTGGCTTGTGCATTTTAATGAGGCAACGTCCCTGCAGCTGGGGAGTGACGGCCAAGTGCTCCTGCAAAGAGAAATGGGTCAGTCTTGTTCTTTTGAGCACATACATGTCCCTCTGGGAGCCACCACAAGGTCACTTGCAGCCCCTCTGCTGAGGGCTGAGAGGTGTTTAAAGCCTGTGGAATCCCCTGCAAGTGCTCCCCTGATGAGGAGGAGCGCCGGGGCGGGTGTGCAGGTGTCTCGTCAGCTCTTGGGGAATCAGATTCTCCTGCTGTGGGTTGGGGTCTGAGCAAGGGCTGTCAGGGACAGGAGTCACAGTGCACAGTCAGCATGTCCTTTCCAGAGGCATCAGGCTGGGAGCAGCTGGCCTGGCAAACCTGCTTTTCGAAACACTACTGGGAATGGGGCTGGCAAAATCCAGCGCTCTGACCTTGCTCCTGCTGCCACCGTGCCAAGATCTGTACACAAACGCTGGCAAAGGTTATCTGGGGGCAGAGCTAAACATGGGTCCCATGCCCAAAATAGCTTGGAAAGATTGAAAAGGAGAAATACAAGTGGCAAATCCTGCTTTGTGGCTTTGGGCAGTGATAGGAGCAGGGCAGAGAAGTCATCTTTCATCAGGGGTTGGAACTGGTTCTGTGTGCAGCCGTGCCGTGGCTGGGAGAGCTGATGCAGCCTGATTGCAGCAAAGCAACATGAGAGACTTCAGCTCCTGAGCTTCTGTCATCCCCTCCATGGCCTTAGGGACCAGTTGTACCTTCTTACAAGGGCAACACCCTGCTCTGAGCAGCTCTGTGATGGTGCTGTAAGGTCCCTTCTTCCCCCAGATCTGCTGCCATAATTGCTTGTGCATCTGCACCGCTGGTCAGGCTAGGAAAAAATCTAGTTCAGAAGTCATCTGGACAAAAGAGCAGAGGGAGGAGAGCTCTGCCAGGGTGAGCTGGGGAATGGGACAAGAGCTGTTTTGGGTGCTGATGTTGGGGGAGCAGCTGAGGAGCTGCAGGGTCTGACTATCATGTGCAGGGTGCTGCCAGTCTGGCTTGACTTCTCTACTCTTCCAAAGCAAAGAAATGTTTCAGGATCACGTGTAGGTACAAGCCTTGATCCCTGGGGTTGAAATAACCTCTCCTTCATGCCACAGAGCTCAGGATGTGCCTGATCTTTCCTGTTGACCCCGTGCTGCAATGTTAATGTAAAACCTCTGTGCTCTGCTGTGATTGAACTGTGGATTCCCGGGCTGCAGACATTGACATTGTCATCTTTGTTGTTCTGAATAGAGCCCTAAATTCATGGCAGACAGCCTGCTTTCCCCTTGAAAGGACTTCATAGATACAGTACGTACAAATATTTGTGTATAATGTCAACTGTCTTCCAAGAAAATTTCATGCACATATTGATTAGACAAATCCATTAACGTTATGTTGTGGTGCATTTCTTAGGAACATCTCTCTACCCATTTTCATCGCATCTAAATTATTTCTGCTTCCACTTGTCCTTTAAAGCAAGAGTGAGTAAATCTCTTAGCTGCTTTTCAGGTCTGGTTTTGATCTAGAGCTGCACATCAGTGGGGTGGAGGCCGACAAACAATGCACTCTCCTGTGCCACACAGGGCTGGGTGCTGGGGTTTTTTAGGCATCATGGCTGGTTGGACTCTTGGAGGTGGATGTTACAGCTTGGTATTAAATAAGCATCATTACAAAGGTCTCCTTAACTTTTATTTCAAAATACACGAGTTGACTGGAGGATATATACCTTTTGTTTGAGGAGGAAAATTGTCGTGCATTTAGCGTTTGATTAAAGATGACTTTGTTGTTTTTTCCAAAAACTGCATCATTTAATGTAATTAAATACGAGCTTTGTTGTCAATACTCTTCAGTTAAATGCACTGGTGAGTGCCAGCAGTGTTTCTCTTATTTGCCAGGTCTGCATGGTGTGGTGGTGCTAGTTTTTGCCTTTTAATGAGGGGTTTTGCAGACATTTTGTGGGCTGCCTCTTAACGTCTTCTGTAGATCATCCATGGTCCGTAGACCACAAGTTGAGTAACATTACTCTGGGCTTAGGAAACAAAATATTCTGTTAATCTTATTTCAGCATGTCCTTGCTTTAAAAAAAAACAAGTGTGTTTTGAACTTGAGCCATGTGTTTTCATTGGGATCTTTAAAACTCCTCTGAGAACAGATGAGCCGGTATTTTCTGTGAGCTGGGAGTGTCTTGTTGTTCTCACCTTTCAGATAGATGAACTAAGGCACGGGGTAATTACAGCAACTGGCCCACATTTGTGTTGTACCAGTCAAGCCAGGGAGCTCGCCTGGGAATCCTGCTCTCCCTGAGGAGCCCAGAACAAATCAGGAAGGTTGTCTCGAACTTTGAAGAGCAACAAGTGTGTTGAATGACGTTAATTAATTTTTTTTGCAGCTGGATTTAATTGCAAACCCCTTATTTTAGGGTTTTAGCAGGGTCCTGCCTGTACCAGTGTAGGCTTTGCTGAACTGAAGGTCCAGGATGGAGCTGTACAGCCCCGTGCCCAAGAGCTGTGGGCTGGGAATCCAGAGGTGACTGCAGGGTGTTGGGGCCTCCTCTGTGCCCCTCTTTTGGATGGGAATGTGCTTGGCCTGGTGCTGTGCACCCCGTTAGCACAGGCTGGGGACACTGCTGGGAGCTGGCTGGCGCTGGGGCAGAGCTCCTTGGCACCTGGGCCAGCCTGCAGCAACTTGCTGTGGCTTGTAGTGTGCTTTTGGGGTGTGAAATGGGAGAACAGGTGTTGGGGGAACAATTTTAGATGGTAAATGGCACTGAAGAGGAGAAACAGGAGAGAAGGGTGGTGGCAGGGGGAGGATGGGGGNATAAACAGGTATAGGAGGTTCCATAGGCACTCAGCTCCTCTGCAGGTTCATTTGTAGCCCTGATTGTGGTTTTGGTGATAACCTCCAGCTTTCTCCTGTTCCTAATCAGAGACCATAAATCTCCTGGTACCTAGTGCTGTAATGGCTAATGCAGGTCTGTGGGTAAAACAGTCTCAGATGGAGACTCTAACTGGGGGGAGAAATACCTTTCCTGTGAGACAATGTCTGTTCTTCATCAAAATCAGTTGAGAAAGTAAGAACCAAACAGTTTGATTTTAAAGATTTAAAGAGCCTGGCTGCACTCTCTCTCTTACTTCCATGAATCTGTTCCTATTGTTTGTGTTCCTCTCTTATAAATAATTAATAAAGTGTTTTGGAGGAGGAGGGGCACCCCAGTGTCTATGGCTGGAATAGGTGGCCTGGTGGTGTCCCAGCTGCACCCAGAGAAGGGCACCAGTGCATGCCCTGCAAGGTGTGCTCCTGCTTTACTCCCCAGTGGGAGCACCCGTAGCCTTTTTGCCTGCTGGCCATGGACCCTCCTCCCCAGAGCAGTGCTGGGCACATGGAGTGCAAAAATGGGACCTGAGGTGTGATCTGAGCCATCTGTGGAGCTGCCCCAGTGCTTTGGTGACCTCGTTTGGCTCCAGCCCAGTCCTGCTGTAGAAACACCCAGGGCCTTGGGCTTGTGCTGGGGACCTGCTGTGTGCAGATGTGGAAATGCACGGACTGTGCTTCTCGCCTGCTTGCAAGGACCATGTGATTTTTTACTTTTGTCTTCCCAGGGCTTCTGACAAGAAGCCTCAATAGAGGCAGAGGTTGTTTGCTGCCCTTGTTAAGGAAAAATGCTTTTGTGCTCCTGCTAGCTCGTGGTTAATGGAGGACACGGCTCACAGACACTGTGCCTTGGTGCAGGATGGTTTTGTTGGCCCCTGTATTTTCATCCTGTGTCTGTATTCCTCTGCTAGACAGTGAACTTTTTTTAGTTTCACAGACCGAGGCAAAAAAGCTTTTAAACTGTTTTAGAGCTCGATACCATGTGGCTTTGCACCTGGTGCTGCGTTTTAAGCTGAACTGCTGATCTGAAGAGTTAAAGAAAAAAACCATCCTGTTTCTTTTACTGTAGACAGCTGCCTCAGCATGGTCAGGTCTACCTGCTGTGCTTCCAGGAAGCCTTGGCTTGCTGAAAGCTGCCAGGGACTCTGGGTTGGAGTGTGTGTGTGTGTGTATATATATATATTTACATGTGCTAATCAACTTTTAGGTGGCCGTAAGCCAAGATGTCCGAGTTTGAATCTGTTATTGGGAAAGTACCTTAAATAACTGCAGATCCCACTGAGCTTTCAGAGCCCTCGAGAGCCCCGTGCACGTGTCCTTGGCAGCTGCAGGAAGGGTTTGTCCCTTGTGCTGTGGGAGAACTGGGAGGGTGCTGGTGGCTCCTGGCAGGGTGCTGGTGGCTCCTGAGAGGAGGTTTTGGACCACGTGCTCCTGGCACAGCCCCCAGCTTAGGGTGGGAATCAGTGATTAAATTCCCATCCAGTCGGAAGCAGGAGGGGAAGTGGGACAGTCATACTGGAAGTATAAATTCGCGTGTTCTGGGTGCCTCTGAATTCCCCCGCGTGCACAGGGGCTTTCCTGCCCGGGCTGGATCGCTCTGAGCACGCCAAGCTCTTGCATGGGGAAGCTGTGTCATCTGGGATGAGGGTCAGGCTGCTCCCAGGCCCCCGGTGCTTCCCTGGGGTGGCAGGTAAGGTGCCCTGGGGCTCAGCAGGGATATGTGGGTGCAGAACTGGGGGGAATCCCAGCTCTTGTGCAGGGCTGAAAGCAGGAGGGACCTGGATGTCCCTTTGCACCGTGCCTTGAGAGCTGAACCTTGTCTTTTTCCATTTGTCACTTGGTAAAATACCTTTTTCCAAGAGACTCACCTGACCCTCATCAGGAGCGTGGTGTGTGTCTGTCATCCCTAGGCTTCACGGGGATTTGCTGAGGTGATGATTTCTGTGAGATTTGACTTCTGCTTGAGAAGGCCTCCGGCTTCCTTCCACTGGCCACTTGCGGTGCCTGGCTGCCAGGGGCCATGGCCTTGGTTTGGTTTATTTCTGGCTGTGAGGTGCGTGGCTGCTGGCAAACCAGTGAGGCAGCCTGTGCCTGCCTGCAGCAGATAGCGAGGGGTTTATCAGCACGGGCTCATCTGTGGTCTCACAGGAGGGAAAAGAAATAGAAAAAGAAAAGCTTCCTCTTTCTTTTTTTCTTTTTTTTTCCCCTGCTTTCCCACCCCCCTTTTTGGTTTTCGTACACGCCAACTGCTGTTTCAGTTGAAATTGCGTTGGCTGGGGCTGGCTGTGCTCCCCAGGCACAGAGACCACAAGTGTGGGGAGAGGCTGCTGGCAGCACTGGAAGTTCCCTTTGCTGTTCCTGGTGTGCTGCTGGAAGGGTTTGCTACTGCCAGAAGCCTTGCACAAATCCATACATAACACGTACCTGCGCTGGGGAGGAGGTGTGCACAGCACTGGGTGGGATGGAGAACGGGTCCCAGGGAGCTGATCCCTGCCTGGGATCTGTCCTGATAACATCCCCTGACCCAGGCAGGCAGCGTGGCAATTTATGCCTGGGGTAATTAACTAATTATTTGAGGATAATAGTTAATGCACCTCACACTGACAGCGATGAAGGGCAGCATTTAGACCTTTGTTACTTTCTCATTGTAATCCAGACAAAAAACAGGAGGCTTAAAATCCATCACCAAGCAAACAGTGTGAAGTATCTGTAAAAAAATCAGTAACTTGTGAATTTCCCCTTGGGGCCAAGAGGCACCTTCCCACTCTGTTGGTTTTCCTGATTTTGTTGCAGCTGCTAAAGGGATTGCAACAGGTGGTAGAGGAGTGAACGTGTGGGTGACAAGGGTGTTTGTGAAAATACCCTCGGGGCTGTGATGTGTTCTTTGGCATTTCGACCCTATCAGAAGGGCTGATCCAGGTGGCACTGGAGGTGTGTGACATGCTTTAGTCCTGGGTTGTATTGTAGCTTCGTGGATGGATACAGCTGCAGGCGAGGTCAGTGCCTGGTGTCCCTCCTGCCATTAGATCGGGGCTTACCTCAGAGGGCTGCAGAAGTGGCCACAGCTTGGAAAGAGGAGCACTGACATGTGAGAGTGTGGATGTTGAAAGGGATGGGCTGGGGAGGGACCTTGTGTTGAAATGCCAAAACTCTAGACTGTGTTTTTGGAAACTGAGTCACCCTGCAAAAAAATACCCATCTCCAAGAGACCTAGAGACCAAAATAGCAGCCAGTTTGGCTTCCTGGTCCTGCTGGTGGTGGGTGAAGGCTTTCCAGGGAAATTGGGTGGGATAAACTGGGGAAAATCTTACATGTGGACTTCCTGTAATAGAAGTAATCTACAGGAAAAAAAAAAACGTTAGCGGTGGGGTTTGCCAAATGGAAAAGGGGGCTGCTGGGCGATTGTGAGGGCAGAAAGGTTTTGGTGATGGCCCAAGGCCTGATGCTGTCTCACAAGTTGCCTGAATTTTAACCTGCTGCTTTCCCTCTTCCTCCCAGCTATCGCACGACGCGGGAATCAGCACGCACACGATGAAGAGGAGCTCTCGGCTCTCCTGATCCTTGCCCGGTGATTTGGAGGCAGCCGCCGCCGCCGCGCCCGCTCCTTGGCCATGTCTGGCTCCGCGCAGCCCGTGACGCAGAGCTGGCGCGCGGCCGAGCCNCAGCCCCTGGCAGGGCGGGAGCCACCTGGGTGTCCCCAGTGCCGGGGCAGCGGTTCGGATGCGGCTGTTACAGAGAAATCAGACAGTTTCCTTGGGCACTGGGTTTCCTTGTTCCTCTCTCATGGGATCCTCTTTTGTTTCTCCATGTGGTGCTCTCAGTTTTTCTCTCCCTTTCCAGCCTTTTCCCAAGCACTTGGTGTGGTGGTGCTCATGGGCTCTTCTGGCTCATCATTTGTGAGCAACTGTGTGAATTTGTTCTCCTGGCAAGAGCACCCTTGGTTGGGTGCATCCAGCCTGGGGGCAAAGGGGAAGGTTTGGCTATTCTTGTGGAGCAGGAGCATGTGCCCTCCAGCCCATTTTGGCATGGCCTTTCCTTAGCACTGAATCACAAAGGAAGCACCATCCTCTTCTACATGTGGGCTCACTGCTTCCCAGTGAACCCAGTGCTTGCTCCTCACTCCCACAGGGGAGCTCTCCTGGTTCCCAGGCAAACTGCTGAGGGTGAACCTGCCTCTGCCCTCTCTTAGCAGACCTGCCTCTCTTTATGCAGAGCAAGAAGATAACTAAAGCTGCTGAGCTTTCCATTTTATCCTTCCCCCTCTTTTCCCCCTTCTTAGTCTTGACCTATAACCTTTCTCTTCTTGGATCAAGGCATAAGCTGGAGATGATCTTTTTTTTTTTGGCTCTGTCTTGTTGAATGTACCAGAACTCACAGAGGTTAATTCACCTGGATCCAGCCTCTCCTTTCTGTGCTGTCTCACTCATGCCTGTGTTTGCTCATCCTGGATGGGTGGATGTTTTCAGTCTAAGCCCTTAACGGAGGAAACTCTTCTTAGTGGAACAGCTTTAGTCAGCTCAGGCTGCTTAAAGGAATCTTATTAG
The DNA here is from genome assembly GCA_013400585.1 of Chloropsis cyanopogon. Lineage (NCBI taxonomy): Eukaryota > Metazoa > Chordata > Aves > Passeriformes > Irenidae > Chloropsis > Chloropsis cyanopogon. Next base: position 117,121 of record WEZZ01005793.1, read on the forward strand.
GTGCTGGAGTATGGCTCACACTTCCAAGGGTCTTTGGAGCTGCTTCTTGGTGGATCACAGTGAGGTGGAAGGTACCTGAAACTCACGTCAGGGAGGAGACCTTGTCTGGGGGTTACATTTGACAGTGGCCGCTCCTGAATGGTGAAATTCAGTCTGTGCTGGTTTTAGTGTTCAACTTGAGAGCCTGGAAACCCATGAAATTCCAGTGAAGGGCTGAAATTCCCTCATTTGCCCTCCTTGCCTGGCTTCAGCAGAGCGGCACAAGGAGCAGACCTGGAGATTGGAAAGGCTTTGAAATAGAAACGTTAAGGAGGGTGCGGGATGAGCTCTTGGCTGCGTTTGCTGGCTCATCTACATCGCTCGGGGCCTGCGTGCTGCTGCACAAAGAAGCTTTTCATCCTGGCTATGAGACACGCTGACCTGGTTCGATTTATGGGAGCTTTGCTTCCATCAGTGTGAGCGTGTTTGTTTGGGGGCTGGAACATAACCAAGAGCATTTGTGTCAAAAAGAAAATCCCAGTTCTCTTTTTGTCAGAAACCCAAGCGGGAGGAGGATGTGACCAGGTGAGCACGATCTGCAGTTGTTGCAAGACTGTGGTTTAAAAGCAAACCAAAGGAACCTCAGTGTGGAGACTGATTTTAAAAAGAGTGTGAATGGCTCCTGTCCTTGGCGTGCTGAGCCCTTGTCTCTTGCAAAATCCCAACTGCTTCCCCTTAGTGCTGCAGCAGGAGGATGAGCAGAGCAGGGCAGTTGTGTGCAGTGGGCTGGGGGTTTCTGCAGCCTGCAGTGAACACTGGTTTTGTTCTGTTGTATTAACATTGGAAGAAGTTGCTGGCATTCACATCCAGAAGCTATTTTTACAGGCACATGTAATCACCCGAAGTTACGTGATACCTTTTGGGTGTCTGGATGCAGGAGAGGTCCGAGCTGAGAATTTTTTTTTGGATGGAAAGCCAGATGACTCCTGTGGGCAGAAGCGTGCCAGCCCCACACAAACCAACACACCTTGGCTGTGCTGGGAGGGCAGGCAGGGAGTTTCTGGAAGCGTGTCCCTGCATGCTCTGCCCCGCTGCTCTCAGCTGTTCACAAACACGTGTCTCCTGCTCGGCGGCGCCGTGAGCTGGAGCCTGGCCATGGCTCTGGGGCTGGAGCTGATCTCTGGTGGGATTGCTTGGGAGAGCAGAGCCCAGTTCCTTTGAAGTTGCTGCGCTGTTTAATATTAAAAGTCAGCGGTATTTGCTTGCATGTCTTGGCCAGGTCAGTTTTGTCATGGGGTGTGTTTGCACAGTGAGAGCTTGTTTGGAAGAAACCAAGAAGAGGCCAAAACCAACCCGCCACTAACATGTCTTGCATCTAATTAAATTTTGGTTCTGGTTTGTTGCGTTCCAAGACATCCTTTCCTGAGAACTGGGAATTCGTCAGCCCAGGGATCCTTATCCTGGTGGTGGAAACGCCCTGGGTCACCTCCTGGGCGCGTGTGCAGGGCTGAGCACAGCAGGGCTGCAAATGCTATTATAATATAAATAAATAATCACAGCTCAACTGTGACGGTCGCACCCAGGGAAATGCGGCGCGGCAGGAATGCTGAGCTCAGAAATGAGCCGTGACATTATTTTAGGCTTGGAGACACTTTATGAAAAGTGATTTAAAGGATTGCAGCTGTTTGATTTCACAGATGAGGCAAGTGAGAGGAGATGTTGTGAAGGGGCAGGAGGCAGTGGAAGCAGGCTGAGGGATTTTTCTTCTCCTATCACATGAAGCCTAAGGGAATATCCAACAAAATGGGGGGAAAAAAAAAGTGTATTTCAAGTAAACAAACAGAAATATGCTTTGTACATATGGGCACCTCCTCCCAGCAGCATGTTCCACGAGCTACTGCTGAGTTTGGAGCTGGCAGAGGAGATCTGGTACGGGTTGAGTGAGGATGTTTGTTGTCTGGTTTCACTCTTGGTTGCCAGCTTTGGGCAGGGCTGTGAACCCGTGGGTCTGACCCAGACTGAGCTCTCTCCAATGGCTGACACAGGGTGCTTCCACGAGGTAAGCAACACACTCAGGTGTCTTCCTCCTCTTCCTCCTCACTGAGAGACATCTGGTCCCAGCAGCTGTTGGGAAGGCTGGGTGTGATGTGAAAACGGTGCAAAATTTTATAATGACCCTGAATTTAATTCTGTCTTAGTAGACAATGACTTGCAAAAAGCTTTGACAAGTCAACATGCTTTTAATGGGAAGAAGGAAGCTTAGTGAAAAGGTTCTGGTTTGTTTGACTTTCTTGAGGTGAAACTAAAATCTCCGATAATCAGCAATTTCTTCTTAAGGGCACGCAGTGGTTCTTGGCCAAAGTGCAGGGAAAACATTTCTGTTTTCCATATTCATAAGCTGTAATGTTGGGGTGCACAGTTGACTTCTGTCATGTTCAGCTTGGAAACAGAGGAATTGTTTGAATGCTCCGTGACCTTTAGCTAAAGGTGAAAAAACACATTACTTATGCTCTTAACCTTCTAATGTGTCCAAAGTTCATGCTCTCTCAAAGGAAACTTTCACATGAAGGATATTCATTTTCAGGCAACCTGAAGATATTTTCTGTAAACAGATCAATTTTCCTGTGTAGTGCACGTCCCCTTTTCTTTTTAAAACCTCTTCATGATCAATTTTCCCTGGGAACAGAAGGGTTCCCCTCTTTTCCTCTTGTGTGAATCCAGTTTCTTGCTGTGACCTCCTTACCAGCCTTCCTGCTCCTGTAAGTGCCCTGACATTTCAGAGCAGGAATTGTATGGCTTTGGATGCAGGCTGGGCTTTCCAGGAGGGTGGCAGCAGGTGCTGGAGATGCTGGGGGTCAGGACACACAAGGTGTCCTCAAGCAGCACTCTCTGTGACAAAACAGCTTCTGCTTTTGGGGTCCTTTAAGTGTTTTATGTACTAGAGATGCTAAACAGGATTAGGGATTGGTAGGACTGGGGCGTGTACACATTTATATGAAATTGGTGCTCCATCATCACTTGAATTCCCCTTTGTGAGCACTTTTCCCTCCCTACTAAACAAGAGGCTCATTTTGCCTCCTTCCTGCTGTTTGCTCCCATTCCCTGCACACAGCTTCATGTGGGATGGAAAGGTGAGCTTAAGCCTTGCTCAACTCCTCTGCTCCAGCTTTGAGACCACTGTGCTTTACCCGTGCCACCTCTCCTGCCAGGGACCAGCCCAGCAGTTCCTTCATTAGGCTCCCCATTTACAGAGCAGCCCTGGTGCAGGAGCGTCCCGGCCCCACGGCTCGTTTGCTTTGGCCCATGATAAATAACTTCCTTGTCTGTGCGAACCAGAGACAAGAGGTTGGTGCAAACTTGCGTGTTGATTTGGTGTCCAAGCCAGAAGGTGGCCTGGGGGGAATGGAGTGCCTTCCCTGCCCAGACTCCTCCTCCCAGCAGTTTGAGCAGGGCGAGTTAAATCCCGTGTGCTGCTGTGGAAGGTGCGGTGGGGAGGCGCGGGCTCCGGAGGTGGCAGGAGCTGGCTCCTCTCCACGGTGGCATGGTCGGTGTGGCACCGGGTAAGCCTGCTCAGGGGCACTGAGCTGTGCCCTCACTGCTGCTCTGGTGGTTTTCCTTGGAGTGATTATTCACACTTTTGTCTCCTGGGAGCGAAATGCCAGTCGGTGTCAGTGGTCCAGGAACCAGAGAAATGGAAGAGTTTGTGGTGCACCACCTCTGAGCACAAAGAACAACCTCCTGCTGCCAGCTGAGTCCTGAATTCATCCACAGGGGCTCCAGCTAGTGTTTTAAGGAATGAGCTGAAAATAAAAGACATACCTTGGAAATACTGACTCTTGTCAGGTCTGTCACGGGAACTCAGCGCTATCTCTCTTGAGTTCCTTTCCAGTGGCAGCTTGCATTAGCTCTGAGCAGCTCAGTGGTGGATTTTGGAAAATTGGCTTTCTGCTCTGGGACTGGGGGAACATGGAGGTGAAAGAACAGGACACCTAATTCCCTGCCCTAGGGTCTCCCTCCCATTGCTGGGAAGAAGTTGGCTTACAGCAGTTTGTATTTAAATCTTGTTTTCCCTAGGATACAGCCTTTTTCCAAAACACTTTTTTTACTTCAAGCTACAACAAACTTCTGTGGTTGCTCCCTAATCTTCTTTTTGAACATGATTTGATGCAGAAGGTGATGCTTTGCTTTTGGTTGATCTCAAGATTGTAAATCCACAGGGGAAGAAAGAACTTCCACTGCTTATGTTGTCTGGCAAAGCCACTATAGCCATTTTTGGAGCCTTTTCCTGTACTTCAGGCCTGACTCTGATTGTGCTGCCCCACCAACCCCTGGAGGCACCTTCTGCAAGACTGGGGACTTCTGCTGTTGTCATTGTCACAGCATTTATTCAAAATACTGAGCAAGGGAAGGATTTGCTGTGGAGGTGTAAGGAAGAGTAGGGGACATGGAAAGCTGGAAGGGTCCTACGTGGACCTGCAGACAGGTTGTGGGTGTTGTATGGGGGCAGGTGTGCTGGGAGGTGGTGGGGGCCTGTGCTACAGAAGAGATGTGATGATGAGCTAAATGACCTGGTGCCTGTTAAAGTAGACAGTCTGGGTTTGTTGTGTGAAGAGAGCTGCTCACCCTGGATGTGTGCGGATGGCCTCAGGAAGCACAGCCCCAGGCGTGGGGGCTGGAGGAAGGGCAGACGGGTCATCCCCGACTCAAAGGCGCCTGGGTGCGACTGGGACAAAAGTCTTGTGATGGAGAGAGGCTGAAAAGCAGCACTGTAGTGGATGTGCTGCTGCTCTGTGGGCACCTCTGGCTGCCAGGGACAGGGCTGGCGGCTGGCTCCAGCACCCGGCACCGGTCAGATGACCGGGAAGCCACAACAGCTGAGAGCTGTCCTCACCGAGACGTGACTTCTCCATGAATGGCACATTCAGGCAGGGCAGCCAAGCACTGCTGACAGCCCTGCTTTGCTGGAGAGGTGGGGAGAGGGCATCAGGAGGGTGCAGTGCTGTGCAGCTGGCACAGATGCTCTCAGGGATGGCAGCAGGAATCAATGCCTTCCAACAAGGGGCCACGCGCGGTGTGGTCACCTCCTAAAACAAAAGGCCGAGTCAGCAGCTTCTGAGAGATGGATGGCAATGAGACTGCCTCGGAACAATAAGGGCATTTGTCTTTTCAGCACATGTTGCATCCCTGTAGGCAAGATAAAAATGCATGTATTCAGCCAGGTTTTTATTACTGACCTTATCTTCAACAGGAGAGCTGATGGTGGAGGAGTTATTGTTTGGTTTATGTTGTTGATATTTTTTTCTTAAATCTGCAGTGAGCTCCTCAGAGGGTTTTGGGGAGGAAGTTGGGCAGATAGCATTGTGCTTGTGGACAACCTGTTGGGTCAATAATCACCTCCTTTGCACTTCAGAGGAGGTTTTCAGCAGCAGAGGATGATTCCTCTGGGCTGGGGAGGCTGAGCACGAGGGGTTGTGTGCCACACTGGTCCCCTCACAGTCCGAGCTGTGTCTGGACCTTATGCAATGACAGCTCTGCTACCACCCTGGTTCCTCCCAAACCTTTCCCCTTCCTCTTACCTTTGAGAATTGGCTTTGGGAAAAATTCTTTTCTTCAGGCAAATGCTAAATAGTGCATTTCTCGGTCTGATGAGCAAATGCTGTGCTGCCAGTGCCAAGGGGTATCCAGGCACCAGAGAACTTTTCCTTTTATTGCTAAAATAGGTCGTGCTCACTGCTGGCAGAGAGAGACATTAGGGAACTTCTTTTTCCAAAGTCGAGGGTGTGCAGAGCAGGGATGGGTGACATCCCCTGTCTCTGACAAAGCCACCACAGATTAACTGCTGGATGATCTGAGGCCCTGGCATCTTCCAAGCTGGGATATGCTGCTCCATGCTGGCTGTGTGGTTCTGGGGGTGCAGGAAGCTCAGGGAGCCCTGTGCATCCCCAGGGGATGGGGTGGCTTTGCAGTCTGAAGCTGTGTAGTCGTGTCTTGGACACCGTGTTGCTCTGGGCCATGTGGACGTGCCAGAGCAGCAGCTGTAAAGTGTCCAGCTGTGCTCTATGTGCCACCAGTGCCATGGTCTGGGGGGCACCAGCCCTGTGCCATCACCCATCACTTCCCCTGTGGTTAACAGTTCCCAGAACGGCACGCGAGCTGCTCACCAGCAGCAGGGACAGACCAGCATCCTTTGTGAGATTAGATAAGGGCCAGTTCATGAGAAGTGAATGGGATGTTTTGGCATTGTTTTTTTGTCACTGTTTCTACCACACCATTATTAATTGGCCTCACTGAACGTTTCAGCAGAAGCAGCGCATTGTTAGAAAATAAAAATTATTTGCAACACAACGCTGGCTGAGCTCGTCAGGAGCAGCCCTAATCCATGGTGGAGGTGGCGAGGAGTTGGCATTTACTCCTCGAGGAGCAGGTGCAGTGCCCAGGCCTGTTTGTCTGGCTGCGAAAGGTGACGAGGACAGTGTGGGGCAGCGCCTTGGCAGCGGGTGAGCCCCGCTGTGCCGGGGAGCTCCGCGGGCACCGCGCCCCACGCCGTGATTCGAGGCGGCTGCGGTGGCGGGGCCGCGCTCCGCCGGGAGCCGGCTCAGCTGGCGGATGTCGTGGCTGAGCCCGGGCTGCTCCTCCTCGGCGCCACGGCACAACAAGCACCGGTGGTTTTTTAAGCGAAGCTGTCTTACACCGAAACTCGGCGGGGAGCTCCCGGTCGCTCTCTGGGTTGAGGACGTGGTAAGCGCCAAGGACGGATCTCACGCTTTGGGCCGCTCGAGCTGGGCTGCAGGTTCTCATCTGGCTGCGCTCTAGGAGTCCATGGGTTTGCTCCAGAGCTGTTTTCCAAGGAAGCCAGAAGCACTGGGTGCTTGTACTTGTTTTTCTGCTGGTGGGAGGAAGAGAGGAGGAGCAGTTTGCCGTTCTGTTGCAAGACCAGCTCCAGGCTTCCTTCCTGCAGGCCTCCTGTCTCTGAGGTCTTCTCCTCAGAGGATAATTCCTGGAGCCGTGGGAAGGCCATCGGGATGGAGCAGTTGGTAGATGCCTTGTCTGTGTGGAGGTGCTCGCTGCTGGAGCTGGGAGTGCAGGGTCAGAGGTGGTGTCTGGCATCGTGTGCTGTGGGTCAGCACCTGGGGCTGCGTCCAGCATCGCTCCCAGACCTCCTCTTCTTCCTCCTGGTTGGAGAGCAGACAGCCAGGACCCAGCAGCTGCAGGCAGGGGAAGGAGAAATGAAGCACCCCAGCAAGTGCACGTGTCCAAAACAGAAAGCGAGAGAGGCAGAGCGGCTGCACGGCTGCCTGCAGTTGTTGGCTTAGTGTGGGGGTTACCCTGAGGTCGGGGACAGCACTCAGGAGTTTGCTAGAGACTTTATGGTAGGTAAGGCAGCAGGCTGGAAGCTTTAAAATAATTTTAAAAGGTGGGGGTGGTGAGGAAGCATCTTGCTTTTTAATTTCCTTGGGCTTTTCTCTGTGTGTTGCCAAGAATTTTTCTGTAATACTGTGTTCAGGAGCCTGGCTTTAAACAGTTTGATTAGCAAATCTAAGTGAGCCTGGCAGACTCAGGTTATTTGGGGTGGAAGGATTTACCAGGAAGGGGATGGAAATAGTGTTCTTGGCACTCCCAAATCAAGGGATGACACAGAAGCCTTGAGACTCAGGCTGCTTTCCCTGGCTCTCCCTCCCAGCATGTCCAACTTCCCTGGTGGTCAGCAAAGGATACTTTCAGTCCCTTAGGCTGGGCCTAAGTACCTCTTCAGTCTGCTGCATGAAGAAGTGTGTTTTAATGAGGCCACTTTGGGGTCTTCAGCATTTCATTTATCTGAAGTTTGCCTGGTGCTGCCCTCCTCTGCTGGGGTGGCTTATGGTGGTGCTGTGGCACTCCTGGTGTGTGTCTGGCCTTGGCAGTGCTGCTAGTGCTGGCCTCCTCCCCACTAATCTGATTTTCCAGAGCCCCTGACTATCCATGGTCTTTCTGCTTCCTTGATTTCTGTCCTGACGTTTACTGAATTCATGAAATCTGCAAAGCTTTCCAAAGTACATCCATGTGGGAGCACCAGAACCACAAGGAACAACAGGGAAGTTGATGTAAAAGGAAGAAAGTCCTTGCTGGAGGCAGTTGGAGATGGGAAAAGTCTGGAGAGGGTGCTCTGGCAAATCAGCAGATTTGTGGGGTGGGAGGAAGGTTTGCAGAAGGCAGGAAGAGATGCAAACAGAGGGAGAGGAGGAGCAAAACAATAGAATTGAGCAAAACCCAGCAAAACAATGGAGAGGATAAGGAACAACGTGTAGTTTGGGGCTGCAGGCTTCTTTAGTTGTTTTATTTCAGGTGTCTTGGAGTTGCCCATGAGCAGGTGCTAGAAATTTGAGGTCAGGGTGAGGGCTCCATCACATCTGTGTGATTCAGTGGTGGGGAATTCAGGTGGCACCCACTGGGTGCTGCTCCTGTGTCTGTGTGGAAGGTGCAGTGGTGCTGGCAGCAAGGTGCCTCCCAGCTGGTGTCTTTAAAGCTCTGCTAGAGAAAACTGAAGCCTTCTCTGAGTCACAGAATCATTGAGGTTGGAAAATACCCATAGAATCATCAAGTCCAACCATTAGCCCAGCCACTGCCAAGTCCACCAGGCAGTTTGAAGGCAACTCACAAACCTTTCTGGTGTTTGCCTTTGAAAAGCACTGTCACAGCTCTCAGTGCAATTTACTGGAGTAACTCTCTGAGCAATTAATCCACCTACATCTTCCAGGGCTTCCACGGTGCCTCTTAACAGTTCATCACAGGGCACAGAAATTTGTCAATTTTAATCCTCCTCACTCATTTTTAGGTTTTTTTTTCTCCTTGTAAAACCCAACACGGATGTAAGCAAGGCAGAGCAGGTCAGAGTCACTTCAGGCCATGCCAGCAGGTTCTGAGCTCCACCAGCCATTTTCTGATGGGGTTAGAGGAGGCAAAAGCTCAGCTGAGTGTGGGCAGGGGGAAAATGAAAAACAGATGGTTCTTGGGACATGCAAGAGCCTTTTTTTTCTCTCAAGGGCACAGCCTTTGAGCCTCCCAGACGGGTAATTCTTGTTTATACGCCCACAGAAAGTGATGGTCCTGGTTTTGGGCCTATTGGTGTGTCTTCCCAGACACGATGTGTTTGTTTTGTAGGTGGATGTCAGGAGCTGCATCACTCTTCTATTTAAATATTTATTTTTAATTCAAAACCAGGACAAGTGTGAACGTGGGGAAGCTTGTTGGTAGGCAGGGATTCTGCTTTGGCTGGGCCTGGAAGAGCTGATGGGCTCCCTCACTTGAGATGTCTGTGTTTGTCCCATCTGTGGTTGGAGCGATGGGATGTTCTGTCCTGCAGCTCTCCCTGGTGTGCTGGATCATGGATGGACTCCAGAGCTGGAGGAAAAGCTGTGTCATGAGGTTGCATCCTCCCCAAACACCTGGATTTACAGCAGAGCAGCCCTGTGAGGATGAGTGGGCACTGTCCAAGTCATGCCCTTCTTACTGTGGCAAGAACCTTTCTGCAGACCACCTTGTCCCAGGGCTGGGCTCTGGGGTGGAGCTGGGGCTGGCAGAGGTCTGGTTTTGGTGTTTCCCAACACTGGTCACAGCAGAGAAGGAGCAGCACCACACTATTGCCTGATAGAGGGGAGAAATAAACTTGATTCCAAAAACTGGCACAGCTTTCTAGGCACTAGAAGTGATGGCCACAGGACACCACAATTCCTCTTCCTCCTCCCTTTGATATTTGGCCTTGTCAGCTTTTGTGCAAGAGAGGCTGGATGTGAGGTAGGAGATCTGCTTTTCTTGGCTCTCCCAGGCCGAACGTTTATAAATCTGATTTTCTTCCTGACTTTCCAGAAAAACTCTCTGATGGTCAAACATGTTGGGCCTTGGTACTCCTGCTGCACAACTTGCTGGAGGACAGCAGGACATCCACTGCTAGGCTGCTCTTTGGGAGAGGGGATCTCCAGGCTCAGGCTGTGGCTCTTTGAGCTCCCAAACCCTTTGTCTGCCTTGCACCTTGCTGGGGCAATTCCCCAGCATCCCTAGGGCCTGGAGAATATTGATCATCAAATAATTCCTGTTGCAGCTGCCCACATCAGCTGCATCCGTGTGGTGTCGTATTTATTAATTACTTTTTTCCCTGTAGATCCTGAAATTCCTTTTTTCTTTTTGAGGGAGTTAAAGCTTTCTTATTCCAGTTGAGAACTGTTCTAAAATAGACTCCCAGGTGGAATTGGTTCTTCTAAGGTAAATGTGTGTCAGTGTTACCAGGGTTATTCTGTGACAGGGTTTTCTATGCCATTGCTGAAGGTCTTAGTTAATTAGATGATTAGTCTGCTGGTCAAGTATCTATCTGCAAATAAAAAATAGCAGTTGAATGTGGCTGCCTAAAATACTGCTGCTGGAATCAGTCTGTGGCACGGAGCAGGAGGGCTTCTTATTTAATTAAAATCAGGAACATACTGTACTGTACTCTCTGAGGGTCAAGGAACAAAAGGGACGTACACATAATAAGTAGCAAACTGTCCTTTCAAACCCCTTGAGCTCAGCCCAGGGGAGCTGTGTTTAAAGGAACATTTTCAAGATAACATTTGTGATTTTTCTTCTGTCCTTTTTTCTTTCTCCATGCTGCTATGTGGACTATTGAAGCTGAAAGTATCCTGTGACTTAAATTTGTTCTTACCTGTTCTTACTCTTTGATTCACAATTGTCAACAGGAGTGCTTGGATGCCAAAAAATCCGTGTGTGGGTGCTCAGAGGCTGGGTTGGGCTTGCTGGGGTCCTTTCCCAGGAGCCAGCCCTGCCTGCAGCCCCAGGAAAAAGCTGGATTGAACAAGGGGCTGAGCTACCATTCCAGTGCAATGTGGGACTGGGCCTTACTGGGAACATTTTGGGGAGGGCAAAGCCCTGAGCTTTGTGGACCGGTGCTTCAAAGGAGCAATATCTCCATGGGTTTTTTTTTTTTTTTTGAGTTGTTCTGTGCTTGCTTGAGCATTCCCCCCAGGCTGACGAGCTCTCCTGTGTCTGTTCCTGCAGGACGTGGCGCTGTTGGAGTACCAGCATCATTCCAGGGATTTTGCTTCCCACCTCCCACCAGGGTCGATCATGCAGCCGCAGCGGCGGAGGCCGTCCCTGCTCTCCGAGTTCCAGCCGGGCAATGAAAGGTACTGGCTCCCAGCAGGGCTGGGAGGGACTGGGATGCTGCTTCTGGGCACTGACAGCCAGTCTGGATTCCTTCTGCTAATCAAGTGGCACCTTTGCCTTCTGGTTTCTTACCTTTGGCTGTCATGCGTTTTAAAGGAGTCTTAAAAACAACAAACAACAAAAAAAAAAAAAAACACCCCCTCACTTCTGTGAAGCTTCACATGTCTGTGACTGGTTGTGTTGGCTTCTTCAGCATAGGAAGTGAAGCCGTGTGGTCGGGTTTGGTCTGTGGCTCCCGAGGCTGCAGGGAGGAGTGAGAAGAGCTCATTTCCTCCCCCAGCTCTGCTTCCTCTGCTGCTGCTCTTCCTCGCCGCTTTCATTGTTTTTGTTTCTCTTTCTGCGTTTCCCTCACAACTTTCTCTGAGCTGCTGTTTTTCCTGTCTGCTCCCTTTGTGCCTCTCCCTGTGTCCCTGTTTCCTGTTGCAGCCTCATGGGAGTCTGGCAGAGTTTTTAGGTGCAAGGCAGGCAAGTGATGTGGCTGGGAATGCTGTACTGCTTTAACCACAGGAGCTCATTTGTTTGAAGGACATCACTCTCACTCTCTGTTTCAATGCAAAACTCTGCTCTCTCTCACAGTTTCTCTTCTGCATTTGATGTTTAGTGGCTTGGGAAAAAAAAAAAAATTGGCCTGGAAGTGAAATAAGAGCCTTGCTACAGCAGATATACACAAAGCAATTCTTTTAATGCTTATTCCTTAGGCTAAGAACAAAACCAGTGCAGAGTCAGAGATGAATCTGTTTCTGTAAAATCATCACTGTAAGGGGAGAGGGGTAAGAACTCAGGATGCTGGATGCATAATAAATACAGACAGGATCCTCTTTTTCTAGTAGGTTGGGTTCAGCTTGGTGCTCAGCAGAAACAAACCTGTGAGAATTTGGAGGCAGAAAGTGGCTTCAAAGTTAATTTTGCATCTGGATGTGCCCTTCTGGGTTATGCCTGTGGCACCTGCACGTACAGAGAGTCGTGCCACTTTTGATAACCCATAATTTATTGCAGCATGTTGCACTGCCTTGGCTCACTTTGATTTCTCAGTGCTTTGATTTCTTAGCACAGAGTAACACGGTTAAGTTGGAATTGGGTCAGATTTAGCTAAATTTGGGGGAGATGGGTAAAGAGGGCCCAGCAATGTGCTCCTGCCTGATTTTGTTTTTCACACTACTGATGGTTTGCAAAATGGAGAAGCAGTTCTGCTCTCCAGTAATGTGCTGTTTAAAAAATGTATCTTGGTTTTTCTGTACCACTTAAAAAAAAGCCCATCTGCAAACCTTGGGGTCTGCTGTACCACATGCCTGATCTGGTGTGGTCACCCAGGCATCTGCCTTTGGATTACAAATGTTTCAAAGTCCCCAAACTTATTTTTATGTTGACAGTCACATGAATGTGGGTAAATGTTAATCAAAGTTGTCAGGGGATGTTACACATCCACATGCTTACCATGGTTCCTCATTTTCAACCTGAATGATGATGTTTTGGCATGCTATGAAAAGAAACTCTTTTAATAACTTACATTTCATCCCTTTTCCCCCTAAACATCCAAAAAATAGTACTTTTGCAAAAATTATACTATATAGTAAAGCTAAAAATACTGCTTCAGTTCAGTTGACATCTTGTGCCAGAATGCTGGGACATAGACTCATAGAAAATTTTTGGGGGCATCTGGGGATGCAGAAGGGGGGGGGGGGCGGTCTTTGAAGAAATTGTAAAGAAATTTTCAGTCCAATGTAATCACTTATTGAGGTGATTCAGACTGGGTACCATTGGGGTTGGGGAGGTGTTAGTCTGTTTTCCAAAGCCAGCTGCTGTTCCTCTCTGCATCTTTAATCTCTACACTTAAAAATCCATTCTCTGGTGGCTCTGCTGGTTCACCTCTGTGGTCTGAGGAGCTGCTGTGACGCAGTTCCTGCTGTGCTGTAAGAGGAGCCCTTTGGCTGGTGGTCGCTCACCTGAGGGTTCCTGGAGCAGGTTGGGTTGGTCACTGGTGCCCTCCCCAAAAAATAACTGTGGCTCTTCCTGGTGCAGAGCAGAGCCGGGGTGAGGGAGGGTGGTGATGGCAGCCGTGGCTGCAGCTGAGTCCCCTTGGCAGGCTCGGAGCCTTGGCTTTGTTCCTGGGCTGGGATTGATGGTTTCGAGCAGAGGCAGCTGGCTCTCAGCATGAGGGGCTGGGAGGAGGGACACCAAGGCAAACAACATCCACAGCACGGCACAGGGGTGAGCAGAGGGAAGCACGAGGGTGTGCTGTGTCTGAAAGGAAGACCCTCGCTGTGGTTCCCTGCCTGACAGCCCAGCTGGCACTCAGGGGTGGTGGGCGCGTGACAATCCTCCCCTTGAAGCCCGTGTCAGCAGAGGGGAGCCCTTCCAAGGCCCCGTTGGCTCAGGAGCTCAGAGGAAGCAGCCTGTCTGCTCTTGGTTGTGGCGGCTGATGCGCTTCCAAGGATCCCTCTGCTCCTTGAGGATATCAGCTTGCAAGTCTGGTGCAAGTGGGATGTGGCAGGCTGACAGGGCTGGAGATGGAGCCCTGTGTGCGCTCCAGATGGACATCCCTGCCCTGCCATCACCTGCCTGGCACTCACCAGGGCACTGCCTGCAGCTGCAGCCTTCGTGCCGCTGGGTCCCCGTTCCTCTGAGCCCACCTGCCCGGTGAGTGGCTGCTGTTTGCCTTCCTGTCTTGGAAACTGCAGGGATTCCCTTGCTGTGCTGGTTTTGGGGTGTTATCCCTTATTTTGGCTTGACCTTTCCTTTGGACAGATCTCTAAATCCTCTGCAGGTTGTCTTTACTCGTGGTATTGGAGACTCAACCCTGGGGATGCTTAAAATCCCACAGAAATCCTTTGGGCTTGCTTGGATGGTCTTCCTGCAGCTGTGCATGTTTTCAGTCTCTCCTGGCTGCAGTTTTGCTGTAGCCACCAGGATGGTGGTTAGTTGTGATTCAGTGGAAAGGGATCAGGAGGTGAAGCATTTCACCATGGGCACAATGTGTTAGGGATGATTCAAGTGTTGTGGTAACTTGCTGGAAGGAATGGAATGCTGAGATGGTTCCCACATTTCGGGGCTTCCTGAGCAAGAAGCTTGTTGGGAAGTTGCAGACTGCCCTTCTCCACGTCAGAATCAAGAGTTGTCGTCACCCCTTGGTGGTTGGGCAAAGAACTGAACTCCCTGTGCAGCAATTCTGGCTGGAAGAAGGAAGGAAAACCTGAACCACTCTGAATCTCTTGCTGTAGGGAAAATTGGCTCTGCCTGTCTTTGCAGGGATGTGCTGCTTTCTGGGATGGTTTTTTTGGTAGCAGGCTTTTTCTTGGAAGGATCCACAGACTTCCCCTTAGCTTGTTCAGTTGGCTGTGCCAACTGGTCTGCAGGAGTGAAGAGAAGTATTTCAGGATCTGCTGTTGGTACAAGTCGTACCATGAATACTTGCAGTGGAATGTCCTGGCAAGGTGACAAGGATTAGGGCTTTTTTCCCTCTTCTGTAGATATTTTGGTCCTCAGAAGAAGTGAGAAAAACTGGGTTGAGTGTTAAATGGCAGGTGCCAGAGGGTGAGGGATCTGAAAAATGAAGGAACTGGATTTTTCTAACTTCTCATATGTGTTAGGATTTTAGAGCAAGGTTCCATATTAATGCAGGAATGCTGGGGTGGATACTTCTCGCTGCTTCTCTGGCAGAAAACGTGGCTGTAAATGAATGGAATAAATGGTATGTGTGTTAACACAGTATATTCCACCTTTCTCCAGAATGAGTCACTATTTTCACAGAAGATTACTTTCCCAGTTCAGGAGACCACGCTCCTCTTCCAGAGCCGTTCAGCTTAGCAGGCACAAGGAGCCTGAAGAGTTTGCCCAGTGTCCATCTGTGGGGTGACATTTAGGGTACATTAAACAGCTGCTGTGTTTCTGCTGCCATCTGAGGTAGCCATGTGCAGTGTGGCTCATGGAGAGCAGGCTGGATCACTGTGCCTCTTGTTGGGATTAATCCTGCTGGCCCAGGAGCACAGGCAGGGGTGGGAAGCTGGGGCAGTGTGTGTGGAGCTGGAAATCACACACAGCTCTTGGTCTTAATCTGTGCTGGGCCAAATGGCACCAGCTGCTCCCAAGGTAACACACGACCAATTTGGTTTTATTTATGGTTTTTAATTAAGTTGCCATTTTTAAAGGTGATCCTTTTCTCGGGAGTGAGCAGCGGTGCGGCTGAAATCCACACAGGCATGTATCTGTGTCTGTCACTCTGGAAATGATCTACCAGGAGCTGCAGTTTTTTCTTCCCCGTAATTGAACGCAGGAAAACAACATCTGGAGAGGGTGGATGCTGGTGTGGAGGCACCTGGGGACAAGGCTTACCTTGCAAGCTCTGGTGTGGGCTGCCTGGCATGGACATGGATGGACATGGAGGGTGGCCAAGGGCGTGGGATGTCTCTGAAGCCACTGGTTCAGGTGTGTTCCAGGGCTTTACTGGCAGGCTGCAGGTTTGGATGCCTGGAGAAAGCATGTGGGGGAGCTTGTGGAGAGAGGCAAACACTCCTTCTCTTCCTCTTGAGTGAGGCAGTGCCATTGTGTTAAAGCTTCTGCTGGTCCTGCCCATGAATAATTCAGGCTCTGTGTATGGGGATATGCAAGTTTTAAATAAAGCATCTGCTCTTATCTGAATTGCAGTTGGCTTGGAAGAAGGAGAGGCTGAGGGGTTGTGCAGGGCAGCCAAGACACTGCTCCCTGCCCTTGTGTGGGGATCCACAGCCCGAGCATCCTGAGGATGCATGTGGGTGCTTGGTCAGGGCTCCTGAGGACCTGGGAGTCCTTCAGCTGGGCCACATGGTGAGCTGAGCATCCTGCTCGAGGCTGTCCCACACCTTTGGCTTGGGAAGACTCAGTCCTGCTGCTGGCAGACTTTGCTGAGGGCGTGGGAGCAGCTCCGTGTTCCCGCCCAGACATGCAGCTCTTCCCGTCAAGTCATGATGGTTTATCTCCCTCCCCCACCTACATGACAAAGGGAATATATCAGCTGGTCCTGGACATGTTTTTGTAGGTGCCTGGTGGCAGGTTTGCTCCTACAAAGCCTCCAGTTTCTCTCTTTAACAGGTCCCAGTTTGCCCAGTCTCACACTCGCTCTCATTAGCTGTAAAGGGGTTGTTGAAACCTCTGACAAATCTTAGCGTTGGCTATAAATAATTCACCTCAACACCAGTGGTTTTCTATATTACTGTCTCTCAAAAGCATTTTATTGTCTGTCTGTACCTGTGGGGGTTGGATACTCCTTTTAGAACCTTTTTTTGTGGAGACAATTTCCCACCAGAGCATCTCAGCTGGAGGAAATAAACAGCCTCAGCAAGGCCGTCATTTGTCTTGGTTCTGGTTCCAGGAGACACTGAGAATCAGTTTTCCAGCGTGGTTGTGTTGTTTGGCCCCATGGTGTAGGGAACAGTATTTGCAGATGGGAGCAACTCCTCGAGTGTGCTTTTGCTGGGAAGTTGGTGGGAGCTGGCTCGGAATCACTGCTGATGTTTTGAGCCCTCGGTGCAGGAGGCTTTGGGAAGTCAAGCTGTGTTTGCTGGATGTTGCAGAATAGCCATCATTCCTCCTGCAGCCACCTTCTGCTGCTCTGCTGAGGGAGAAACGGGGAGGTCTGGAGAGCAGGGGAGGGTTGTGCTGCTCTGAGGAGCCAGACAGTGAGTTATTGGGGAGGGAGAGACTTTGACCTCCTGAAAAGTTTGTACTCGCCCATTTCCCAGTGATTTGGCTTCAGGGAAGTACAGGTAAGATCCCTCATGCTAAGATCTCATCACGACTGCTCGTACAAGTCCCAACCAAGGGCAGCTCAGGATTTCTCATCTGATCTTCTCTCCCCAGCTCTCAGCTTCATGACTGGACTCAATGAATTCAGAGGTCTTTTCCAACCTTAAGCATTCTTTGATTCCTTGATACCCAGCTACCAGACAACCCATGTTTTCAGCCCATCTTGTACGCTTGCTGGAGCGAGCTGCAGATACCCCACATTTAATCGTGTAGGATTTTATCTGCTCATGCCTTCCTTACACCCTCTGTGAGTCTGCTGAGGAATCAGCCCCGGTGAATGAGTAACACAGCTCTGCAGCTGGCAGGGTGTAATTCGTTTGTGGGATTAGTAATAAACCAAAGGTCTCATCTTGGGTTATCTGGGTCTTCTGGACCTGGACTTGCCTTGAGCAGAGCTGTGTGGGGGTGGTTGGAAGTTGGGCAAACCCTGGGCACCCAGCCTTGTGTGTCAGCACATCTCAGGCTGCTCTGCTTCTCTGAAGTATTCAGTGTTTGTGGTGAAGGACTCAGGTGAAGACTAACCTGTCCCACTTCATAATTAATGCTGGCATTTGCTTTGCTTCATTTAATTATGCACAACTCACATGCAATTAAAAACACTCTTTCCCTTCAGCGAAGTAGGAATCTCTGGAATAAACCAGAGACGTTTGGAAAATGCAGCAAACCCAAACTCGGTGTAACGGGAGGGTTTTTCAGGCAGAGTCGTTTTTGCACTGACAGCAGCGTTGTCTCTGTATAAAAGTCTGTTGTAAAGAGCTTGCTGCAGGTGTGGATGTGGAGAGTGAAAGGTGTGAAGGCTTCAAGCAAAAGCATTTGTGTTTGCAGCCAGGACAGGCTGAGCGGGTTGTGTTGGGCAAAGTAATCTCGGGAGCGGCTGGAAATTCCAGTGGATAAAGTTAATAGCCGTTCCAGTGGATGTGGAAATGGAAATAAAATAGCACCTTATAACATTGCAGCTGCTTTCCCTGGCGTGGCCCCTGCCTCGCTGTGAGTAACTGCCTTTGTAAAGCTCAGTGCTGCTCTTATCTTCAGAATCCATGGGTTTTTTCTGAGTGGAGCAGTTGTGTCGAGTTCCTGACAACTGCAGAGGCCTTGGAGCCATCCTTTGTCAATTAGCAGCGTCTTGGTAATATGGCCTTAAAAAGGGGGAAGAAGTGAAAATAAATACATGTGATTTTTAATTGCCTCGGCAGAGCAGGGCCTTGGGTGTTGGAATATTTTAGCACCTGCCCAGCTCAACAGTTGCTTATTGTTCCTGGGTTTTACAGCAGAGCCTGAAATGTGGGCAGGCAGGGATTGCATGAAGGGCTGGGACCAGGCAGCAGGAAACCTGAGAGGTGCCAGGAGAGGTTTCTGGGCTTGCTGAGAAAAGTTGAGGATCATTCAGCACGGAAGTGTTTGCAGGTGAAGCCAGCTGTGCTGCAGTGCCAGATTTCAGGGCTGTTCAGCTCTGGAGGGTTTGCTGTGTGAGCTGTACGTTCTGTCGGGGATGTTGGAGCACCACAGGCAGTGCTGGAGCCTCCCCATTCTCCTGACCCTTTTTGCTGGGGAGGAGGAAGAGGATGAGCCAGATCCTGTTTCTGTGTGTCAGCAGCAAAGCTGCTGCCTGATCCCAGTGCCAAACCCACAGCAGCAGAGCTTGGCATGCATGTGCTTTGTGCCTGCTGTTGATGTTTAATTAAAATATAACCCTCCCAATTTTATCTTGATTCCCTGGGGCTGAGTTGAGGTGTCTGTGCTGCTGCAGGGGAGGGCGTAGGGCAGTGCTCTGGCCCTGAAAGTGTGGATTTCTACAAAATCCTCTCCCTGGATGCAGTCCAGGGCCATTATAGCTGCTGGCTTCAGGGCACTCTGGGTCCTTCCCTTTTTGCCACCTTCTCTGAGATTTTTAATGTCAGCAGTTGCAGTTTGTGGGTGGGGGGCAAACAATGCATAAGACCCCCTGTGTTCTGTGCTTGCTCTTTCTCCCTCCCCTTCAAGCAGCTCCAAAGGCTGTTAACTTTGTTAGTGTTTGGTAACTGGGGAAGACACTTTACCACCAGCTCAGGAGAGTTGCAACAATCTTTTTTAAGGGGAAAAGAATAAAACCCCATGTTTTTTCACAAGCTTTGAATCTCCTGTGCTTAATTTTATTTTTTTTAAGGGACACTAATGCCTGAAGTGTTAAAAACACACCCTTGGAGCTGCTGCAGCAAAGCTGATCCTAGGGCACAGTAAAAGGTTTAATGTATTTTTGTAGGATGCCTTTACAATTCCCACAAGAGAATCCTGCTAAGGAAAACAGAAGTACAAAAAAAGTTCAACGTTTGTTTTAAAAAAAGCAAAAACCAAGCCCACTCTCCAGGTATTACCAGCTGCATCATATTTAACAGGTGAAAGATGTTTGAGCTCGATGTGACTCGTTTCAGTTGCTATCACTGGCTAATGTGCCTTTACAGCCTGCCAGGTCTGTGTCACAGACATGCAGCTACATGTGGCTGGTTGCTTTCCTCCCCCATCCTGGAAAAATAAATCCCTACTGTCTAGCCATGGAGGAGCAGGCATTTTTTCCCCAACATATAATCTTTGGTTTTGCTATAGAAGACACTGAATACAAACACTGAGGCAGGTAGTTTTGGCTAAATAAGCCAAACATGGCAGAAGGGGGCTCTGCCTGCTCTTGGAGGCAGGGGAGGATTTATGGGGTAGATTTGAGGATTTGCCAGGCTTTGCCTTTCTCTGACCAGCCCAACCCATGATTTGGGAAGGCTCAGACCTGCAGCCTCGCTCGCTGTGTCCCGGTGTAGGGACAGCCACCTGTGCACTGGTGGCACGGGAGATGGCAGCAGGGCTCTCCAGGTGACACAGCAGCGCTGCTGAGGAGGGGGACAGCAGGGTGGCCCCTTGGGCTTGGAGGATCCTGCTCCTGCACCATGCCCAGCAGCCAAGCTCTGGGGCTGTGCCTTGGGGTCTGCAGAGAGCTGAGCTGTTTGACTGCAGGGCCACCTGGGCTCCCCACGTGGATCCTTCTGGAAAACTGAGCCCTGTCCTCCTGGAGTGGTTTGCAGGGGCAGAGCAGAGGTAATTTCTTTTCTAAAGGCTCCTCTCCCTTTGTCCCCAGGTCTCAGGAGCTGCACCTGAGGACCGAGGGCCATTCCTATCTCTCTGACCTGACCAAGCCGTCGGACTTGGAGTTCATCGAAACCAAGAGGCCCCGCCTGGAGCTGCTGCAGGACCCCCTGATGCGGCACTCGCCTCTCCTGAGCCAGGGCCAGCAGGGGGGCACCGAGGACCTCTCAAAGGTAAGGGGCTGTGCCACCAGCTGGGGGTGGGGTCTGCATTCTGGGCTGGTGTGGAGCTGCCCTTGAGGCTCTGAGGCGCTGCTGGATTCGGTGTGGATCGTGGTTCCCAGTGCATCCAGCAGTGCTTGGAGGCACTGGATGGTTTTCCCTGAGGTGGGGTGAGCACTTTGGGGGAATGGAAGCATATCAGCTTTCCCCATAGCTGTTACAGTGTTGGGCTTTTTTTACTGGGCTGTTAGATGCACCAGAACAATTTGGAAGCTCCTGTAGGCTGAATTAAGGATGGTCATGTCTGGCTTTTCTGGATATGGTGCCTTGATTTGATTTTTACTTGATGCTTCTCATTTATCACATCTCTTTATTTAATACTGGTGTTTGAAGGGCTGGAATCAGTTTCTGGTGGTTCTTTAATATAATCTTCCCCAGGAAAGCCTCCCTAGTCCCAGGCTCATTTAACAAAGCAAATCGTTTACTTTCAATTGTCCCCTCTGCACATGGAATAAATGTTGCAAAGAGAAATCCCTTGCTCGTGTGCCTGTTAGGATTTACTTTCATCTTCTCTTGGGGTAAATTGTATTTGATTTTACTTCCAGTTTGGACATGCTGGTTGGCAGGAAAGTCTTGCTGGATCACTGTGCTGGGGGCTCTGATGCTAGGGCTGAGGGTTGGTGCAGCTGCAGGCTGGGCTTGGGAATTGCCCAGGTCCTCAGTGAAGTGAAAGTGAAGTCACATTCATAGCCAGGAGGATGGGGATGGTTTGCTGTATCCCTGTGGGAGCTGAAATAACACACAGACAAGAAAGCTCTTCCTTGGGAATGCTGGGGTATTCAGACATTCCTTATCCATACAATACTGGTGGGTTTTCCTTGAGGTCCCTCTGACCTCTCTTTAAAGAGAAGGATATTTAACTCTGGAGTAGTTCAGATGCCAAGGGAGGCTGAAGGCTCTGAAGCATCCTCAGGGGATGTTGGTTGGGTGGCTGATGGGGAAAATGCACTGCTGTCCACAAAACAAAAAGTGAGGAAAGCAGGATGACTTTTCTATCTTCACATTATTCCCACCAGCAGTTTTGTTCTGCCTCTCACCAGAAAACCATGGATTGTCTCAACTATTTGTTTCTGATAGGCAGAGCTGCTCTTGAGGAATTAGTTCATCAGTTTAGGGGCTGTGTTTGCTTCTCAGTCTGTGACACATTTCCAAGAAGTACATGCATTTTATGGGACTTAAAATACTGGTTATTAAAAAAGAGAGAGAGCTGAGATGCAATTAAGCAAGACAAGATTATGCTTTTAGTGGAGCCATTTGTAATTTTAGAGTCTGAAAGGAAGAAGAAGATGTGGTGTCCCTGAGTGGTGAGAGCCTGACTGGAGCTGGGATTAGCTAGCTCCTCTAAACTAGCAGGAGCTGCTTCCAGAGTGGGTTTGATGGAGCTCACTGCAAGACTGGGTGATCTCAGTGCTGTTCAAGTGGCTGGGAGCAGAAGGCAAGTCTGGGACACCGGGTATATCAGCTTTGCAGCTTGGGAAGTTGGGTTAGTAGCAGTTTTTTGGTGTTAGTCCTGAGCAGCTGTCCCCAAACTAGTCTATAAACTGCTGGTGGACATGAAGGTTGTGGAGAAGCTCCTGAAGCCAGTGTGTGCATTGCTCTGAGCCTCAGCATTTTGGAGGAGCTGCTCTGGCTGTATGTCCAGGGGAAATGCAAAGAGCTGAGGCTGCCCTTTGGGCACAGCTCTGGGCACTGGCACACAGGTAGAACCTCCCCCTGCAGCCACACTGAGCCAGCCACAGCTGAATTCAGCACTGGGCTCTGACCTCACCACCTGGGACAGATGATGAAGGCCTTCCTGAGAGTCTCCGTGCTGAGGGAGACGTGTGTCCCGGAGCAGTGGCACACACATGGTGGCATGTCCCAGTGACCAGAGCTGGAGAGAGATATTTGCTGTTCTGTCTGTGCTGCTGACTCAGTGTCTGATGAAGTCACTCAAGGGTTTATCTAGGGCAGCTCTGCCAGCCGGGTGAGCTCTTTGGCTGGGCTGCACCACGTGAGCCCAGGATTGCTAAACACGCTGCTGGTTGTTCAGACAGAGGATCCCAGGGGTTGTTCACTTACCCGTTACCCCATTCCTCACTGCTGCAGTCACTGCCTGGGGAGGAGCTCCATTTACTCACTGGGGTAACAGTGCTAGGACTGGTTTTCATGGTGATTTTGCGGATTGAGCTCATTGTTGCGCAGTAAGAGCTCCACAAAGCCCTCAATAAAAAGGGGGTAGGGGTTTGGTTACACAGTTTGGGCGCCAGCCTGACTGTCCCAGGGGATGTGACTGTAATGGGTGTAATGGATGGCAGTGGGTACATCTTGGTCTCTCCTGGTTTCAGAGCAGCTGTTGAGCTGAGATGCAGGGTCAGGTCTGCGATGGGATATAAGTTTAGCACATCCCTGATAACCATTGATAACTGGATTTACCAACCTTCAGCCCAGGGGAGAGAAGTCAGCACCAATCCTGCATGTTTCCAAAGCCTTTGTTTAGAGCCATAATCTGTGCTCTGAACACAGACAGAGCAATTGATGGGGCAACTGCTGGTAACAGGCTTCAGAGTTTTTCCTCCCTCAAAGAGAAATGGATTTCTCATGTCTTTTGTTTCTCATCTACCTCTCCCAAACAGGAGGAGAGCTAGGCCCCTTAAACCCTGTTCAGTATCCCTGCAGCCTCACTCCAAGCCAGGCTGTAAGGAGAAGCTCTTGGATCAGTGCATTTTCCCTGGAGAAAACAGACACACTTTTGGGCAGCATGCCTTTCAAAAGCAGCAGCTTTCAGCTAAATCTCACTTGGACAAGTAAAAGATATTACCTTTCCTCATGAAGCTCACGTTGCTGATATCCTCAAACACTGGTGTTTCTTTTCAAGCCAGAGGCAGAAGGTTCTTTTCTTGCCTGCTTTACCCCACTCCAGCATCTTTTTCCCTGCTGTTGCACGTTGTTGTGTTGCTTCAGTGCTGTGGTCCTGGGCTCCTGCTGCTGGAGGGCTCTGGTGAGCTCAGTCTGCTGGGGAGAAATGAAACCTCCCCGTGCCCTCTGTGCCAGCTGGGGCTGATGCTTTTTCCCCAGAAAGGTTTTCCCTTTATCTGGCTGACAGTAACCAGACCAACTAAAGCTGGGCTGTTTTTTTCAGTCACTGCAAGCCTGGATGTGGGATTCACTGGAAAAGCTGCTATGATGTGGCTTTGCCAGGTGTGTTCTTGGCAGAGAGGCAGGAGCTGGTTCCCAGGACCCTCAGTGGCTTCTGCTTTCTTTCCAATAAAGTCACAGACCTCCCTCATGTAACAGCAGCCAGGAGTGAAGCAGAGACAGCCCCAGAGCAGGCCAGTGGTGATGTGCACAATCCCTGTCCCTGCACACATGTGCTGCCCCTGATCCTGCTCTCCCCTCTCCAGAGCTGGAGCTTCATCCTGCCTCTCCCCTTCCATCTCTTCTTATTCCTGTTTTGCTTTCACTGTTCTTCTTCCCATTTTTAAGACTGCTCTTCCACCACAAGCGTGGTTTGCTGCTCGTTCCTATAGGATGTGAGTCAGTCGTGGTCTGCATTCAGTCCCCTTGCGAGGGCTGGCTGGCTGCACTTGTGAGTGGCTTATTGCTCCGACAGGAGTTCAATGTCAGGGAGCCATGTAATCCCACGGGAATGGGGCTGGGTGGAGCCTTAGGAAACCTGAGCCTTGCTGCCATCTGCCCTGGCAGGCTGCTGGTCACTGGGTAAGTCTCTTCCCCTTTCTCTGTCTCAGATTTCCCCATCTGTACAGGGACAATGCCACTTCCCTCTTTTGTAAAATAATTAACAACTGTGGATGGAAAAAGGCAATTAA
Organism: Chloropsis cyanopogon; assembly: GCA_013400585.1. NCBI lineage: Eukaryota > Metazoa > Chordata > Aves > Passeriformes > Irenidae > Chloropsis > Chloropsis cyanopogon. Next base: position 141,209 of record WEZZ01005793.1, read on the forward strand.
GAAGCCATGTGTTGTTAAGAATTGGACTCTGCTTTACATTGTGCAAAGGTTTTAATTTCTTCCCTTTCTGCACGAGCATTTTTGTTGTGTTACGGACTGAAAAATGGAATAAGTATGTGTGGGGGGTGTAGTCTTGGAAAAGACAGCGCTTAGGTCAGGAAATAGGTATGGCAAAACAGAAATTAGGGCAGAGGATATTTAGCTTTCATGCATATCAATGTAGCTTTAAAAGCAATTAATTGAAAAAGGAGGAATTAACACATTTGAAATGCCTTTTTAATGATGCATTGAAGCCAGCAGCGTACATGCCAAATTTCACACTGGCTGCCCGTTCCAGAGCCCAGTTTACAATGAACTCCTGGAAAACAGGCTGTGGGTTGGAAAAGGCTCTTGGCCAGCCTGCTAACTCCTGCCCTGGCTGCAGGCTGGCAGGGCACCAAGGACAGCAGAAAGGCCTTTCGGGAGCTCTGCTTCCTCCTCACTGCACTGCCAGTGCTGGTCCCTGGTGGCTGCTCCATCCCTTGACAGATGCACCAGGGCAGAGGAGCAGGAGGCTCAGGTCTCTGGCAGCAGGGTTTGCCCTGGTTTGGGGTGTGGAGGAGCAGTGCCCCAGCTCCCAGCACAGATAGCTGGTAAATCACCAGTTGCGTTTCTGCTCCGTGGCTTTGTTATGGGAACATTGATCTGTTGCTGGGATTAACCTCTCAGAGTTTCCAGTGGGTTGGTCTCGCAGTTATTAATGAAACTGGCTGGAACTTGTGTTGACCTTGGCAGAGGCCCCAGTTGGCTTGGAGGTAACTGGCAAAAGCATAATCTCTAATTGAGTAATCCAGGGCTGGGGGAAGGGAGCGGAGGGGGTGGACGCGCAGCAGCGCTTTGAGCTGGGAGAGCCCTGCTGCTCCGGCGGGGTGCGTGGGACTGGAGGGCTCATCCCCGAGGGAATTAGCAGGCACAGCCAGGCAGCATCTCGGTTCCTGCACCCCAGGCTCCCTGCTGTAGGAAACAGGCCGGAATTCCAGAGCCTCCCCGTGATTTATTGCAGTGGAACAATAGCGCAGAGGGATGGAGAATGGAGCGAGCTGTGAGCGTCGGTCCCCGGGTGTGTGTCCTCCCACAGCCTCTGAGTGTGCAGCGGGGAGCACTCTGGGCTCTCCCTTCCCCACGGGAGGTTGTTTTTCACTTGAGCAAAAGAGCTCTCTGGGCTTATTTCTTGGGCTTTTGTGGAATGTCTGCAAGCGGGGACCGAGAGGCAGCGCCAGTCTGGTTTCCCCAGCCCTGCATCTCTGCTCTTCCTTGGCCAGCTGTGGCTGTGCCCACATCTGGTGGGGAGGGAGGGCTGGCTGCCAGCAAGCCCTGCAGGATGCCCAGGCAGAGGGATCCTGTGGAGCTGTGGGAGCACTGATGGACAGGGGGCACACCAATGCTGCCTGCCAGCACCCTGGTGCTCCATCCCAGTTATCCAGAACACAAGTGAGATGCAGAGACCTTTGCCAGTGCCTGGCTTGACCAGCCCTGTGGGAAATGGAATTCCTCAAACCCTCTGCCGTGAAAAGGACTTGTCCTGAGGACTGTGGGGTGCTCCATGCAAAGCCTGCACATGCTGTGTGGCCTCCCCACTGCTTCTTGGAGGAGTGGACTTGTGTAGAAGTAGCTCTAGCCTCAGATCTGAGCAGTGAAATGAAACAATTTCAGCGGGTACAAACACACCTACGTCTTTCCTGCTTTTGTCCTCCTTCCCCTGCAGAGCACAGCAGTTCTTGTTAACTCTCCTTGCAGCTGGGCTCTCCCTCTGAAGCTGAGCCAGCGGGGTTGGGCACCCATCAGGAGCGAGTGGTGTGGGGTTGAGTCCAGCAGCTCGAGTGGAGCTGGGGCTGTGGAGTCAGGAGGATCCTCCTGTGACGTGTTTGACACCCACCCATCTGCCATGTGCTTGCTCACACTGTCGACTTGTGCCTGATAAAAATCTGGTTGCAAAGAAACCGATTTGGTGGGGTGGGGAATTTACGTTAGGGGAGCAATGATTCAAAGCTATTTCTGGGAAGATGAGGGACGTGTTGGCATTCTCCGTCATTCCAAACATATTTAAAAGCTGAAATATTTGCGTTGTTCACGTTGCCACAGCACAAACACTTCTGGCTGGATTTCCCCCCCTGCTCTGAAGATAATCTCCAAATTACGGGAGATGGGATGAGTGTCAGTGTGTCAGCCCCTGCTCAGCTGTGAACACACGCCTTTGGGAGCGTGTGCCTGTGGTGTGCAAGCAGAGTGGCTCTCCTGGCACGCCTGGCAGTCCATTCCATTGCCCGCTGTGCCAGGGTGGCTGCAGGGGTGGTCAGCAGCCTGTGCCATGCACCAGTGTGGACAGCAAGCCAAGGGAGCAGCCTGAGGAGTGTTGTATCTGCAGTCTCCATCCCATGCATGGACTTGTGCTGGTTTCATTTGAAAAACAGATGCTTTTGGGCGTTGCATGGTTCTTGTGAGATGTTTGGCTCCTCCAGCTGGACCTGGGCTGAGGGGCGAAGGAAAGGAGCACCACGATTGCAAGACAACTGGGTTTATTCCATTTCTCAGCTGAAGTTCCTGTGCCAAAGAACTGAACTACGGTCTGAGAGACTCGGGTATGGCAGGAAAAGCCCTCATGGGCTGCAGAAGCATTCCAGAGGCAGGATGTAAAAACCTTTGACCCTTCCCTGAGCTGCCTGCAGCCTGGCTCTCCCCTGCCCTGTCTGCTCCAGCCTGCAGTGGTCCTCGAGCCACCGACAGCAGAGCCAAGGCTCAGTGCAGCTGGAAAACCAACAGGAGAGCTGATGGTGCCTCAAGCAGAGGTAGTTTCACACTTCTTCAGCTCGTTTGTGGTGATCGACATCCCAAACAACCTTTTAAATTGCCTTTCAAGGCACAGAGTGGCGAAGGACGGTGTGATAAGGCTGACTGCTTCTCGGGAACCTGCTCCATCATTTGCATAATTGGACTTTTCTGTTCCACTCAGTCAATATTACACGGCTCGCGCAGTGCGACACCTCACCTGATCTGCTGGAGGGAAAGTCCCCTGACTTTGTGTGCCTCACCCCTCTAATTGGAAGAAATATTTCCGGCTCTGTGCTTGCAGTAGGCAGTGTGCTGAGCTGGGTGTGCTGTGTGCATTCATGGAGACTTTCCTTCCCCATCTCTGAAGTGTTTGTACATGTTGTATATATCTATTTTATCGGATAGCAAGAATTCTGATGTGCCCTGTTTTGTCCTGGAAATGCAGGAGGGAGGAGAGCCAGTTTGCTACTTTGTCAGTCCTCAGGTGGGACTTAAGAAATAGTGTTGGTATGGCAGGAACTGATACTGGTCTCCAGAGCATGAGGATGGTGTGGGGTGAGGACAGCTGTGCCAGCCACTGTTTTTGCCTGTGCTCAACCAGTTGAGTTCATTTGTGTTAAAAAAGAACCCCTCTCCTGGAATAAGAGTCAAGGGAAGAGTTTGGTCCTGGTAACAAGAAGGACAAGGACATCCTCACTATTTTTTCCCCCTTGCAGTCTCTTCCTGATCTGTTTTCTTCTTCTCCCTCCTGTTCTGGGAGGAGGTGTGGGTGTTGCTGGGCAGGGAGTGTTGCTCCAGCTCCCACCAGATCCAGGCACACTCCGAGATGGGTTATGTGGGACCCATGGGTTATGGGTCCAGTTAGTGCAGGTGACCAAGCAGCAGGAGGGTGTTACCAGTTTGCAAGCACGTGTATCCCACAGATGAACTGCTCCTCCCTCCTTGTTCTGCATCCCTGCATGCCCCTCCTACCCAAGGGTCTTCCTGGGAGCAGCTTGAGTGACTTCTCCATGGATGTACAGCACCGAGCACATTTTTGGCTCTGGACTTCTCCCTGGTTGGGAAGTGCAGCCCATCAACAATCCTGACTCACACAACCAAAACCAGTGAGTTGTGGCGCCCATCAGATTAATTCTGGGAGCTGTGTTTTGAGGAGGAGGGTATTTCATGCTAATACCTTCCTTCCCAGCGTGGGGTGGAAGCTGTGGAGGAGATGCAGCAGCAATCAGTGGTGTTTGCCTGCTGCTGCTGGAGGGGATGGAGTGGGGGAGTGATTTCAGAGATGGATTTGGCAGAGATGAGGTGCTGCTCTTTGTGCCTGTGGTGATGGAGCTGTAATAACATATTGAACATGGCAACAGCCCTTGCTAAAGCTCTGTGACTTCACGTTTGTGCTTTGTGGAGCTTCATCTCCTAACAACACCCTTAGCATCCATAACAAGAGAGGAACTGCCGAGTGCCAAAGGGCCTAGTTAAAATCACTCGCTGAAAACCTCCTTTCTTTTTGGACCTAAACTTGCTTTTTAAACAGAAAAACTCCTTGGCTGTGTTTTAGGCAGAGCACATTCAGAGGGTTTTTTGGCTCCTCAGCCTGGTGCTGCCTGGGGGGGCCGGGGGGCGATGGACTCTGGTGTGTGTCAGGAATGCTGGCTGCGTGCTCGGCGAGCAGAGAGGGGTTGTTTTAGGACAAGCTGACAGGCCCTTGGCTCGTTCTGCTGCTCTCGAAAAATGTAATTCTAATTCTTGGCACCTTTTTCCAGGAGGATAAGGGGGGAGAGCACAGTGGAGCCTGTTCCCTCTGTCCTTGGAAATGGGCTTTTACCCAGCAGCAGAGCTGGCTCGGGGTGGGAGCAGTGTGCTCTGTCCTACCCCAGGTTTGGTGGAGCAAAAGTAGGAATTAGTGGGGGAGAAGCAGTGTGGGGTGAAATGACCTGAGCCACCTCCTTGCAGTCCTGACCTCTGTCTGGTTACTCTTTGGTGATCTCAGTGCTCTGACAGAGCGTTTTCTGCAGGTGCCAGTGCCCTGCCCAGGTTCTGCTTGCCTTCATCTGGCCTTAATCCTGCGCCTGAGAGGAAGAAGCACACGGTCCTCTGGCAGTGCCAAGGAGGAGAGGAGGAGATGGGCAGTGCTTGTGGTGTTTCCCAGCCCTCTGCTGCATCCTGAGGGATTCTCCCAGGGCTGCAGAGCCCGTGGCATCCTGCTCCAGCACATTCCCACAGCAGATTGCTCTGCTGCCATGGCACTGTGTCCCCTCTGCCTGCACAGTAATAATTCCTGGGCTTGGCTTTGAGCAACGTGCTCTGGTCACTGCCCCAACAGGGTCTGATTTCTCTCCTCCTGTGCTGTTCCCTGAGGAGCAGCAGTGATCCTTTCTGCCTTCTGATCTCCACTTTGGACACTGTTGTTCCCATGACTGCTTTAAAAAGAGCCATTGCCTGGTGCAGATCAAGCTGTCTCACGTGGTTACGTGACCAAACCAAGCACAGGCTTTTATTTCAGGCTGCTTTTCAGGTCTGTGTTATTTTATCTCATGCCAGCCATCTCAGGTATGATGTAGAACAGATTGCCCCCAGCAGCTAATGTGTTTCTGCCTCAGCAGCAGACAGAGTGGCAGATGTAAACACAGGAACGTTGCAGGCTTTCAAACACTAAAAACTCCTAAAGAACAGGCAGGTATGTGTGTACAGATGTATACAGTGCATTATGGCTTTCAATATATTTGGAGAGAGATGTGTAAATTCCTGAATTCATGTGTGTATACTTTTTACAGGTTTTTAAGTAATTGAAAAGCCTATATTTATATATATACACACAAATACATATCTATATATTTATAAATGCTGCCTCTTAATCTTGTAAGCTGTTTTTTCAAAGGCTTCTTCCAGCCTTGTTCAGTGATTCTGCCTTCAGCTGCCACAAGGAGAAAGACTCCCAGTCTCGAGCAAAGCTAAATATTGATTTGAGTCAATCTGGGTGCACTTGGAGACATCACTAGTGTTCATGAATGCAGCATAATCGCTGATTGGAGTGGGGAAATTTCATCATAAAGGCCCCAAAAGGGAGGTTTATTATTGCTTTCTTCCAAATGCCTGAATTTTATTAGCTTCAGTCATTCTTGGCAGGGCAGTGGAATGGGATTTTATAGTTAGCAAAGGAAAAGTAAACACAGTAATCATTTCACAGCCCTGTGCCTGCCAAACCAAGATGGAAATTCCAGCCTTGGTGGGAAGCTGCTGCTTTGCTAACAGATAATAACAAATTCACTGTGGGCTTATTCTTGCTATGGGAGCTGAGATGTTCGGGTTTTTCTGTAATTCCCTGCTCTGGGGAAGCAGAGGTGCTTCATGGTTTTCTGCAGGAACAGGCTGGGCAGGGGTTTGTGGTTTGAGCAACTCCCACAGCCATTCACAGGTAGAAGTGGTGTTTCTGCTCTGAGCCTTTGGGAACTGCTGTGTCCCAAAGTGCTCTCGTTGGTGTTTGGTTTTCCCGTGGTCAGTCCTGCTCTGATGGCAGGGCTGAGCCATGCTGAAGGTGTGACACATTTGAGACACCCTGATGCACCCTGAGCCCACCTCCAGCTCGGAATGGGGGCAGGGTTATTACTGCAAAAAACATCTCCATGTAAACCCAAAACTCTCACTTAAGCTTGTGCTGTGTGTTTTCCTGGGTTTGTCGAGGTGCTGGGCTGAGCTGCCAGCTGGGATCTGGAGCAGCACCCACCTGTGTCTCCTGCTGCTGGGGATGCTCTTTGCTCCCACCACCCTGCCCCACTGGCTGGGGACAGCCAGCACTGTCCCCTGCTGGATGCCACCACGGGATGCCACCTCCCGATGGAAAACCAGGCGGGGCAGAGAAGGAAATGGCTCCTTAAACAAGCAGCAAATGTCGAGGCAGCCCCTTCCACGTGTCTGCACGATTTTTAGAACAATAAAGCATTGAGCGCAGCCGGCTCTGGTGGGTGGTGCAGCTGATGGGTCTGTGCTCCTGCCGGGCTGCTGGCCCTGCTGCCGTGGCACCGAGGTGGCAGCAGCTGGGGCTGTCCCCCACACCCTGCCCTTGTGTGTCCCCAAGACCTTGTGGGGTGTTTGGGGTGCTCAGTGCATGTGCTCTGTGCGGCCTTGGGGGCTGCTGGGGGGTTCCTCAGGCAGAGGTGTTGTCCCCACTGTGGCTTTTACAGCTGAGAGGTGTTTGATAAACCTGAGAGCACAGCCAGGATGAAGCTGTGCCTTTGGTGACCCTGAGGACACTGGAGCCGGGAGGTGGTGACGTGCAGCTGGCAGGCAGAGCTCAGTGGGTTCCGTTAGGAGCAGTTACTTCAGTTTGGGGAGCTGACACAGTTGGAGCAGGAGCTGCTGGGACTGGACATCTTCCAGGACATCGTCCTGGGACTCATCATCCTGTGCTGGATGTGCTGTGAGTCTTGGGAGAGTTGTTGGGAGCCTTGGCTCGGTGCAATGGCTCTTGCATGGAAGAGGAGGTCTGGGTTGTCCCACAACACACCTCAGCTGCTGCTCAAACCATTTTAGATTCTGTTTGCATTTCCTTTTTCCATCAGTCAGTCTCCTCCTCAGGAGGCAGCTCAGTCTCTGGAATTTGGGGAAATAATTTTGGGTGATCGTTGGGAGGGAGGGGAGGGAGTGTGAGCTGCCTTTAAGTGTATCTCACTTGCAGCAGTAGTGGTTAAATAGAGCTGTCTTCAGTCATTCCCTCCCCTCTAAATTTGCTTCCCCTTCAAGCCAGCTTCCCCATATTGATGTTGTGTGCCATCCTGATTAACTCCCAGACGCTCTGCCGAATGCTGCCCTGTGTGTGTCCCGCTGGGATGTGTGTGGCTGAGGAGTCCCTGCTCCTCCTCGGCCTCCTGCCTCCTCCCTGGCGATAGGAGGAAATTTAAATGTTTCTGAAGAGCAGCATTTCCATTTCAAAAGCTGTTCGTTCAAGTGCGTCTGGAGTGGGATTTCTCTCCCTCACTCCTCTCTGAATGGGAGCTTTAGAAGTCTCATTTCCTCTGCTTGATAACACCAGGCTGAGAAGGGCTTTTGTCTTTTCATTTCCCCTCAATTTTTTATTTTTAAATCAGTGAGGTTTGGAGAAGCTGCCGTGGTGGATTTTCCCTCCCCCCAATCTTTGCCCATGTGCTGGAGGATGCACCTGGCATCACCCAGGGGATGAGCTGGAGCTCCCTGGGGCACAGCCCACCTGGGAGCACCCTGCCCGTCCCTCCTGGAAGCGGAGGAGGAGGAGGATTCCTGCCATGTCCGTGTTGGGGAGCTCCTGGAAGCAGAGGAGGAGGAGGATTCCTGCCAGGTCCGTGCTGGGGAGCTCTGTGCTGCCCTTCCCAGCCATCCCAGGTGTCCCAGCACCCCAGGACAGCCTTGGCTGTGCCGGTGCTGAGCCTGGCTCAGGATCTGGCCCCTCGTTTCCAGCCCATGACGCTGCAGTGGCTGCAGTCCTGCTGACTGCTTGCCCGCCTGCTTTTTTGGCTGGCGTAGCTCTTCCAGTTGGTGTGAAATTATTTATTTTTTGCTGGGATGCTCAGCAGAGAGCAGATGTAGTACCCAGCTCCCACTTCTGCAGGACTGATGGCTGTGGATGTAGGCACTGTCCCAGCAGTGCAGTGGCATTTCTGCTGTTCACTGGAGTGTTGCACTGGTATAAAAAGAGATTTTTTTTGTGCAGAAGTCTTTTTAACAACACTTGAGCTTGCTTTTCACATGGCATCTAGGCCTGGAGGGCTTTCTACCTGCTTGAGGGGCAGCTGGGATTTGGCAGGGACTATTCCAGCATCTTCTCTCTGAGGGAACTCGCCTGCTGGGATTAACATGGACTTTGATGCTTCATCCCTGCCTGTTTGACATGCTGGAAAGACTCAGAACTTGCTTTACTGCAGGTGGTAATTGAAAGAGGATGAGTGGTATTGAAAAAATTATATATATATGTATATATAGGGAGGCTAAAGCTTTCAAAGGCATGGAGTGAGTGCTCATTCCCCTGAGGTTTGTGGGGTGAGGTGACAAGGTGCTTCCTAGGCTGCTGCAGGAGGTTTGGGGATTGTCCCCCAGGCAGGGACCCTTCCTGCCTCCCTAAAGAAACTCCCTGAGCAGCAGGCACAAGTAGAAATGCAGAAACAGGCTCTGGTGATGATTCAGAGATTGCTGTGAAAGCTGCCCAAAATCAGCTGGCCCCAGGGAGTGCAAGGGAGGTTTGAGCCCCAGCAAGGAGGAGCTAGGCTCTGCCATGAGCTCCCCATTACCTCTAAAATGTGGTTCTGCAGCCGGGGGTGAGTGCCAAATTGGGCAGTTAAAAATTTCCCTCCCTGTCATGCAATCCGAGGCGTTTTTCACAGTTTGGTCCTTTTTTAAGAGCCTTCAAACCCGGGCTCGTGTGTGCAGCGTCAGCACGGGGGGCTGCTGGCTGAACAAACTCCAGAAAGAGCATTAAAGGTGCAGATGGAGGAGTGGAGGAGTTTGCTGCTCTGTGGGATGTTCTGTCAGCCTTAACCTGTCTGCTGGAAGCAGCAGGACCCTGTCTGGGCTGTACCTGCCCCTCTGCTCCTGCCTGGGACGGGCTCTGCCTTGTGCTGAGCAGGTCACTGGCTGCCCTGCTCCATCCTCATCCTCATCCTCTGCTGGGTGGGCTCAGGCTTTCTCTCCCTGCCCAAACCCTGCATTTATTCACTTCTTGTTGGCCTGGAATGCTCCCCACGTGCCAGCACGGTCCTTCAATCTCAGCCTTCTCCTTCCCTTTGCAGAAGTGCAATGCCTTTCCTGCAGCTTCCCACAACCCCACTCTGCCTGCCTGCTCAGTTCCAAGTCATTTCCCTAAGGCAAGCACCAAGATGAGATTTTTATTAATTTTTTTTTTCTTTGACTTGGACACTTTTTCAGTGTTAACAAAAGGCAAATCGCTGGCAGAGAGTCTTACCAGATGTATCAACTGTACTGAAGATGCTCAAAGAAAAAGTTCCCAGAATCTTTCTGAATGTTGCAGAAAGGCATATTTTCTTGTAAACTTGTTCTTGGAAGTGACAGAGTTGTTTTGGCTGAAATTCCCTGTTTAGGGAGAAAAAAAGAAAAAAATACTAAAAATGCCTAAAGCCGATATTCAGCATGGAAAATTTCAGTCCAGACAGTTACTGTTTGAACAAACTTAAGGTCAGCTGAAAATCCAGGGATGCAGAATCGGCAGCGTTGGGGGATTCTTAATGAGAGGTGGAGCAATTAGCTCCTCGTTGTAATGAGGAGATGGGTAGGTGAGAATTCATCACTGCTCTAAGTCAGCGGGGAGCGTTGGCGTTCGATGCAATTATTATCCACTAATGGGGAAAGGCAGGAGGGGAGCGAGAGGCACAGCATCCATTTGTCGGGTAATGCCTTCGGCGGCGGTGGGAGCTTGCCTGAGTCGGGTTTTCCGAATTTGCCCCGTTATTTTGGGCTCTGAGTGCGTGAGCCGTGCTTGGTGGTGCTGCTGTGGAATTCTGCAGCCCTGGGATGCAGGGGCAGCCTCTGCTCGGTGTCACACCACGGAGCGAGCGGCTCTTCAGAGTTTTGTGAGACCAGATACAAGGCTCTGGTGACTGCATTTAGCTGAGGCTCTGGCTGGCAAGGTTTTACCACCCTCGTAAATCTGCCGGGGAGGGGAGGCAGGGAGGGAGGGGTCAGCATTTGGTACTGGTTTTGCAATTAAATTGCTTCAAGCTGTTGAAACGTTGGGGAAGTTTTTTGACCTACTTTCGTGCAAGCTTTAGAAATTGTTGGGATGTTTTCTGCTCCGTCTGCGTGGAATTCAGCTGGATTACGGAGGAAAGGAATTTCGTGGGCCTGCTCGTAAAGTCAGATTTATTTTAAAAAATGAATTAAATTTAAAAAAAAAACCCCTGGCTTTGTCTACAGACAGGTCCTTGGTCTCCAGCTTCATGAATTCCCATGAGAGCACGTAGGGGGCTGCATCCAGTGAAAGCAGTCCCTGTTTTGCACGTGCCATGGAGAGTGAGGATGGAGGAAGGAGGTGGATGATGCCTTGGTCCCACACCTGGCATCCCTCGGGAGCCCTGGTTGGCCTTGCAGGGCAGCACCCACGTGCTCCAGGCTGGTGAGCAGCACCCCAGAGCACACTCACATCTCCATCCCGCTTCAGCAGCCCCTGGAGCACGCAGGGATGCAGCCCAGCAAGAGCCCAGCAGTGTTTAAGAATTAAAACCTCGTTTAAGGGGCAGGCTGCAGAAAGAGCCGTTAGCACAGCAGATGGCCATGAACAAAAGAATTGCAGTAACTCGATGTACTTTTCACTGCTCGGACTCCCTGACTTTTTGTACTCATGCATCTCCCTGGGGAAACAAGACATTAGTTTGCAGCTCCATAACTTTTTCCCTCTGTCAGTGCTGTCATCCTGAGGCTTAAGATATGTCAGAATGTGTTGGAGACTTTTCCAATTAAAAACCCAAATTCCTTTGGTCTGTGTTGGCTCACTTAGGAGTTTTATATGCATGTTTTTACCTAAAAACCTGACTGGTGGAGGTGTGGGGTGCTGCTTTCCTGCTTGGTTCTCATCCCAGGGAGTGTGGGAAGCCCTGGGGGCTCAGAGTGTGATGCTGCTCATCCCTGGGCTCCTGGACAGGGAGGATGAGCTGCTGGCTCTGCAGTGTGGCACAGCCTCCCACGGATGGGGCTTTGGGAGGGGTGTTGGCTGGTGGAGTGCTGGAACGTTCCCTGCCTCAGTGCTGCTATGAGAGGCTCAGGTGGTGGAGGCGATCCCCTGATCACAAGTTCACCCGAGGTTTTGTTGGGAGTTAATTTGAGCACAAATTGAGTGGCCCCAGCCTATTCTCCCTGCTTTGGCAATCTTCTCCAGCCCGTGAGGACAGGAGATGTGCGAGTGGGCAGGAGTTGAAGATAACACCTCTTAATCCCTCCTGGTGCTCCAGCAGGAAATGCTGCTGCTGGCTGATAATTAGAAAGTGAACAGGCTGTGGAAGAGATGATGTTGGCATCCCTAAATCTCTGTCGTGGGCTTGGGGGAACATCACTGATGATCTGGATTAGAGAGGCAGAGAGAGACCTGGGCTTACCAGGGATGATATGTAGGACAAACACCGCGTGGAGATCCTGAGGCTCATCCCAAGCAGGCAGCTCTGCTCTCCTGGGACACTGATGGGCTGTGGAGGTTTGGAAGCTCCACTGGGGAGTTTTGAAGAGGCAGCTGACACAGTCAAGGGATCATCAAGGTCAAAATGCACTTTGCAGTGAGAGCTAGGTGCAGATGGAGCAGAGCTACCGATCTGCTGTCTCCTGAGGGTGGGAAGCAGCTGAGGAGAATGGCCCTTCAGGAAGGCTGGGCTGCATCCAGCTGTAGGTGCTGAGCTGAAGTGGGGCACAGACACCCTTTTAAATCCCTCCACCTCACATGGCTCCTCTGTGAGTATCACAGGCTGGGTCAGTAATGCAAGATAAGCGGGTGGAGATGGGCTGGTGCAGGTTCCAGCGTGTCCTGGGACCACGCTTGGGGTTCCCAGTGTAATTTCTTCTTGTGGACCAGATGTTGGTGTGTATGAAGGGCAGGGACATCAGATTTACCTGGAGGCTTGCTTGCTCTTCCAGGCATCAGTAGGAAGTTGGCTTATCTTTTTCCTTCTTCTCTTTCTTGCATGTTTTTAGAGTCGCTGCTTAATAGCAAATAGCAGGCTTGCTCCATTAGCTGTGTTGGGAAATTTCACTCCTAAGCATGTAGAAGAAACCAACCCCAAAGTCTGGCCTTGCTCTTTGACAACCTCCTCAGTGATAATTGTTTTCTTCAGTGCCAGCACCTCCTCTTGCTGCGGGGAGGTTTGTGCAGCCTCTGCCCCCATCACACCCACCCTTGTTATCATATAAATCACAAAACAAGGCCAGGGATAAACAGGAGCTGCAGTAGCTGTTAGCCATGTGTAAAAACAAATCACATGGAAACAGTATAATTACTGAGAAAATATCAACTTGAGTAATGCAGTAATTGTTTTCTTCCCTCCAGCAGATTTATTCCACCTCTCAGGGCTCTTGCTGGTTGGGAAGTCTGTGACTTCACGTTAATAAGAAGAATTTCACATTTCACACTGCACTTGCTCAGGGTATGATACTATCTAGAGCAGGGGAATATATTTTGAGGGTGTATTGAGAGCTGTAGGAAGCAGAGTTGACTTATCTCTGACCATTGGGGTCTTCCCCGTGCTCTGAGTGGACTCTGGTCTTTGCACACCTCTTTTCAACCTATTTTTGTGATTTATGAAGGATTCTTCATGCCTTGCATAAATCCATGAGCTCTGCTTTTTTGGATGTCAGCACTGCACAGACAATTGTTTTTTTTTTTGCCTTTAGTTGTGGTTTTTCCTTCTTCTTGTCATTTTGTTGATTTAGAGAGGTGCTTGTGACGAGACAGTGCCCAGTATGTGAGGCCCAAGGACATTGCCTCTCTCTATTGCTGTAATCATCTCCTAATACCAGATGATGATGATGTTTGTGCTGTGACTTGCAGCTATTTCCCTTACTCAGCTTTGCTGCTCTTTTGCTTCAGATTCTGCAAGGTAAAAAGATGAAAATGTATCAGGAACCAGGTTTCCAAGGTGCTTTGTGCCAAGCAGGAGTTTAAAGATGCCCTGTCCTGCATATTGGCAGACGTGAGAAGGTATCATTTGTTTCATGTGCACAGTGAGGAGCCTTTCTCTCCTGCATTTTTGGCAGGTAGCTTCCTTTCCTTTAGAAAAACCTACAAGCCACTGCCACTTCCCCTTCCTGTGCCTTAATCTGAACGAGATTTCACGAACACCTAATTTATCTTTTACTTCTTGTGGTTGTCCTGCTTCTCTTGACTTGAAAAAAACCCAAAACCGCAAAAAAACCCCAATTGTGGAGAGCACAAAGCCTTCCCACGGCAGCAGACTGACCATTTTTGATGGGAAAGTAAAACAAGACACGGGATCTTCTCTTCAGGGTGCTCAGCACAGGACGATGTTGGCTTTCTACTGCTGTAATGAAGGTGGCAAAGCTGTGTGAACTTCTTCCCTCGTTTGCCTTCCCCATCCCTGCCCTCCCCTGGGCAGCAGCTGCAGTGTGCTGGCTGCCCAGCCTGGTTTAGGTAACCCTGGTTTAGGGTTACCAGCAGAGCCACCACTCCTCTTCTCCCCCTCCAGGAAAAGAAATCCATCCACTCACTAAGCAAATGAATAGATAAACTTTTAATTAGGGTGCTAGGTGGCTGCCAGAGAGGAGTGTCCTGGGTCAGGGTAGGCTGGTGGTCTATTTTTATCTTGACTCATCTGTCCCCTTTTTCTCCATATTTGGATGGATGCATTCAACATCCAACACTCCAGGCTTTAGGAAGAGATGGAGAAAGATGGCCATGAAAGAGTTAGGAGCCCTCTTTCCTCCCAGCCCTCCCTCACAGCCCCTTCCCCTTCAGCGTGGTTCATGCTGCTCTTGTCTCTGTGGCGCTGTCTGAGGAGGATGTGATGGTGGTGTCTCATTTTTGCCTCGAGAGGAGGTGTCCCTGGAGCCCTCTGAAGGGACAGTGGTGCTGGGAGCTCCTGAATAGGGATGGGTTTATTGATCCTGTAAGAACATGAGCAGCACTCAAGGTGGTGTGAGCCTCTGGGGCTTTGTCAGGAGGAAGAGCTGCTGTCATGCCCCTGGGAGAATAACCTGGTTCTCTTTGGAGATGCTGGAGGTTGTGGAGCGCTGTGGTGATGTGATCTGACAGCTGATCCTGCCTAGTCTGGCAGGTTTTTTCGAGGGTTTTGTGTATCTCAGAAGGCTGGGAATGGGCCAGGGAGCTGTGGGAGGATGAGAGAAGGATCCAGAGTCTCCTGGGAGAGAGATGATCTGGTTGTTTTACCCTTCCCAGGATCGTGGCCTGCCTGGCAAGCTGGAGCCCGTGTCTCCTGTGAGCCCTGCTCACCCTGAGGCCGAGCTGGACCTGCTGCCCGCCCGGCTCTCCAAGGAGGAGCTGATCCAGAACATGGACCGCGTGGACCGCGAGATCACCATGGTGGAGCAGCAGATCTCCAAGCTGAAGAAGAAGCAGGTAAGAGGCTGTGGCCTGGAGGGGAACACGTGTCCTTGCTTCTGCATGCTGCCACAGGAGGGGAAGTGGCAGTGCCAGTGCACCAGGATCATCTGTGTCCCTGCTCCCTGTTGTGACATGGCTGCTGGCTGCTGTGCCTGCAGTCTGGAGCTGGTAGTCACAGGATGAGGGAGGGAGCTTTGGAAACCCAGCTTGTAGCTCTTCTCATGTCAGAGAACCTAAAAGAGAGATAAATGTGTGCTCAGTGCCTTGGCAGTGGACATGCAATGGTGAGCAGCAGAGCTGGAAGCACAGCCTGGCTTGTCCTGAGTCATCTGGACAGCCCAGCATAGCACAAGGTCTTTTCTCTCTCCTTTCCAGCAATTGTCTCTCCCCAGTGCTGTTGTTGCTGCCAGTATTCAGTACTGGGCTGTTCAAACATTGCTGCAGTGACCAAATGGCCCTTCCAGTGCCTCCAATCCCCTTTCTCTGGGACTTTCCAGCTCTGCAGCCTTGAGCAGCGTCTGATCCAGCTCCAGTCAGGGCTGTGCTTGAGCAGGGATTTGAATCTGATCTTCCTGGCTGCAGCTTTACCCTGCACAGGAGCTCTCCCCAGTAAAAGGATGGCCCACTCCTTGCTGGCCTGTACATAATTACCATAAACCCATTAAGAGATTAATATGAGCAAACCTTCAGGGACATGTGTGAAAAAACCCACAGACTTAAGGGCTTTCACTTCTTAAAGCAAATCACTTCTCTGCCTCTTTTTTTCTGATTGTTTTATTTCCTTTGCTTGGGATGACTTTCTGAACTCCCTGGTGGCTGCTAATCCCAAACTGCCCGAGAGGAATGACCTTTCCCAAGGGGTTGTAGCCGCAGTGGGAATTTGGGAATGGAGCAAAACCTCTGCTTGGGTTGTTTGTTGAAGCTCTTTAGAATGAGCATGCACTTGCTCTTCCCCATCAGAGCTGTATTTTCCCTTACCAAACACAGTTCCTTTCTGTCCTGTAAGACAGAGCAGGAATATTTTCATTTTGTTTTCAAACAATACGGCTTAATTAATGCGAAGGACGCCTTTTTTACGTGTGTTACTCCATATCTGCAGAGGTGTCTGAGTGCTGAGGGAGAGGAAGCCAAGAGGGGGCAGAAGCAGCTGTGCCGGGGTGTGAGGCAGCAGCCCTGTGTGCCAGCCCACGGGGCCCAGAGGAACATCTGGAGCCATGGAAACCACAGAGGTTCCTCCTGCTGCTTCTGCTGGGTGAAGGCAGCCCTTCCCCTCTCCCTCCCAGGAAGCTCAGACAAAATGTTGGTGTCCTCTCCCACCTGGCAGTCTGGCTGCTGGTCTGTGTTTTTTACTCACATTTCAGGAAAGAGATGTTCATTTCCTGCTCTGGAAAAGGGTTTCCCGAGTGGGATATGGGCCTGGCAGGGCAGGGAAGGTCCTGTCATGATCCAGTGCCTGACTTTTCAGGGGTGCTGAGGAGCTGCTGCTGATGCTGACAGGAGCATCATACGCTCCTCACCATTAAAATCAAACTGTCCTTTCATGAGGAAATAGGGTTTTTATTGTTGGCTGCTCAGTTGCTTTATTTCTTCCCTATGAACAAATTTGATGATTCTTCCTGCCCACAAAAATGCTGTGTTAAATGGGGAAGAAGGTGAAAGTGGCTGTTGGCAGTAAAAGTGTCCCCTCCATTCTTTTTATTCTATTTTTTAAAATTTTTTTGGCTCATGGTGGCAAAGTTATATGGTAGCAAAACTGACCCCCCCACCCCACTATGGCCTCCTTCCCCCTCTGGCTGGAGCCTTCCCCATCCCAGTCCTCCAGCAGAGCCTGCACATCTGGGAAGGAGTGTTTTTGGAGCAGGGGGTCCTGTCTGAGATGCTCCAGGAACATTTGGTGCATCTGAGCTGTCAGTGCAGGAGCACGAGTGAGGGAAAGCAATGAGCCTGGAACAGATACTGCTCCTGCAGGAACGTCAGTGGAGCAGGGGAGAAATTGCATGAAGCTGGAATATCCTAATGCTTTTCCCCTCTGTCTCTGGGAGGCCTTCTCAGGGTAATTAAATATACTTGCATGGAAAGGCTGTGCATATAAAAAAAAAAAAAAAATCCCAACCAGCCACAATCCACCATCTCTCTCTTTCTGGTTGTTCCAAAAATGGCAGGGAAGGCTCTGCCTGGACTTTGCAAGAAGCAAGCTGAGAAACCTTCCCCAAACCCTGCACACCCCTGGCAGGAGGCCACCTCCCCCAGCCATCCCCCGCTCATTCATGCGCCATATGCGCTTAAATCTCTCGCTGAGTCCTCTCTCCCCCTCTTCCTGACAGGGAAGGATAATCCTTATGCATTTATTCCTGGCAGCAGCACCGCGGATCTGAAGGAGAAATAAACTGCTGGGCTGTTCCCCGCAGTGGCGCCCGAGCCTCCCTGGGCGCCGAGCTCAGCCAAGGGCTCTCCGGGAGTACAACACTCCCACCTGGTGATGGAGGTGGAGCTGGTGGCTGGAAGAGCTCCAGGGTTTCCCCTTCCATCAGGCTGAGTTTCCTCTGTGTTGTCTTCAAAAGTGGTTTTCAGAGCTGCCCTGTGGCTGGAAGGCTCTGCTCCCCCCGGGCAGGTGAAGCATCCCCAGTGCCCAGGTGGTGGCAGCTGGGTGAGCGTGTGGCAACCTTGGCTTCACCAGGCAGGTGTGTGCAGCACGGGGGCTGGTCCCTGCGGGGATGGGGCCTTCCTGGAGTATCACCCACCTTCCCACCAGTGCTGCAGACAGCCTGCAGTGTCTGTCTGTCTGTAGCAGGGCCTCTTTCCTGGAGGGGGCACCTCTTACCCTTGGGCACGGGTTGGCCTGTGGGTGCTCTAGGAGCCAGGGCTGTGGCTAATGGTGGCACCTTGCATCCTTTCGACGCTGCAGCCCTCTCCTCCTTTTGGGGAGAGGAGGGAGGTCCTGGGCAGCCCCTGCTGGGTGGAGGGAGGGAGCGTGGAGCTGTCAAGACTCATCTCTCACCCCACTCTCTCCCTGTAAAGGTCACAGTCTCAGCCTGGCTTTTGTGGCAGACCTTTAAGAAATCCATTTTGTCCCTGTCTGGGAACCCTGACCTATTTTGCTTTGCCATTTCCCACGGCTCCCAGGAGTAGCTGTGGCAGGCTGCAGTCAGGTGTGCTGCCTCCAGCCCCTCCTCACATCCCTACCCCAGCATCTGGCCCTTTAATATCCATACAGTGCTACACCACAGCGAGAAGAGTTTAATTCTCTACTGTATTTCAGCTATAATTAGATTTGTATTTTTTCTTCTAATGAGCTGTTTTTAATGAGCCTCCACTTAGTGGCAAACTTTAGTTTCCTGATAGGCCATCAAACCCTCTCGTCTGAAATCCCTTGCTACACACCCTACCACTTGGCAGAATTTTTGTGGGTTTCCAGAACGATATAGCCAAGTTTTGGATGCTTTGACTTTTTTTTTTAAAACACAAATATTTTCCCCAAGAGAAGTAGATGTATCTGATCCTTTTTGCTGGCTCGTTGTTTGGAGTTTTTGGAGTTTATCCCGTGGGAGTGAGGATGTGTGATAGAGTGCCTTAGGAGGACACCAGGGAAGAGCTGGCAGGTCCTGGAAGTGCTGCTTCTGTGCCAGGGCTGATGCCAAATACAGCTTTGCAGCCCATGGTTTTAGCCATGGCTTCCCAGGCAGCTTTGGTCCCCTGTCCTGTGGTTTGGGCCACCTGAGGTGTGGCCGTGGTTGGGAGCAGCAGAGGGCTGGGGGCTGTTCCTGTGGTTGGAGCCTGTTTGCAGGCAGGAAGGGACAGATCCCTGCAGTGCTGGGAAAGGTTCATCCCCCTCCAGGGTGCAGATGGTTCAAGCTGGGCAGTTCCTGGCTGTTCTCACTCGTGGCTGGAGTAACTCCAAGGCTATTTGGGATGCCAATTTATGGGACACAGGCTCTCCTGCACTGCCAGAGCCTGCTCCCCACTCTGGCCAGCAACAGCAGCTTTTTTGGCTGTATCTTCCCTGTACTGCTCCTTTTCCCTCTGTGGGGGGAGGTGGAGTCCACAGCATGGGGCGCTTCATCCATTGAAACGCAATTTTAGGAGTGTGATTTTTCTCGGCCGAGCCATTAGACCTGTCTGGGTGCTTAAGTGCTTTCTTGGGTTCATCCCAAGTGCATCCTCCTGCCCTGGTGTGCTAAAGGTGTCATCAGCAGGAGCGGAGATGGTGATGAGGAGGAATAGGTGCTCACCTTCCTCTCAGGCACCAGCCACCACTGTCTCTGGGGAGTCAGTGCTGTGCTCACCTCGGGTGCAAGCCAAGTCCCAAGTGCATTTTCTTCCTAGCAGGAGACTTACTCGATTTTCCTCGTGCTTCAACAGAGGATGCTTTAGCTGCAGGAAAAAAAACTGCAAAGATTTGGAGATTGAGAGCCTAGCAGGGAGAAAAATCCTCAGCGTTTTTTGACAGCCGCTGCCTCTCCCGTGCCTGTGCTGCCCCGCAGCTGCCGCGCACGGCTGCGCTCTCCCTCCTCGCAGGCTGGCCCCAGGAGGAGCCTGGAGGAATCTGTGATTTCCTCTTTCAGCTGAGCAGTTCCTCAAACTTACGGGAAGGGCTGGGATGTCTCCTCCCACCTCCCAGCGCTGGGGGAGAGGAGCTGCAGGTGGAATGTCAGGTTCGGCTGCTGACCGCGGTGATATTCCAAAGTGCAGGGATGGCTGGTGCACGAGTCATTTAGTGGAGCACCAGTCATCCCAAGGCATGTCCTCCAACCACCCCACTGAAGGGTGAAGCTGAGGGTGGAGAGCAGCCTTGCTCATCACCCCTGGCTCCTCCGCCTCTTCCTGCACGCCGCAGCAGCTCCAGAGGCAGGTAGCAGCAGGGAGCCGGGCTGGAGCTGTGGTTTCATTTAAGTGTTCCCAGTAAAATCGTTATTTCTAGCCTCAGGCCCGTTCCAGGAGGCTCCTTTGAGGCAGGTCCTCATCCTCCATACCCAAAACACGCCGACCCACGAGCACGGGGCCGGTGCCTGGGGCAGGCCGGCGCTGCGCTTGCGTGGCCGGGGCTGCTGCGAGCTCTCCTCCCTCTCCCCGTCCCTCCCCAGCCCTGTCTCGCAGGAAGTCTCTTACCATGGCGGTTTCTACCTCGGTCAAGGCACCACAGAGAGTCTCGTGTGGACAGGGACGGCTGCGTTTCTCGCTGTGACTCACCCTCCTCCTCCCCCCCCTTTCTCTTTCCACAGCAACAGTTGGAGGAAGAAGCAGCCAAACCACCAGAGCCTGAAAAACCCATCTCTCCCCCTCCTATTGAGTCCAAACATCGCAGCTTGGTGCAGATCATCTACGACGAGAACAGGGTGAGTCTGGGGAGGATGGAGGGACAAACGTGTGATTGTGCCCTGTCACCATGGCCAGGGGTGGTGGGGAGGCTGGGAAGGATCAGGTGGGGGATTTTCCTGGGTGTTACCTTCGGGGTGGAGGCCGTGGGAGTGGGATGGATGGAGCCCTGTCAGGATGGTGCTGATGAGCACTAATGTCTTCTGAAGAATCTGCCTGGGGGGGTTTCTGTGATCAGCCTTAGAGATGAGGTGTTCAAGAGATGCTTCAGACTCCTCTCTGTGAAACAGTTTGCTTCATCCTCTCTCCTGGGAGTGAACCAGCTTGAGAGCTGCCTCAAGGAGTGGGCTTTGACATGGTGGGTGGGCTGCATGGATGGAGGGTGACATCTGTGCTGCTCTAATACTGGCAGCCCAGCTGTGAGCTCTCCTGGCTGCCCCTAAGCCCCCCAGGCTGCAGCGGCAAGGATGTGGAGGCAGCCATGGCTGGATTTGTGGATATTTGATGCTGTAAATAGCATTAACAAAGGTCAGGCTGGCATCCCTGGCTCTGGATCTCTGCCTTGACCGCTCATTTGTCAGCCTTTGCCTGTAATAGCAGCCCGAGGAGAGATGAATTCTGCTGTGTGCATCGGAGCGATGCTCAGAAATTGGGCCCTTTGGTAGATAATCAAGCATATTCATTTTCATTTAGGTGTGGGATAAAAAGGATGATTTTGCATAAAAGGAAAACTACCAGTCGCTAATTATTTTGAATTGCGAGGCCTGCGATTTCACTGGGAGCTGCAGAAATCCAGGTGCCTGACTCCTAAAAAGAAGAAAAAAAAAATCGCCTACCCTGCGCTCCCAGGCAGTGCAATTTTCCTGGTTTTCCTTTTTCCATCTGCTTCTCTCCCTGAGCAGTAGGAAACCCAGTGCTGGCACGGTCTGTTGTGTGAGTGGGTGAAGGCTGAGGTCGATGTGTTTGAAGCATTAGAAGCGCCAGCTGGTGATGGCTTCACAGCACTGGGCTTTGGGGGCAGGTGCTGAGTGTTCCTCAAAGCCATTCTCACCACAAAGTGCCCTCTCTGGGGGTCCTTGTGCCTTGTGCAAGGCGGGAGGCTCAAAAAAAGTGAGTTCTCAAATGTTTTTATTCCTGTTCATTACAGCCCCATCCTCCTTGGACACTCTTGTGTAGCTGAACCACATTACAAGGGGAAGAAATGGGTGCTGGTGGTGAGGCAGGAGGGAAGGGTGATGATCTTCACCCATCACATCCCCAACTTGCATTGTAGCAGTCCCCATTAGCTGGAGCTGGCCAGGGCTGGGTGTCCTGCCAGCCCCCTGTCCTGCTTTGTCACCTCTCATCTCAGCAGAAGGGTCACTCATGCCCTCCCACCACCTCACAGCAGGATCTGCCCTCCAAACCCCACCACCACTCAGGGTGTTCCCTTGGTGTCCCGTGGGTGATGGCAGAGATTGTGGAGGGCAAGCATGGAGTTGTACATTTCTCCTGGAAAGTCCACGGCCGTGACACCTGGGACACTGTCACACACAGTGCTCAGAGCTGGTGGCGTCCCTTTGGCAGTGTCAGGGGCAGCTCAGCCAGCTTGGTGCCAGCAGTTTCACCATGAACCTTTGTGATGGGTGCACTCATTCCATGTGGGTGCCCAGCAAGCAGAGGTCACGTTGGACACCAGATGTTTGTGTCATTTCAAACCTGGCTGTGCGTTCATGTCTGAATTATCCCAGGGATGAGCAAACAATGATTCTTCCCTGTTCTTGTGAAGTCCCCTTGCGTGTCGTGTGTTAGGAGCCTGCCTGTGGGCAGGAGACTCCAACCAACAACCTTCCCTTTGGCTTGACAGAAACCAGAGCAGGCTGCAGGCAGGTTCCTCCTTTGGAGAGGACAGCAGAGAACTGACAGCATCACTGGCCAGCTGTGATGGCTGAGGGTGGAAGAGCCCTCTCCAGTGCCACAGCAGGGAGAGGGAGTGCTGAGTGTTGTCTTTGTCGAGGCTCCAGTAGCGAGGGTGGGAATCAGGATGTGATTGCCCTTCTGAGGAACATTCAGGGCTCAGCTTTCAGCCTCTGGTGTACTGAATGTTTGGGATGCATTTTAGTGGTGACTGCTCTGCCTTTGGGGCCAGGAGGAGGGAAGCTGGAAGAGGAAGGCTCTTGGGATTAGAGTCAGCTGAAATTGTGGTAGAAAAGAGTGGCTGGTGGTCGGCTGCAGGGTGGGTTTGATGGCAGCAGATCCTCCAGGTGTGTCCATCTGTCTGTCAATGTGGGAGAGGCCCAGACACTCCTGTGCTGACCCGCAGCTTTACAATTAATTGCAAGGTGAGTTGGTAGGAGCAAAGGACCGCAAGCCAGATAGAAATGTATTGATTTAGAGTGATGAAGGTCACTGAGCCAAATTTTAAGCTTTTCTGCCTCTTCTGTGCCGTGGAAAAGCAGTGAAGTTGATGCCTGGAGGTCTACTTGTGGGAAAAGCGTCGGCAATGGCTGAGCCAGGGCTCCAGCCCATGCACAAAGGGAAGGAAAGCCAGATTTACTCGCATCGCTTGGCTTGTGGCTTGCTTGAGGGAGGCAGTGCACGCTAAGAAATGCAAATAAAAAGAGGATATTCAGGCCTCAGGAGGAGGCGAGAAAGGAAAGCACCCCAGAAGCGCTGGCAAAGCCTGAAACGATCTTTAAAGAGCAACCTTGTGGAAGGGGCAGAAAGCCAGCCCTTGTGCCAATCCCCGAGCAGGTGGGAGGCAGCAGCTTCGTGGAGTCCTGGCTAAGCCTGGCTCTGGCTTAGCTTTTTGTGAACCACATCTCTGTGCTTGGCCCAGCACGCCGTGCCCGTTCCCACCGCTCCTGCCAGGCCGTGCCGGAGCCGCACACTGCCGGCACTCATACCCCGAACAAAGGAGAGGCCAAAACCTCTCAGTGGGAGAGGAGGGGTTACGTGAGGACAGAGCAGCTAGGAAAGCCGGAAAATCAAGTTAGCCAGCCATTCTGTGACCTACTTTCCTTTTGGCGATAGCTGTGGCTTTGCAGGCGTGAATGGTTTCTAATTTTAGCTTATGGTTCATCAGGGAAGTCTGTATATTTTTCTCACCACTGCGCTGCGTATGGATGAGGGGTTGGGATGAGGGCGGCGCCGGGCTGCATCCGATTTTCTCCAAATTCAGGTTTTCTGATGCTAAATGCCCATCACGCTGCTGTTCCCTCTTGTGACCTACTTAACGGGTATGATTTGAAAAGTTCCTCGGTGTCAGAGAGGATAATTATGGAAAATGTGACCTGTAATCCCCTCTTGCTACACTCTGCTGGACATGTAATTGATTTCCAGAAAAAAAAAGGTGACAGTACAAATTCTACTGGGGGAGAGTGGAGAGAAGCTGCTCTTGACTGCAGTCAAATCCTGGACTATGAGGTTGCATTTGGGAAGCTTTTAGGGGACTTGGATTGTAGAGGAACAGTTGATATTCAAGATCCAGGTGCTTTCTCCCCTGCTATGTGCTGACCAAAGCCATTTTCTTTTGTGTCCAAAGATGGGCTGTGAAGTTGCACCCAAAAATGTACTTTTTGGGAAGTCTTTGCAGTAAAACATAGAAAAACAAACATTTGTGTATCTGGGCCAAAATTTCAACTGTAAGTGTCAACTGTACCATTTCTGAAAGAATTTATGAGAGTGGGAGTTAACGTTTTTGGTACTGTCTGTGGATTAACCTGGGAGCAGACAGTGGGCAGCGTTGTCAGAAGCATTTGAGTCCTATTTTCAAAAGTGTGTTCAGTCCTTGAAGAAACAAAATGATATTTGGAAACAGTTATGGGGGCTAAAATTGCCAGGAGCCTTTGAGCAGTGCCGTGGGGAGCTCAGGGGGCAGTTTTGGCTGCAGGGTGCCTGGGGGCTCCTCTCCAGGAGCTGGGTGCTGGCAGGGTGGCACAGAGCTACCTGGAGAAATCAGGTTGGGATGGATGCCTCAGTTGATCCAGAGGCTGACACTGATGGAGACGTTGGGGATCTCCTAAATTAAACCCTGTGAGTGATTTTAATGTCTCCCCTGCGAAAGGAATCTGATCTCTGCTGAGTCAGGCACCTCAGAGGTGGTGGCAGTGTGACACAACCTCCTTGAGGGCTTTAATTTGCAGCTCTGGGATGTGTTATTGTATCAACAGAATTTGCCTTTCTTCCACCTCAGATCCCCATAACCAGCACAGATCATCTGTGTGTATTTTTAGCTGTAGCTTTATTCCACTGGGCGTTCACAGGATTCCTTGCCTCTGCCTTCCCTTGAAATCGATTGAACATACCTGGGCTTGAAGATGTTTTTGTGCTTTAAAGGGAAATTTCCAAGTCCCTTGCTAAGCCCAGGGAGGAGAGCAGCATTGCTCTGTGCCTTTCTTGGGATACAGGGCTGGCTCAGCTCTCCTTGGCACTGCTCACTGTGGCTTGGGTGGGTGAATTCTCCTCCAAGTCACCTGTGTGTCCCAAAAATTCCTGCTTATGTGCAGGCAGAGGTGCCTGTGCCATCTCTCTGACCGTGGTGGTGATGTGCCCATCGTGATGTGGTGATGATTTGCAGCCGCCCTTCATCACCACACCATGATGATGAGCCCACAGGTGCCCCTGTCCAGCTGTGTGCCAGCCAGATGTGGGTGGTTGGAGAGCCCTGCCGTGCCCCAGAGCCAGCAGGAGCCCTGCTCAGAGGCCAGCAGACAAAGCAGCTCCCCTGTCCCTGTCCCTGCAAAGCAGCTCACGTCAGCTCCCTCTGAAACATTGCGCTCATTTATCGCGGAGCAGAGGTCGCGTCAGGACGTGGCGTGACTTCACCCTCCGTGCCAGGGAGGGGACACCTCGTGCTGTGACCAGTCCCCCCACGTCACCCCTGTGGGTGCCAGCGTCCCTGCTCTGCTGTCAGCCCTCCGAAAAACTGGGTTTGATGCAGTGCAGGCGCTGGGAGCAGCAGTGTCTGTCCTGCTCTTGAGATTGAGCTGGTGGAAATCAATAAGATTAAATTTTAATTCGTTTTCTGTCTTGATGCTTGTTCCTTCAAAAGGGCACAGCTATCTATCTATAAATTCAGCATTATGCTGTAAAATTGGAATTCAAAGGACTGTTTGGAACTTCTTCCATGCCCTGCTGCTGTTGTGTCTGTGCAGAGCACGTTCCCAGCTATCCGTTTACCCTCAAATACCTTCATAAAGCATTAATACCCCATCCATAAATAAGAGAATAAATAAATGAAGGTTTTTAACATTGCAAAATATAATCTTGCCGTTAACTACTCACAGACACCGAGTGTGACTCAGATCCTACAGGGATTTGATGTCTGTAGAACTCTGATTTTCTATGAACTCCTGATTTACATGAGAAAGGGAGGAATCGGGCTTGCCTCGTCAGCACGGAGCTGGTGCAGTAAATAAGACCTTAACAGTAAAAGTGCTTTTGAGCATTTAATCTACGGGGTTTTTTTCAAATTCTAGTTTACATGGTAGTTGGGATGGGGGCTTTTCATATTTGGCTGATGAAAGGGCCTTGTTTGTTTTGCTTTTGTTTCTAATAACTTTTATTCTGCCTCAACTGGGCTTTTGGAAAGTCTGGAGGAAAACTGGAAAGGCTGGAATTGAGATACTATTGACAATTCTGCAGCACAACAAGATTTCCAAAAAGATAAAATTTAAACAATTACCCTGGAGTCATTGAGAATCTTTTAATTTTTTATTGGATTTTAAGGAAACTTTCATTTGCTTTGGCTTTTTAAAGGTCCTGGTGTCTGTTTCAGGATCTGGAGTTCCCAATAGGTGTATTGACTTTGAAGATTTTTCTGTGATTAACCCAGACCAGATAAGGCCATGTCCTGCTTTTTCAGGTGTTGGAAGTAGTGATGAGAGCTGCAGAGATCCCAAATCTTCTGGAGGCTGGAAGGGAGGCTGCAACACAGCCCTGGCTCTTGGGTTGGGTGACAGGAGCAGGGCTAAAATGTGGATTTCTGGAAGTTTTCTGTGCAATGCCCACACTTTGAGCAGTTTTGCAGTGGTGGAATGTCCAGCCATGGTTTGCAGTGGTAAAACCTTGCTGGCACATCACTTTAACCTCAGAGTGCCTTTGAAGGGCACTGTGGCCTTGCAGACAGCAGAGTGGGGTGAGGGTGTGAATGGAAACCCAGCTGTGTCTGGGGGCTCTCCCACTGGCCATGGATGAGTGAGCCAAGGACTGAAACTGTCTGGCAATGATGAGCCAAAGCCAGAGAGTAGCAAAAAACTGAAATGAGTCGATTTGTCCCACTCTGTGCGGGGTGAATGGGGGAATGGTGTGAACACACGGCTCACTTGTCACCAGTTTCCTCTGTTTCCTTACTAATTGTGATGAGTCATTTGTAACCCCCACTGCATCACCTGCTGGCCCCAGCCTTGGGGACGGTGCTCTGTCGCTGCTGGTGGGGTGGGGAGATGGCTCCAGCTCAGCACAGGGAGGTGGGGGAGCGTGCAGGGCATCTCATGGGCACCCCGGGAGAGCATCAGCCCCTGGGCCAGGTGGGAGGGGCTGGGCTCATGCCATTGGGGCTGAACAAGGTTCCCTGGTGCTCAGGGAGAGCCCAGGGGATGGCACTCATTCTTGGTCTGCTGAGAGCACTGTGGTGGCCATGCCTGCAGGAGCTGGAGAGGGAGGAGTGTTGCTTTCCCTTCCACAACACTGGGGCTCGTCCCACCTGCTTTGTGTGGAGGGCAGCAAATTGCTGGGGTGGTTTGGCTCTCAGAGAGAGCATGCTGAGGTTTTAAAGGAGAGGAAAAAATAGTACTTGTGGTTGTAGGAGTGAAAATCTTTCCCTATGGAGCGGGCATTGCTGGGTTGTGGTTTGGTCCCAGCACATTTTGGCTGTGCTGTTTGCTTTCTGCTGCGTGCAGAGAGAGGTGTCTCGCCCGAGGGTTTCTGCTGACTTCAGCCACACTTGTCCTGAGCTTTGTTTTAAACAAAACCCCACTCCAGCCTCTTTGCCATGCTGCTCCCACAGCCCCGCCTGCCCGGGGGATGTGGTGCCAGGACTTCTTCCAGCACCTGTGTGCAACCTCCTGCCTCTGGAAGGGCTTTGCATGTCTGTGTGCAGGACATGCCTGATCCCAAAGAGAAACCCTGCCATTCCCCAGCACTGCTGCCTACGGGCTGCTATAAATAACCCCGGGAGCACGGTTCAGCTGCAGCAGCTTTGTGCTGCATGGAACCATGGCTGGAGTCGGTCCAACAAAGTGCCGCCTCCTAATTTCAGATCCGCTTTCTCAAAATAACTCCTGTGTTTCCTCCTCTTCCATTTTTAAACTTCGCTTTAAGAAGAGCCCACGCAAAATCCCAGGCTCTCCCTCCTCTGGTTTGGGTTGCTCCGCTGCCTCGTGGGGTTGGCTCGTCATCCCCACGGGAGCTCACACGGCCGGAAAGTTGCTCTCCTGCCTGCTTTCCCCTCCCAAGCCTATTTTAAGTTTCTTCAAAGGAAAAGCAAAGAGGCTGGAGTTTGCTTTGGAAGCCAAATGCTCTTCAGGCGAGAATGAAGATTTTTGTAGTCTGCAGGGAGGTTTTTGCTGTTGGTGAAGATCTCTTTAGCTCCAGGCCCCTTGGAGGAGCATGAGCCAGGGTAAGAGCACGATTTGCCTGCCTGTGTCCCTGCCCAGGAGAGACAGGTTCTGTAGGGGCAAATGCTGCTGCCTGATACATCTGTGGGTTCCCTTCTGAGTCCGTGGGCCCCGCAGTGATGGTGTTTGTGGTTCAGATGTGTTTCTTGAGGCGTTGATCCCTCCAAAAATGCAGTTGAAGGTCCCTTCATGAGCACCACTGCTCCACACACTGCTGGAGCAATATTTCAGGATTCTCTACCAGATCAAGAAAAGGGGTCTTTGCCTGCTTGCTGGGGAGCTGCAGAGGGACTGTACAAGTGGTGGGGATCTTCATGTATCCCACTAAAGGTACAGGCTTGGGTTTGCTGCTTGATGGATTTCCTTCTGTTTAACAACGGGAATGCAGGCAGGGGTGGGGTCACCCAGCAGATGCAGGATGAGCCCTGTGGTTTTCTTCTGCAGGGTCCATCACTAAACATACTCCTAACAAAACCAGTATTGGAACCAAGTCCTAGGGGGCCATGCCTTTGGAAGGGAAAGGATTTACCAGGACTGCTGATGGTCTTTAGCAAAGGTCCCACTGCTGCGGGAGGGCCTGGGGCCTTTGTATCTGAATAGTTTGAGCTTTGCATAAATTCCCTAGTCAGGTTCTGGCTTGCTGGGTCCCTGGGCAGGAACACACATCCCTGTGTCTGTCTGCCCTCAGAGATGAGCCCTGTCGCGGTGGGAGCCTTCTGCTGGGTGTTTTTTGTTCTTCCCAATTCCGCCGGCAGCTCTCACCTCGGCCTGCCAGGCCTTTCAGACAGCTCGTTATGGTTCTGCTGTGATCTGATAAAGGCAGCAAGGAGCATCAGCAATTACAGTGGGTGTCAAGTGTTAATTGGGCAGCTTTCAAGATAGAGGAATTTCTTTGTGTACGTACAAAGATATGACGTGCTCGGAATAGCTTCTCCTCCTGATCTTTCGTTCTGGAGACGTGTATATTGCAGCTGGTTAATGCAAGACAAATTATGTCATTCTTCTTGATTCTCCACATGTTCTGCCTATGGTGGTTTGCCTCTGGCTTGTCTCATTAAGTTGTCTAAACATGGCAAACGCAGCAAGCTGAACATATTCAGCTTTTTCTCAGAGTTAATCTCATTGTACACAAGGGCCTGCAGCATCACCAGTCCCTTGCTGTGCCATCCTGGCTGCCAGGGCATCTTCCACCAGTGCTGGTGCCCAGGAGAACAGGCCCATGGTGGGACTGTCTGCCTTCAGTGAGGCTACAATCTTCTACCCATAATTATGCAGAATGCAATCAATTCATTTACGGGTATGCATTAAAAAAATTTTGGTAAGCTGATGCCTCCTGCTCACCAGGGCGTTGGCCAAATCATCCTCTTGGCCACTGATGTGGAGTGTCTTTAGCAGTGTTAATGATCCTTTCTCTCCTGAAAATCCTACCCCCTGGATTTAATTCTGTAAGGCTTCTTAATGCCACAGTGCTGATGTTCTCCAAGGTCAGCAGATTTTATCGCTCGTGAAGACCAAAATATCAAGCTCTGGCTCAGAGTTCTCCGTTGTGGGATGAATTTTTCCTTGGGCAGACTTGGCTCATTCCCATGAACAGAGTCAGGTGGGCAGTGATGGTGACATCTGTGAACAGCGAGCTCTGCTGTGGATAACCAGGCAGGGCTGCTGCCTGCCCTGTGTGGGGATGGTGCCAGAGCAGCCTCCCTGCGTGGTTGCACTGCTCACATCTCTCTCAGCATCCTTGAAGTCACTCTTAAATTGCACAAAAGCTTTGTGTCTCCTGAGTGAACAGCAAATACAGGAACTGGGAGCTCTCCTGGTCGTGCTGTGGTGAGGCACCTGCTGCTGCAGGCTTTGCAGCTGGGACGGGGCTGCGTTTGGCCAGGGCCATTTGCCTGGGGGCTGAGCCCCACCACGGGCAGGGTGGCTCCCACAGCTGCTTGGGGTGACTCTCAAAGTGCTCGTGTGCAGATCAGACTCCCTCAGAAACCCTCCACGGGGGTGGATGCGGGGCAAGTGGCAGGGCTCTGTGCCAGCCTTTGGAGAGACAGTCCTTGGGAAACTCATCCTACCGTGGGACAGAGATGTGCCTGATGCTGGAGAGCTACATGAGCCAGACCCCTGGAGCTGAAATCCCTTCCCTGCCCTGGGGGAACCTTCCCCAGGGTTTCCCAAGCCCCAGTGGCTCTGCCAGGAGCCCAGACCCCAGCCCACCCCTGCTCCCCAGGCCTGGGGCTCAGCTCCCTGTTTTAGGCAGCTGGGGATTTTCTTTCTCCCTTACCCCAAAATAGCTAAAACCACCTATTTTATCTGAACCTCTGAAAATCCATCTCCTCATCCCCATCACTGTCAGGTACTTGGCTTTAGCAGCTCAGCCCGTGGTGTTGGCAGCCTGCAGTGATCTGGATTTATTGGACTGTCAGTAACCCCCCTGAACAGCCTGGCTGTGCGAGGAAGTGCTGTTTACTGAAAATGTCATCTTTTATTTAGACTCCTGCTACAGCCAACCCATGTCTCTTTTTTTTTCAGGCCTGTTTAATTAGTAACCACCGCACACGTGTTCCTGGGTGGTTTTTTTGCCTTTAATAAGCGCTAGGTAGCCTGGCCGGGGGCGGGAGGGGACGAGGAAGGGCTGCTCTCTGCGGCAGGCAGGGAGGGGAGGGAAGCGAGAGCACGACGAGGAGCCAAGGGCAGCTCAACTCTAATGATCACATGCTCGTCAAGCGATGAATCCTAGAAAGGGCATCTCTGCGTGCGTGCCGCTGTGCCCGCCCTCCTCTTCCTCCTCCTCCTCCTCCTCCTCGCAGGGCAGCCGCGCAGAGGTACCGGGCACGGTCCCCCCGCCTGGTACCCAGAGGGGTCAGGGTCATTCCCTGGGCACAGCTCGGATGCTTTAAAGTCATGCTAACCCCAGTGCCGGAGCCCTTCGCCCACCCACGGGTTTTTCCTGCGGGTCCAGAGGCTGAGCTGAGCCTTTCCACCCACTCTCAGGCAGGGATGAGATTTGGTGACGGCTCTGTGGAGGTTGGAGGAGCGGTTTTAGCAGAGGGGAGAGCCGGAGCAGAAAGCCGCGACTCGTAACCGATGGCACAAGTAACTTTTTTCTTCCTGTCCCCTTTCCTCCCTGCAGAAGAAGGCGGAGGCTGCCCACCGGATCCTGGAAGGGCTGGGTCCGCAGGTGGAGCTGGTGAGTGTTACCTGTGGCTGCGGGAGCGGGGCCGGCTCTGGAGAGGCTCCTGGGCGCTGGGCACGCTGTGTGTGCGTCTGTCTGTCTGTCTGTCTGTCTGTCAGAAGGAAGTGTGCTGCTGGCCCGGAGCTCCTGCTGGCACAGCACCAGGGCAGGAAGCAGAGTGACTGAGATGAGTACTGAAACGCAGGCAGACACATCCACAGAGCCCTCCTCGGAGAGATTTTTAACCCTTTGGCTCCTCGCTCAGCGCTGCAGTGGAGCTGGAGGGTGGAAGGGGCTCTGGCACAGTCTGCCTCCACTTGGGACACTGATGGTTTATCACGGCGCCAGCACTGCCTGCTCAGCCAGCCTCGAGGTGCTGTGTGGAGGGATGGGTGCTTGGAGTCTCTGTCCCACCCTCTGAAAATGGAGCAGGATGCTGAAGGGTGCTCTGTGAGCACAGCCCGACTGCAGCTGCCCCAGCCTGCAGGTACCAGCACTTGCACACTTCCTATTTCGCTCTCTCTCAAGCACAGGGAAGCTGAGGAAACAACTTAGAGCAAATTGTCAGTTTTGGACTGGTCCCTCATCTGGAAAAATCCTACAAAGGACTGACTCCTGGAGGGGCAGCTGGAAACAACCCCCTGGGGGCTGAGTCCTGGAGAAGGGTGCCTGGAAAAGGTGCTGCCTTTCCTTTGATAGCCAGTCTGGCAGACAATCTCCTGCTCTGCACCAGCCGTGGGATGCAGTGGAGGGAGCCGTCTGGTCTGTGTGAGATGGGAGCAGGCAGCTCACAGCTGTAATTTGCACTTGCCTTGTGGGGGTGGCACTAATTGCTGTCTTCCCCTGTGCACAAGGGAGAGGTCACACGTGACAGAGCCCACTTCCTTGCTGGGGAGGTAACAGTCATTATTATTCCTCTGAGTCACCAGGGTCAAACCCTTTGCTCTTTCTGCTCTGGAGATTGGCAGTGTCCAGGGTTGGTGCTTCCTCATCTGAAAGATGTTGCATTTCCTTTCCTTCCTCCTCCTTTCTTTGGTTTTTTCCCCTCTGTTTTTCCTTTTTTTTCAGTTTGTTGATGTTTTCTCCCTGGGTGTTGACGCTGCACGGTGGGGGCTGTAGCAGAGCCCAGTGCAAACCTTTCCTCTGTCTGTGCCTTACTCATCAGAGAGCAGAGAAAAAGGGGAAGCCTCACTGAGAAAACCCAGCTGGGCTCTGTGTGCATCCTGCAGACTGTCTGGTCCATCTGCCAGGGGAGAGGCACTTCCTATGGCACAGCCCCACGCTGTGTCGGGCACAGCAGTGCCCAGGACCTGCCAACGGCCCACGAGAGACAAGAGGAAGAGTCACAGCTTCTTCTGAGCTGGAGAGGAAGCAGCTGCAGGGAGAAGAGCATGCTCTGCCCAGTGCTCATGCCTGCTCCACCATGTCACCCACCACATGCTGCAGCCTTGGAGCTGCCACAGCCCACGGGTCCCCTCCAGGGAGGTTGAGCATCCTGGTGCCAATCCAGTCTCTGCAGGGAGAGGTGTGGCTGTCAGCGGCAGGGTTGTGCATTGCTGTGGCTCTGCTGGGATGTTCTGGCTGTCCAGAGAGCTCTGGTTGGTGCCTTTGGAGCAGTGATGGTGCTGGATGCAGGCTGGCTCGGGAACAGGCAGCATGCCAGAGCTCATGGGGTGCAGTGAGGGGCTGTGGTGGGAATTGGTCAGTCGTGGCACCAGTACTGGTGTGCTCAGATTGGAGCAGGAGGCCAAGGATTTCTGGGAAGCAGGGATCCAGTTTGGGTCCTGGGAAGCTGGTGCTCCCCTCTGGGTCAGGAGGAGCTCAGTAAACCAGGGCTCTGCTCATTTCATCCCTGCAGTGTAGTGGTTCCATTTAAAAAGTGTCCGCGTGTTTTCCCCTGGAGAAGTGTTTTTGAGATGCATAATCTGAGCAAGCCCTGCAGTGTTCAGAAAGCAATTGAGACCTTCCTGGTTTATTTCTAAAGAGCTTTCAATAAATCCAGGGCTTTTCCAGTAATAGCTTTGCATTACAATTATGTTTTTCTAAAATGTCATCCTCCAGGGAAATGTATTTAATGTTCCTAACCGTGGAGAAACACTGGGTATGTTTTGAACATCACCTTACCTATCTGACCTGTGAGCTTTACTTCTGCTTACTTACTGAGAAAGGTGGAATTAGGAGTTGTGGATGGCTCTGAGGGAAGATGCTGTTTCTCAGTCCCTACCCTGCTGAGAATAAAGTTTATTTAAGTATTTAGTCTCTAAGTTCTCTGTGGGTAAGTGGAACTTGTCTCCTGGGCTTCCTCCACTGCATGGGCTGAGTTATGGTGCTGAGGCTGTTGTGCAGATAGAAATCTCCTTGAGATGCTGGTGTCACGTGGATCTTGGGTTTGGGTCCCAGAATTTATTATTTCTGAGTGTTTGGGCATTTCTTTTTAAATGATGTGTTCCAGTGCTTGTCTGCTAACACTTAAGTTTGCTAGTTAAGACTCTAAGTGTTCATATAATTGATTAGTTGTAGTAGGAGAGGAATCGTTAGCTTTTGGCCAGCTGGTTGGCCTCAGGGCATCTGTGATGTCCATGTGCACGTGAGCATTTTCTAGCCCAGGTCCAAACCAACATGTTAATTCCACTGCTTCTCCCAGGAGGAAAGTCTCTGACCTGCGACATGCAAGCTTTCTTTCCTTTGATATTTATGAGCAAGGAGGGAAGAGAGACAATTATTCCTCAGTATCTCCAGTTCCTGCAGTCCTCCTCCAAAAGACAGTGGCTGGTCAAGGCCCCTCAGTGGCTGCTCCAGCTTTCCAGGGTGACTGAGGATGTGATGCTCAGGAGCTGCGGCTCCGTTCCTTCTGCCTGTGGTGCAGACCTGCCTCTCTGGAGCTACGTGATGAGACGGATGTCTGTGTTCCTCTGAGCTTTCCAAGCATGAAGTGCACAGCCAGTTCTGAGCCTGGAGTCGAACCAGCAGATCTGAGAGGATTCGTGATAGAAGCACCCCTGGGGAAGGGATACCACTGAGAACGTCGTCTTCACGAGGATTTCTCGTTCCTCTCGTCTGCCCTGGCTCTGCCAGCACACGGTTGTCTCCTGGTCTGGGGGCTGCCAGACGACCCCAGGAGTCTGTTTTTTCCTGCCCGATGCCAAAGAAGAAAGACAAAGTCCGTCCATTCGTGTTCAAGGTTGTTTATTGTTTCTTGTCACAAACATTTTCTCCNCGGCAGTTTTTCCCACGGGCTGAAGTCAAAGGCAAAGGTGTTTTTCACTCCATGCCAGGCTCTCTGAGCCCCCTGCCAGGGTCTCTGGTCACCCAGGGCGGTTAGGATGGGTTCCCACATCCTGGCAGGTGTCTCCTGGCAGACCTGTCACCCTCTGGGCAGGTAATGGGTGCCCAGACGCTGCCGTCAGCGCTGCGTGCCTCCTGGAGCACAGGAGTTCATCCTCCTGTGCCTCCTGGGGATTACGTGCCTCTGCACGCCCCTTCCGCCTGGGATTACGTGTGCTTTCACAGAGGAGAGGGACACGTCCAAGGGCAGCCAGAAAGAGGAGCTGATGTCCTGCTGCTGCAGGAGTAGGGAGAGCTACCCCCAGTCTCTGTTCCCTGTGGATTGATGTGGCTGTGCTGTGTGGCAGCAGAGTGGTGAAGCAGAATCTGTGTTTTTACAGAGAAGGAGAAACAGGCTGTGTGGAAAAACAAGCTTCTGTGCCAAGCACCTGTGATGGTGGTAGGGAGATACCACAGAGGATGTGGGAGTAACACCTTCTTCAGGCTGGAGGGGAAAAGGACCCATCTTTGTTTACCCATCCTGTCGCCTCCAGTGCTGCTCACCTGGTTGAGCAGATGCTCAGCACGTGTTTTGCTCTTTTCCTGTGTTTAATCTGAGATGAAATC
Organism: Chloropsis cyanopogon; assembly: GCA_013400585.1. Classification (NCBI taxonomy): domain Eukaryota; kingdom Metazoa; phylum Chordata; class Aves; order Passeriformes; family Irenidae; genus Chloropsis; species Chloropsis cyanopogon. The sequence goes on from WEZZ01005793.1 coordinate 176,025, forward strand.
AGGTAGACCCAGAGCACAGCCTCAGCCCTGTCGACCACAGGAGCGGGGTGAGCTGGTGTGTGTCCATGGTCAGGATGCTGCCTTCAACCAGGCCATCACATCCTCTGCCTGTGTTGGTCACAGATGTTAGATGCTCACAGCTGCTTTGGGGAAGGTTTGTGGATGAACTGCTGGAGTACTTGGTGATGTTTTTGTGGTCAGACCTGAGCTGTGCTCTTTAGGTGATGGTTGCTGGTGATGGTTGGGCTGTTGCAAGCTTTTGGTTATCCCAGTCTTGGACATGTTCACAGCAGCTTAAGACAGTGAATAGAAGTGTTGAAGGGCTTAATCCTGAGCACCCTGACAGCCTGCTGAGGTGGACACAATTGGTGGCAGCCCCTGGAGTGTGTGCTGAGCTGTTAATTACAATGGGTGGGATTGAGCCTGGTCTCTGGCATCTCTCCCTTCCAGAGGTGGGACCCTCCAGGTTCCCAAGGATAAATCCCTGGGAAGGCAGAGGTAGCGGGGAGTGACCAGGGATGGATCCAACTCTCCTGACTCCCCATGGAGGTCCCTGCCACATCCCCACTGAGGCTGTGGGGCTCAGAGCAACCCTGGGGAAAACACTTGTCTGCTGGAGCCCAGCTGCCCCTCCTGAGGGACAGATGAGCATCACTGTACTCAGGGATGCCGGGGAACTGCTGTGCCATGCCTGGGGACCTGGCACTGCTGGAAACCCCAGGGGCAAACACTTGTCCTGCCTGCAGCTGCCTGTGCCTGGCTCCCTGGGAGGGCTCAGGCAGGCTTTTACCGCGTAGACATAACAACTCTCAGCTCACAGACTGTCTCTCCCCGCTCGCCGAGCCCCGCTTTCCCCTCGCCTCCCCCGTGTCATATGTTCCGAGGCGCAGTGCGTTTTTTAATCGGTGAATAACAGCCACGTACTCGCCGTGCCGTGCTGATCTGGCCACCGCCGCGGATCGCTCGTTCCGAGCCAGCCCGGGCTCTGCCTGCCCTCCCACGGGCTGAGCCGGGATGCACCGGGGCTGGAGCAGTGCTGCAGGGAGCCAGCACCCTCCAGTAGGGCCGGGAGCCGGGCTGGGGGCACGGGCTGGGCACCTGCACCGAGGCGACGGCGCTTCCCATGGGTTTGAGGTTCTAAAATGTCAGACCGTGCCATTTATGCCTTCGTTTCTCTTATTTGTTTCAGCCGTTATACAACCAGCCTTCAGACACCAGGCAGTACCATGAGAACATTAAAATGTAAGTATGTGGCAATAAAGCTGTTTTAAATGTCAGGTTGGGCAGTAGACGGGAGCAGGAGGGGTGCCAGCTTGCTCCCAGACCCCACTTAAAGCTGCTGGGGGATTGTGAGCATCCTTTTAGAGCTGTTCTGGGTGCCCGAAGCACAAACCAGGAGCTCAGCAGTCAGGAGCTGTAGCTTAAGGTGGATGCTGAAGGTGCTGTTTGATTTTCTCGGGGTGGGGTGGATGTGGGTCCTTGATGTTTTTCCAGACAACACTTACCTTAAGTGCTTTCTTCTGTGTTTCACCCGTACTGAAATATAAAATCAGCTGTCTGTGTATGTGTGTGTGTGTTTGCATGCGAGAAAGATGAGGTAAAATGAAAAGTTGCAATTACAATTAGATTTTCATGAAGGACCTCTTGAATGTCTAATAACAACTGGTTATTTCAAAGATACTTACTGAGACTTAGCAATCATCTAATTTGACTTATCACCTCAATACATGATTTAATCATCAGCATGTGTTTAATAACCACAGTGACTTCCTGAACATAGAAGAACTATAACAGATAATGAGAATAGCGATAATTGTGATTATTGTTGGAAATTTAAATAGTCAAACCAGATCTGAAACTTTTTATCTGCCTTGAATGAACTGATGATTGCTCTGAGCTGCCTGCAGCGAGTCTATTTTGGTACCAGCTCGGTCAGCTGGTGATAATCATCTTTAATAATCTATTAACAAAAGTTAATAATCTCTTGCTTTTCAGCGGTATGTTAATTGATCCCGGGGGGTTTATAAGGGAAGAGTTCCTTTACCTTTGCTCTAGGGGAGCATGGTAGGAGGTGGCAATGTTCAGGGGCTCTCTGTCCCCAGTGGCTGCAGGGAGGAGGGTTTGGTGATGTGACCCCACTGCTGGCTGCCAGGCCCTGCTGTGTTCCTGCTCCACCCAAAGCTTCCTGTGTCATCCCAGCAATGCAATCCTTGCAAAACATTCAAATCCAGTGTCACCCTCAGCTCCAACAGGGCTCAGGGGGTCCCTGTCAGCTCAGGGGGTCCCTGTCAGCTCAGGGGGCTGATGATTGATAAGCCATCTAGTGTAGCCCAAGATGTGCTCTCTGCATTGCTGGTCCTGTCTCACCCCAGCTCTGACGGGCTGTGGAAGTCACCAGCTCTCAGGGACCCTCTCTTGCCCTGAAGCCATCCCAGTGCAGCTGCTGAAGGTGGCAATTTCAAGCTGAGTGTTGTCCTTGAAACGAGGAGTTAAAAGTAGATTCAGATCCTTCACCCATTCTCCATTCCCCTGCCAATATTTGTGGGTTTTGTGATCACATTTTCCTGTGATTTAAACGATTTCCTGTCCTGGGTTGCTGCCTGAAGGACGGGCGCAAACAAGAGGGAGCTGCCTGTGCAGGTCAGGAGTAAAACTGTTGGTAAGAGGTGAAGCCCCATCAAACCAGGCAGCAGAGCAGGTGTTCCCTTCCATCCCCACCCCAGACAGTGACAGTCCCCATGTGGCTGTCGTGGTGGCAGTGACAGACCAAGGAGAGGTTGGAACAGGCAGGCTCGGGGTTAATGTTCGCTGTGATTAATGCTGCAGAAATACGGGAAGGAAACCACACATTTTAATGAAAAGCCTCCGTCTCCTCCTTCCAGAAACCTGGCAATTAGCTGCCTTCAGCTGGTTATTGATGCCAGCCAAGCACAGTTACAGATCTAGGTCAGTGGAAGGCCCCTGAGTGATCTGGGCTCCAGATGTTGGCTGGTTTTGACCGTGGGTCTGTCTTGGAGGTCCTTGGTTTTAGTCTGCACTTTGCTATTTGTTGGTGGACATGCAGAGAAATTGGTGTGTCTTTTCTCCCATCTCTCTGTCCATGCTGCACATTAAGGGACATTGTGATGCTTGGGAGGCAGATAGGAAATCAAGGTTTTGGTGATTCTTCCAAGCAAATGATTCAGGGTCCTTTGACCAAGAACAAAAGATATTAGACTTCTCTGTTTTGACTGAGTTATGCTTGGATGTTCTGATCTGATCTACAACTTTCCACAAGCTGAATTTGAAGATATTTTTTGTTTTTTCCTTGTTCTTAATATGTTTGTGCCTTTCTGCTCCAGAAGAGCAGCTTCTGCTCCATAGCCTGGAGGTGGCTGTTTCCACAGAAGATGGAGTAAATCCTCAGGGTACTGAGAGATACCAGCCAGATGCATTAGAGCATCAGGACAGCTGCCAGGACACCACAGGTTCTATTTTGCCAAGGTGTAATTGGATGCAGATTCTCCAGAACAGCTTCACCCTTTGCAGATTTAGCCACGATGAAAAAGCCTTTTGGCAGATTGCTGGGAAATGATCTGGGTTGTGATTCTGTCCACAAATCCTCTCTCCATCCTGGCTGTGGTGTGCCAAATGGAAACTGCCCCCATGTGAAACTGGTTTGGAGCCTCATGGGCACAAGATGGCCAGGCTGTTATTGTCACAAATACCTTTTATAGCTTTTTTTTTTGGTTGTTTTTAGACGCTCCTTAGTGTGAATTTTTTTATTCGCAGTTGAATGTTTGCAAGTGTCAGTGGGAAGGCATTTGAATATCAGAAAGCCAGGATTCCTCGATTTCTCCACAGCTATACTCTCTGCCTTGCAACACTCATTTAATTCTCCCTTCTTGTTTGCTTTGCTTTTCAGCTGGGATGAGTCACGTATGCTAATAGAGCTGACTGGGGAGTTACCGGGAGAATTTCTCCTCTTGCTAAAATGTTACCGGTCTCTTGTATTCATGGAGTTTTATGGCCTGTCTCCTATTCAGTACAGTTAAAATTAATTTCATGCCCCAGTTCATTCCAGTGTTTGCAGCTTCAAAAGCTTTTAAGTCCTATTTAGCTGGCTGGCTGTGCTCCGTTCCTCGTCTGCACGGTCCCTTTGGTTCACCTGTGAGTGCAGGCTTCCAGCAAACATGGTTAATTTTGTATGCTACATCTGCTGCGGGATCCAAGGCAGCCTTGAGTGGTTTGTTCCAAAGACTTGACCTACCTTTGATGGGACCGTGTCCTTTCTGTTTGAAATATCTGTGTGGTTGGGGAGAAGGGCTCTGCCACTCGCTGATCAAGAAAGAGGAGGACATTTAGTGCCCTCATTTCATCAGGTTGGGGTGAGCTTTGCCCCCGTGGCTGGCTTGGCCCTTGCTGTTTTTCAAGATGAGAATTTTTTGGCTTTGCAGCAGACTGAAAAGTTTCTTCAGGATGCAGCACAGCCCTGAGCACAGCTGGAAACCACTCGAGTGATTCTGCGTCAGTTGAGAAGGCTACAAAAGACCCTTTTTTCTACATTTTGATGAAATACAGCAAATGCAGAATATGCTGGTGCACCAGTGCCTCTGGTCAAGGTCTTTATTTCAGTGCTTTGCCAGCTGGTTGTACAAGGATGAGAGCTGCCCTTCCCACCCTGCCACTGTAGTGACTCTGTGTATTCCCCAGACTCCGGCTCCAAAGATATTAACCTTCTTTCCTCCAAGTGTTTGAAAAATGACAAGATGTTGTTCACATGAGCAGGATCAATTACCTGCTGTCTGTCTGAAGAGATATTCTCCAAGGGGGCCTTCGTCTCTAAGGCAGGAGATTCCTGCTCGGTCAGCCGTGAAAAACAGCCCGGCAGGACTCTCCTCCCCCCTTTCCCAAAGCAGTCATCTTGCAATCATATTCTGTGGGACTTGGATTTGAAGGCAAAATGTGAGCTGAGCCTCCAAAAAGCAAATAGCCCAGGGTAGGTGCATGCAAGGTGCTGTTCACAGGGTTTGCTTTAAGCCTCCCCTTCAAGAACTTCTCCTTGCTTTACACTGAAATTCAGGAACGTTGGGGTGAAACCAGGCTGTGTCCCCTCAAGATGCTTAGGGAGGTGTTGGAGAACCTCTCTGAATGTGCAGTTAAAACAGATGGAGGGCTTGGTGTGATTCGGGTTTTCTCACGTGCCCAGATCCAGCAGCAGAGCTGAGTGCACTGCTAATATTTGCACATCTGGGTTCCTGTCTGCAGCTGAGAGCTTCTTGGGGAGAGGGCAGGAAATCTGCCTCTGCAGAATCAAAATCTGAAGTCAGGATTTTCAGAGAGGTTTCAGGGCTTCTGAATCTCTTTTTTTTTGTTTTCTAAGTGCCCCCCCAAAAGAGCAGAACAGCTGTCTTCTGAAAACCTCAAACTGTGGCTTTCCAAATCACTTGTCACATTGGGAAATTTAAGTCATCTTTTCATTACTTGCTGTTTAGGGGATTTAGTAGCACTGGATTGCCTCTAAATTCATAGCTGAAGCCTGACATGTAACACAAATGTTCTTTCAAACCCTGTCATTACTAATGCATTCTCTTTCAGGTGTTTTTATTAGTGCTTGTAGACATTTTCCTCATTAGAAATTCACCTAGCAGCTCCCTGCTCATCCCATTCAAGGTTTCTCATCTCTTTTATTCTCTACTGGCATGCACCAAGGCAGCAGATTACCTAGTGATGAATTACTAAATGATGGAGACACACACTGCTACCTTCTGCTTCTTCCTCTTGCCAGTAAAAAGTCAATACTGGTTTGGGGGGACTGTCTTACAACACTTGGGCTTGAGGGCAGGGCAGAGGTGTTCCTGGGCACCACCAGCCTGCCTAGCTGTACATCCAGAGTTGTAAACCTCTGCCACTTCACCCTCAGAGGCACTGATGGTGCTGGGGGGTTTAGTCCATCCCAGGGCTCTGGGGTAAACAACTAAAGATCTGCTTTGCTTTTCTTCCCCAGAAAGTATTTCTAAATATTGCAAGGAACTGCTCTGGACAGCTGGCTCTCCAGAAGCGTGCCCTGCCTTGGGGTTAGTGGGTGACGGTGTGTTAGAGCTGGAGCTGTGTGCTCCAGCCATTTCAGAGCAGGCCAGGCAGTGGGTGCAGTGACCTGTGAGCAGGGTGAGCTGCTCCCTGCCCTGCTGCAGGGACTCCTGTGCCTGGAGGGCATCAGAGACTGCCCCGAGCTGCAGCTTGGCATCCTGCCACCAGCCATGCACAGCAGCAGGCACAGCAGAGGGGAGGACAGACTGTTTTGGTCTCCATTGCCTCTAGCCTGGTTTCACCTCGGAGTGTTCTTGCTGTGCTCCTCAGGTCTCCTGGTTTGCAGGTCTCTCCCTGTCTCCCTGTGCTTTGTTTGGCTGCAGCTTCCTCGCTGTCCTACCCTGTGTGATCCATCTTGCTGTACAATGGCTTTGCCAGCTGCTCGCTGCCTCCTTCCCATCAGCTCTTTGCAGTTTGGTCCCTACTTTGTTTGCTCTGGCTGATGAAAGACGTTCCTGTGTAATTAAACACCCCTGATTAGTTTTGCTCAAATGGCAAACTTCCTTTCATCTCGTCTCGCCCCGGCTGAAGGTCTCCTCAGGCTCGGCCAGGTGTGCTGCTGTGCATCAGCTCTTTGTGTCCTTTGGGAGCCTCATCCCAGGGCTTTGGCAGTGCCCACAGGTGGGGACACCCCAGCACCGACACGCAAGCGTGCACCCACATCCTTTCAATATCTCAGCCTCCGGAAGGAGCGCGACCAAGTCATTCCTGTGGACCCGGGCCAAGTAGCTCAAAAGTCAGAGTTACAGGTTCTCTCCTTGACTGGCTCCATTGTGAAAGACATAAAACAAAAGCAACCTTGGGCCAAGCCAGCGAGGGTGGAAGCAGCTGCCTGGCACAGGGCTGGCTTTGCTTTGCTCAGAGTGGGAGGTGGGTTTCACTCGGCAGTTTGGAGACTGGCTCTGGGAACTGAGCCCTGGGTGGGGCTCACCAGTCAGGGCAGGGGGGGGAGGATGAGTTCTGCAACACAGGGAAGTCAGGAATGGAGATGGGCTCCATCCATAGATGAATTGCTGACCACAAGGATGGGGATGTGCCACCTGGCACGCTCAGAACACCGGCTCTCCATAAGCTTGGGGGGCTCTGTGCCCATCCCAGCCTGCCCAGCCCTTAGGGACACTGCCGAGGATAAGGCAGGCAGCTGGCATGTCCTCCCCACCCGGCGTGGTGTGACATGCCAGCCCAGCAATACTTTAAACTGCCCACAAGAGTCACTGTTGCTTTATCTAAGGAGCGCCCGTTCCTCCTGCCTGGGAGCTGCCTGATTCCTTCACCCCTGCTCGGTTCAGGTTCTCCATCCTTGACTCTTTCCCCGGAAAACCGCAGGACTCAGGCAGGGGAGGAGGAGAAGGGAGGAAGGCTGGCACCTTGCGGGAGCAGCCCTTGCCATGTGCCACTCCACGGTGGTTATTTCTGTGTTATTTCTGTGTTATTTCACCTTCCTCGCCTGTGCACAGCGGTTGTGCTGGGCTGGCTGATTTGCCCAGGGAGCACAACGTGTGCTTGGGAGACACGTGGCCCGAGTTAACCTCTGCTGCAAACGGTTTCTAAGTAACAGCAGTACATGGAGCAAGATAAACTGTGAAGCCTATTTATATTTACCAAGATTGTATTAACCTTTGAAAGGTTGACCTTATGCAAAAACAAAACAAAAAGATAAAGTGGCAAAAACATTCAGGGCATGAAGGGGTTTGTTGTTGTTGTAATCCTTTCACTCTTTGATTACTTCAGCCTTGGTGATGGTAAACATACTCTGGCTTTCAAGGCATTCCTGATTTTTGCAGCTGCAGAGCCATTAAGCCTTTGCCTGTATTTGCACTTTCAAGGTCAGCCATGATGCACAACTCAAGGCAGCCCATCAGCTGTGTAAGAGCTGCTGATTTCCTTCATTTGCTCTCCTGTTTTCTAAGAACTTGTGCAGCAGAGCCAGCAGCAGCAGCAGAGTTGCTCCTGGATGTCACCCAGGCTGACACGGGGAGGGCAGGGCTTGATTTAGCTGGGCTGGCCCCAAGGGACAGTCCACGACCTCTTGTTGGGGACCATCTCACACACGATCCTCGTTAGCACTAGCCCAAAAATTTCCTCGTGTTAGAGCTTCCATTAGGAGTAACAAACAGCAGGGATGTGTTCGTTGGGCACAGTGACCCTCGCAAAGAGCTGAAGCTTGGAAGGAAATGTGCCTGACAGGGTCTCTGCAGGAGGGTTGGCTGCCCGCTGAGGCTCCAGGCAGTGCTGGGGCCACGGAGGAAAGCTCACCGTGTGTGATGTGAAGGGATGCAGGGGCGTGTGAGGGGCTGGGGCTGGCATACAAGGGCTGGGGGGACCTGTGGTTCCCAGGGCAGGGCTTGCTGTGGGGTCGCTGTCGTTCCTGTGAGTGCCCGTGCATGGTTCAGTGGTGTGGCAAGAAGAGAGTTTAAAAAGGGAAAAATGCTGATGCTTTCTGCAATGTTCCTAAACCTAGCCAGGACTGCCCCAGTTCACTCTGAGTGAGTTGGGCCCTCTGCCCCTTCCCAAACAATCCTGTTTGCTGCTAATTATGCTGAGGGATTTACATGGGCAGGAGGGTGGTTTTTCCCTTCCGGCTAGCCACACAGGAGGGATATGAGGAAGCAGCAAGGGTGTCTCTTCATTCAGCTAAATCCCACAGAACATGCCTACATGAGACTGCTAAGCTCCTGATCAGTAATTACACACTGCAGCTCTGCCTTTTATCGGGATAAAAGACTTAAGGAAACTCCTTTGCCCCTGGTCTCCACCTTTTACCTAGAGATTTTATTGCTGTGAATATTAGCAACAGGAACAACCACAGGAGCTCGGCTCTGGGAGCTCCTGCAGCCTTTTCAGCTCTGTTCTGCTCCTGTGCTGCTTCTCTTTGAGCAGTTATTTCACACTGCCTTTAGAAAGTAGAAAGAAGAAGAACGTGAGGGGGTGTCTGGGCAGCCACCGGGCTGGTTGGGGCTGCGGTGGCCGATTTCCCCCTTGAGGTCCTAATTCTGCAAGTGGCTGAACTCTCCTGGCTGGTTGTTTGCAGCTTTGTTGGGCACGGCTCCAAGGAAGCAAGAGGTCAGGAGATAAGTGCTGCAAGCCCTGCTGTGATCCTGCCTCCTCATCAGGGCCTCAGAGCCCAGGGGTGCACATGTGTGTGCCAACATCCCCATCACTGCTGAGCTGGGCACTGGGGTGCCACCTCCTGCCATGCAGAGCTTGGCCTGAGCCCCCCAGCTCTTGGGCACCCACTGGGGTTTTGCAGAATAGCATGAAATCAATGAAGGAGCAGCCTGACCCGTTGATAGATGCAGAGCTGAGTGTCTGCCCACGTGTGGTGCTGAGAACACGGGGAAGGTTTGCAGTGGGACTTCATAAATTTAGTTTTCAACTTTAGTCCTGGTTTACCAACAGATATGGGTGAAGTTCTCGGTCTCAGAGGGTTTGTTGGTCTTTCTCTAAGCTGGCTCGAGGTCTGAGATAAGAGCATTTGCTGTTCTCAAGTTGATGCAGTTCCAAGTTAAGGTGGAAACTGCTGCACACTCTTTGGGAGCGGGGAAAGCCAGGCTGTGTATTTTAGCTGCCTCGTTAATCAGATCTCATCTTTTTTTTTCCTCTCTTTACAGAAACCAGGCAATGCGGAAAAAGTTAATTTTATACTTTAAGAGGAGAAATCATGCACGCAAACAGTGGGTAAGTGATTCCCTTAGACCTTATTTTATATGTATAAAACAGCGTAATTTATTATGTGAGAAAGAAAAGGGTGATTTCCAGCAGAGAGGTGCTGGTACTCTGTACTTTGCCTGTTATATTACTGTGGAATCTCTCCTGCTTAAAATAACACGTGAAGGAGAGGTCCTGGAGCCTGCTGCAGGCAGCACCTCCCTCTGCAAGTGCCTCCCGCAGAGCAAACGCTTGGGCTTGGCTTAATCACAGCAGAGCCCATCATTGATCTCAGAAAGCCTATTCACAGCATAAATGTCTGTTTTGTGAGTAATTGAACCCTGAGAGAGGTGTGAAACGAGCTGACTCTGCTTCCGGTGAACGGTCTGAAGGCTGCTCTGCCTCCTTCCAGCTGACCACAGAGCAATGTTCTAGGAATTTGTGGTTTGAAAGCAAAATTCAAGCTCCGTGCCAGTTTGTTTCTAGGCAGCGTTGCCTGCAAGAGAGCCTCAGTGACCTTTAGGGAGACAGGTCCTGGTTGGGTAAGGGGCAAGGCAGGGCTGATTGTGAGGCTTGAGAGGAATTTGTTGCAAAGTCTGCAGTTACTGGAGGAGAAAGTTCCAGTGGGTTTCACAGAATTTGTACATTTTTGGTGCTGACACTTGCAGTCGTTCCCGGCAGGAGCTGGAAGGCAAAGCCAGCACAGAAGAGGAAATGCCAGAACAGCCAATGGCTCCCAGCAGGAAGGTGGATTTTGCAGTGTCTCTCGGTGATGGGTGGTTCAGCTCACAGGGCTTCACGTTTCATGAGGAAGGAAGGTGTAAATGCTGTCTCCTGACTCGTTGTCTCTGTCCTGGGGCAGGCTCAAGAGCCAGTGTTAGTGTCTTGCATTGGCAATGGTGCAGGTTTTCTCTGTGTCTTTAGGGCTGGTTTTGGACAGAAGTGCCAAAACCGGGAGGAATTGTTGGAAAAATTCAAAATAACAAGCCTGGGAAGTGGTTTGAAGGCTGTACTTTAAAAAGTAACTTCCAATACATTTCTGAGGCAGATATCACATTATTTTTAAATTTATTTTGAATAATTCTTTTCCTTCTTCATGCTTTCTGTTTTCATGCTGTTTTCTACCAGTATTCCAAAAGCCACAGACCTTGCATTCCCAAGGAATGGTTGGGTCTCCCATTTGTGTCTAAATACGTGTTCATTTAGATTTGTCCATGATAAAGCTTCTCCCAAGACAAGGGGCTGCAGGGCTTACTACTCCATCAGGACGTGGCACGGCAGTCAGGTGATGCTCTGGGCACCTCCCCTCCTGCAGCTGAGGACTTCTGCATGGTGGGAAGTGGGTCAATATTCCTTTCCTCAAAAAAGGGATTGCAAAGCATCATGTGGTTTTGTTGGAAGCAGGAGGGAAGTGCCCAGGAACTGCTTTCTGGTGGAAATGGCTGGTTACTGTGCTAAACCTAGAGCGAGTTGCTCTGTGTGAATATCAAGGAGCTGGGGGAAAAGGTTTAATTAGGCTGCAAGAGCACAGTTCCTAAAATACGACTTGCAGTAAAGTCGCCTGTCATGCAAAATAGGTGAATTTCTGCCAGCCAGTTTATTCAGTGTCCTTGAAAGGGGATTTTTTTCAGTTTAGGGAAGCATTTTGCCTATTCTACAAAATAGGCAACATACGGTTGCTGAATTTGCAAAGTGAATACATTTGCTGATTCTGTTTGCAAAATGGGTATGCTTAGCTATTTTTCTGCCTATTTTGTAGCAGACCCTATTTTTAGCAAAGCCCATCCACATGCCAGCGTTTCTTTCTGGCTCTTTTACTTTCTGGGGTATTGTTGCTGCCTGGGGCTGGCTGGAGCGGGGTCAGAGCTCGGTCGCCACAGGGTCCAGCCCCGAGAGCCCCATCCCAGAGGATCCACAGGGCTTCCTCCTGTCTCCACCGAGGTCAGCACGGCAGAAGACATTTAATTGCCATCGGGGTGGTGATGCAGAGAGGGAATGATGAAGGGAGGTGTGAGAGGTTTGTCTCCATCAGCCAAGGGAAGAAAACCACGGGGCTCACAGAGGAGTTGGAGTGGTTCCTCCTGTCACCTTCGCTCTCCTCCTCCCCTCCAGAGAGCTGCTCCGTTCCCTGGAGCTGTGGGAGGGCTGGGGCTTGGCACAGCCCACGAGCTGCCTTCAGCTGCTACGGCAGTGTTACTATTGATCCATTTTTAGATCCGTGTGTCAGGTCCGATTTGGCTCGCCGTCACTTACTGGTGTGACTGGGGGCCTGCTGGGCTGGGGAGGGGAGCACAGGGGGCACCCATGCTAAAAGCCAGCACAGATGGTGGCTCGGGAGTGGACATGCTTGCTTAGAGCTGCTCAGAGGAAGCCTGGAGAAGGAATAGATGCTTCTGTTCCTGAAGTGCCTGACCAGGAGCTTCTCCTGGATGATCTGAGGGGTTTGCAGTGCTGTGGGGTGCCTGTAATCTTGGCTTTTGAAGGACGGAGGAGGTTTCAGGTGTCAGGTGTCCCAGCTGGAGCAAAAAGCACTGGATGGGGATGCTACAGCCCAGCCCAGCTGCAGTGGGGATTGTAGGTTTCATGGTGGGGAGTTCAGGAAATGCTCAGCCAGTCCATTATGAATCCATGCTCTGGAGGGCAGAGCTGTGTGAGGGGGAAGCTTTGGCACTGCTGCTCTGCTGCCAGGGTGTGAGCTGCTGGGGAATCAGCAGTGTGACGTTGATGTTGCTTTTTCCATCTTCAAATGCCAGTTCTTTAACAGAGGAATTCTGGATAAAGCTTTTGTCGAGTTGTTCCAAGGAGTGGAAGAAAAGGAGGAAGAAGAGCCGCCCTGCTGGCTGTGAAGCAGCCAGGGCCGTGCCAGGGGGCTCTGCTGGGGTGGTGGCAATGCAGGACCCAGCACTGGCTCGTTCCCATGGGGAATGACAAACCTTTCAAAGCCTCAAGGCTTCTCACCAGACCGAGCCCTCGTGCTGGGCTCTCTCCCGGCCGTGCCCAGGCTGGCAGCACCAGGCACCAGCTTCACAAACTTCATGGGGTATTTTTAGCTTCTTCCCAAATGCGATGCTCTGAAAGCAGGAGGATGTAGCAGATTTGCTGGCAGGGTGGGAGCTCTCGTTTTCAGGGGGCTGATGGCATTGCTTTGGGAGAGGTGGAGAAGCAGCAGCTGTGATTTTGCCAAGCTGCCGCAGGCTGTTGGTGTTACCTGCAGCTCCTCACCCACGGTGTCAGATACCCCATGTGGGCTTCCAGGGCATTTTCATTTCTGTTCTCCTTCCTCGTTTTCATCTCGTGGCTGTTTCCTTCAGCTCCTGATGAAACCCCAGCACCTCCTGTGCATCCATGCAGGGCAGGACAGCCTCTGGCATGCAAGTGGGAATTGATTTATTTGCAGGGGAAAGTGTTCATCTGGCTCAGCTCTAGGGCTTGAGGTGCTCTATCTGCCTCACATTATTGTTGAGGTGCCTCCAAAAGGCCAAGGGGATCAAAGATGTGTTGCTGTTCTTGGATTATTGCCAGGTCCAGGATGGACAAACCAAGCTTGGTGTGACGTGGCCTGCAGATTGCTGTGTATTTCCATTGGTTTGGGGGTTTTTTTGCCTCTCCCAATTTTTCTCTGGGGCCAAGAGCAAATGGGACGAGAACAAAGTACATCTGGGAAATCCTGCAGCCTCAGACTTCTGGTCATAGGGCAGTGGTGGCAAGAGATGAGTTTTTCTTTTTGAAATCTGGATTCCCTGTGTCTCTGTTGTAGTGCTGAGTGTGCTGGTGCTGAGCCACCCATTCTGGAAAGCGGTGTCAGGGTCAGGAGTGACCTGGGGTTTGCCATTACAGCAACATCTGCTTTCATTTCCTGATTTGGGGCTTGGAAGGCATTTGTCTGACATTAACTGAAACCCTGAAACCCCTCTGGTCCCACAGCTGCTCTCAGCTGAGGCTGGGCACCATCACTGCTGCCACTGTGGTGGCTCTCAGGGGCCAGACAGGCTTCTTCCCACCATGGGCCTTCCCTGTGCGTGGGTGTTCTCCTCCAGGAAGAGTGGCTGGAGGAGGGAGAAGAGATTTGGGGCGTAATGGAGGAGACTCATTTGCATTGCAAATCTTATTTCAGTGTTACTAGGTTTGTCTCAAAAATACCAGTCAGAAGTGCAGTGCTGGACCTGCTGGGGCTGGGTGGGTGTGCCATGAGGATGTCACCGGGGGGGGGACACGGTGTGGAAACCCTTTGCAGTGCCATGTTTTGGGTTTGCTGTCGGTGGGGATGTGCTTGTCCTGTCACGTGGGCCAAAAAGGAGAAGCAGCAGCAGGAAAAGCACTTTTGCTTTCTAGGATGGTGAAGGAGCTGAGTGTGTGGCCAGGCCACCACGCTGTAAGGCCATGGGCCAGGGCTGGGTGCCTGGCTCTTGATTTTGGGGAGCCAGGCCCTTGCATGGAGCTGCCCCACGGCCCCAGTCCCATCATCATTGCCAGCACGGAGCTGTGAATGCTGGAGCTGGTGTGTGTGGGTAGGAAGGGGTGCCTGGCCTTGGGCACCATGGCAAGCTCTCCCCAGCACAGTGAGCTGGTGGCTCCAAAGTTATGGCCTTGCACACCCTGCTGACACGGTGGGGACCAGCTCTCCTGCCCCCTGTGCCTCCTCCCAAGGAGTTTCAGTCCCTCCTTGCTCAGTGGCCTCAGGCAGGCACCTTGCAGGGGTTCCCTCCCCAGCACAGGGCCTTTGGCTGCTGAATCAAGCACCTGGTGGGCCAGAGGATGCTCAGGCAGATGTGAGGGGTGCTCCAAGCCACTCTGGGTAAGAGTCCTGGTGCCACCAAACATGTTGGGTCTGGAAGGAGAGAGCCTGAGGGTACCTGATGGCCTGCTTTGAGAATTCACCCTTGGGTTGGTCCCAGGCCCTGGAGCATGTCCGTGTCCGAATAAATTGCATTTCTTCAAGCACCATGACTCACACTCAGCCTGAGCAGCCATCGAGGGCAAGGCCTGGAGGAGCTGCCCTTCCCAGGCACATCTCTGAGCTCCCTCTCTGCCCTTTCAGGAACAGAAGTTTTGCCAGCGCTATGACCAGCTGATGGAGGCCTGGGAAAAAAAAGTGGAGCGCATCGAAAATAACCCGCGGCGGCGTGCCAAGGAGAGCAAAGTGCGGGAATACTATGAGAAGCAATTCCCGGAGATCCGGAAGCAGCGCGAACTGCAAGAGCGCATGCAGAGGTTAGAGGAGAAGCGGTAGGAAGGGGCTGAGCTGGTATCAGACAGCCTTTCTTTTTTCTCTGGGAGTGGGTGTGGGGTTTGTTGGCGGGAGGAGCGGGCTGGGGTGGCTCTCGGTGCCTTTTCTCCCTCTCTAGCCAAAGGCAGAAGCCAGCAGACATGAGTCTCACTGCTTTGTCCCCAGGGTGGCTCAACACAGAGCCAAAAGGAGCAAAAAAATGTCAGGAATGTGACTGCCTGTCTCACCTCTCCTGCTGATCTCCCAGCTGGCCACATCAGGGCCAGGGGTAGCTCCCTTGTGCCGGCCAGCTGGCTGGGACACCGTAATTCCTGCCTTACTGGTGTGCCCAGATTAGGATGTACAAAACTTGCAGGTGCATTTGGTCACGTTGATGATTTATTACATGCACATGTTTTGATGGGAGCAGAAACATCTGCAGAGGTTATTGGGATGGCCACAGACAATATGAAGGGAGCAAAACGTCTCACTGGAAGGGATGTCCCCTGTCTCTCCCACCCCCTGTCCATTTTCCTCTCCTCATTGGAAGTGCAATTGAGGTCATGTTGTTTTCTGCCAGGAGAAGAAGACACAATTTCATGATCTCCACCCTTTTTTGCTGAAAACTCCCAGTCCTTTCCATTTGAGCCCTGGCATCTTGCCTGGGGTCACCTGATACGCAGAAAATCCAAACCCTTCTGCCAGCATCCCATCCTTGTGCCCCACCAACAACTGGGTGGGTCCAAACTTCCTAACTGATGGCTTTATTTTGTCTGAAAGAGAAAGGGAGAAATGGTACTGAGAAATGCTTTAATTTTTTACCTGCTTAATAAGAAAAATTGTAATTCCTTGGGACGTGTGGCTGTTACTTTAAGGGAAATGTCAGTGGATGGGTTTGATTTAAAACTTCCCACAGCATTTGCAAACCAGATGTGGTGGCACAGTGCTAATGGCTCGGTGCTGACACCAACACCTTTGTGCCATTGCTGTGGTGGGGTGAACAGGAGAAAATGTGGTTGGGCGTGAAATGTCCTTGTGTTCTAGCAATCCATGGAGTTGACACAGGTAAGGAAAGTGGTTTGAGGCTCTTGACCCTGCAAGCCCTAAAAGCAGGTGCCTTTCCCCCAGCGTGGGAGGGGGTGGCCTGGCTGGAACGTTGGGATGTGGCTGTTAGGGAGGTCAAAATGGTCTTGAACGTGGTTTGCTGCTTGTGAAGTGGAGCATCAGTGCCTGAGAGTGTCACTGCCCTTTCCCAGCAGGGTAGGACAGAGGGGCAGTGGCGGGCTCTCCATGTCAGCCGCACGCAGCGAGCACGAGGTGTCCGAAATCATCGACGGGCTCTCGGAGCAAGAGGTGAGACCAGCTTCTCCTTCCTCCTCCTCTTCACCCCTCACTATCTCCTCTGAGGAAGCCAAGACAGGACTGCCAGGTCACACGGTGAAGTCCTGTGCCAAATCCCACTAACTTTAGGTCCTGCTGAGGTTGGGGAGGTTGCCATGATGCCAAACACTTTCTGGGCAGGATCCAAAGTCAGAGATTTATTTAATACACATCAGCATCTTCCCAGCCATGTGAGAGATGTACTGGAGCTGAGCAATGGTTCTGCCAGAGCAGAACATGGAGCTGGTGGCCACTGGATTTGGTTTAGCAGCATTTGTCTGGCTTTTAGGGACCTGAAACCCCAGCGTGCTGCTCATCCTGGGTAGCACCCCACAAACACCTCCTGGCTGTGGTTTATACTGGGAGTGAAGATGGGAAGGGGAAAGGGAAGGGGAAGGGGCAGGGAGCCAGCGCCCAGGCTGCTGGGTGGAGGGGTTTTTCTGTTTCATTTTGTTTTGAATGGGCTGTGTGACTTGACACAGGGGAATCCTATGGAATGAATGGTTTGTACGTGAGCCAGTTGGCCCACATCTTCTGGGAGTGCTCCATTCATCTTGAAACATCCCTGTGACCTCGGCTTCGTTTGGATCTGGTTTCACAAGGGTTCCACTCTCTTGGCACGGAGGCGAGCTGCAGTGAATGGATCATGTTTGGGAGGGGAGAGCAGCCATTGCCCAGCAAAAGCTGGGATGTTTGCTGCCTGTGCACCACGGCTGATCCCTCTCTGGGACCCCAGGCACTTTGCCCTTAGCCAGTTAAGGTGGCAACGTGGAGGACACGGATCTTGGAAGCAAAGGGGAATTTCACAACCCTGCAGAGGTGCTGGCCAAGTGGAGCATTAGCTGATCACCTCCATCCCCCTGCACAGTGTGCTGCTAAACCCCACCCCAACAGCCGCCTGCTGACCCCCAGATCTGCTCTGCTTGTCTCAGGGGAGACCTTAAGAGCTTCCAGCTCTTCCACAGGGTTGGAAGGAGCAGGGAGGTGAGATCTGGGGAGCATCTCTGGCAGCAGGGCCAGCTCTCTGCCCCAGCACGTTGCTGGAGAGGAGAGGGGTCTGGTGGGGTGTAGCAGCAGTACTTGGCATCTCTGGAGGCCCTGTGCCCTCAGCTGTGGGCAGTGCTCCCACCAGTGTCCTCTCTGCTCTGCACAGAACTTCTCCTGTCACCAGGGGCAGTCCCCAGTTACCCAGGTGGATGCTCCAGCTGGGAGCTGTTCCTCAGCTCCCACCATGAGGAGGCATGTGGAGCAGCCAGTTTCTAACAGGAGGTGTCCTAGTGAGGACAGGGAAGGTGATCACGTGTGTTGAAATGTCCACATCTGTGCAGAGAGATGTGCTTGAGGAGGAGGAGGAGGCTGGGTCTGATCAGGCACAGCAGGGAAGCAGAGCAGCACTGGGCAGGCTGCAGTCAGCAGCTTCTTGGAAGGGTTGGCCGTGGCTGTTCTCCCAGGAACCAGCATCTGGCTGTAAATTAAAACAGCAGCACTTGAGACCTGGCCTTCCCTTCAAGGGTTGGAGTTTGAGCAATGACATCCCAGGTGACAGGGAGGACTCAGACTGATGGGGCAATTGGAAGGGGGTGGGCAGAGCATCCCTCCATCCCCACAGGGTGGACCTGTGCCAGGGGATCACCAGCAGCTCAGCCAAAGGGGCAGTCCCAGCATTTGAGCAAAGACAGCACAAATGAGACATCATTGGCCTCTCTGTTGCAAATACTTAAGGAAACCAGTGTGCCCAGTCTGTCCTGTGCTGGTGTGCAGCTGGGCCTTTGGATGAACTCTGTGCTCCATAGGATGGAGTGAAGGCAGCAGATTATGTCCCAGGGTGTTGCAGCAAGGAATGACAGCCCCATTTCAGAGACATGAGAAACCTCCTGGAACAACTCCTGCGGAAGGGAAACATGATGTCTCCCTCTGCCCATCCTTTCAGGAAGCTTCGCAAAGCTGGCCCACTTCCTCACAATTGGGGTGGGGGGCTGAACCTCCATGTGGCCTTTGGAGGCTGGGAGGGAGTCAGCATTCCCTGTGCCACCGCTGCTTTGCCTTCTCATCATGGTCAGGAGCTGTTTCATTTAAGTCAGACATTTCCACACAGGACCTTGAAGCCTTTTATTCCAAAATGAAAGATTAATTGTTTCCTGGCTGACAGCGATAGCCTCTTCCAGCGTTTAATTTACAATTACTCCGGCAATAAAGCTGTCTAGTGCTCGCTTTTGAATCCTCCTGTTCCTCCGCCTGTCCTTTTCCTCTCGAACATCTGTCCCCTGCGGTCCCCACGGGCCCGTGGTGCTGACCAACTGTTCTCTCTGCTTTCCCCAAAGAACCTGGAGAAGCAGATGCGCCAGCTCGCCGTCATCCCGCCCATGCTGTACGACGCCGACCAGCAGCGCATTAAATTCATCAACATGAACGGCCTCATGGACGACCCCATGAAGGTCTACAAGGACCGGCAGGTGATGAACATGTGGAGTGAGCAGGAGAAGGAGACCTTCCGGGAAAAGTGAGTGCAGCCCACGCAGCTCTGTCTCTGCAGCCCCTGGGGAGTGTGGCAGGATCCCTGCAGGGCTTCAGCTGCAGCCCCAGCACAACAAGGCGTGAATATCCCAAGTGCTTGGCTTGTCCCTCAGGATGGACACATCCTGAGTTGCTGTGTTGCCTTAAACTTGGGCACAGGGTGATGCTTCTGCACAGAAGCTTAAGGCCTTGCTCTGTGGTTGGGGTGTTCCTGCCCCTGTGGAAAGCTGCTGCTCGTGGCAGGGTGAGAACAGGAAGTTTTTCAGCTTTTGCATTCCCTGTTATATCAGCCAGTTTAAAGATAATGCCAGGGAAGCCCAACACTCCATACACATTTCCTTTCTGGATTTTCATGCTGTCCTTTGGGCACTGTGTGTCCAGGGGATTTTTGGGGCTGTCAACATCCAAGCCCCTCATGTAGAGCCCCTCAGGCTGCAGCTTCCAGCTGCTGCCTGTCCCTCAGTGCTCTGTCCTGCTGGCTGCAGGATTTGCCACCAGCTGCTGTTTCCATGGATGCGTTCCCACATCAGACACGTGCAGACTCTGGCTGTGGTGCTTTCTCCTGTTTGCAAGCAGTGCTTGAGAACAGCTTGGCTCTATCAAGTGAGATCCCTTGGGGGAGTCACTGCTTCCTTCCCTGGGTGCCACTGTGCTGTCAGCCAAGATGTGGGTGCTCAGCTTGGTCTCACATCCAGACCCCCCTGTATCCCATAGCCCAGCAGGGACCCAGGTGTGTTGGACTGGAGTATCCTTGGTGCCCCCAGTGTGCTGTGAGTGTCTGTGAAAACAGAGCTGGAGTTCAGCTTCCAGTGGGATGAGCTCTGCTGGTGCTCCCTGCTGTGGACCTGAGGGACATGGAAGTACATGGATGCACCAGGGCCACATTGTCCTGGGCAGCAGCACCACTCAGTCTGGCCTCTGGACAATCAGGGGATGGCTCCATGGATTACCAGCATGCCTATGGCCAGCCCTGCTGGAAGCCTCTCTGTGTCCAGGATCCCTCCTCCTCCCCCTGTTTGTCAGGACTCCTGTTTGCAGCTGTAATAATTAATTGCCGAGATGGGCCGAAAAAGAACAAAACAAGCAAACCAGCTCCAAGCCTTTGATAGAGGAGAATCCTCATTGCTAATTAGCCTTCAAATGTGCCACTCCAAACAGCGAGGCTTGCCACAAATGACGCAAAGGCTAATTACTTGGTCTTTAATGGCAGGGCTGTGCCTGGCTAATGGGGCTGGAAGAATCCACACCCAGCGTGTGCATCCTGCAGTGCACGGTGGATTCTGTGTCATCACTGTGGGGGATGCAGAGCTCGAGGCAGAAATACAGCAGGGTTTCAGGGCTCTCACAAAGCTCATTTGGAGAGATTGGTGCTCGGGAGCTGTAAGGAGGGTGCAGGGAGTCCTGCCCCAGCTCTCCCCCAGCCTGGAGTGCTGGTAGCCAAGCTGCCTGCTGTGCTGCAGCTTCTGGCCTGGGTTTTTAAGGTGAACTGGAGTTGTGTCATCTGTGTTTGTGACCTAGAGCTGGCCTCCTCCTGAGACCAGGAAGACTTGGTTCAACCTTTTGCTCAGCCCAGTTGGCAGGGGCTCTTAGAGTAAACAGGCAGGCACTGCAAGGCTGACAAGCTCCAGGTCTGAACTATTTTAGCTGTCAGAACATAACCACGAGGAAGAACCTGATTTGATTTGCTTCTGGGCAGGATTTCAGGTCTCTGTTGAGAGCCCATTGCTGGCCTACTCCCAGGGAAGCTGTGGTTTGCTGGTGAAGGAGCAGGGTGCTGCTCAGGCATCGAGGCTGTGTCATGCTGGGCAGTGTGAGAATGCAGCATCCATCTCTCATTATGGGGAGAAGGCCTGGCCCACGAAAAAGAGTGGATTGTCATCTGCATTGCCCCTGACAGTGTGTCAGCATCATTGATAACGTGGCCTAGGAAGCCCTGTCCTGTGGTCAGCCCTGGGTTTGTGCTGTGCGCAGAGTGAGGAGCCAGCTCTGCCTCCATGCCCTCACCCAGGGTTGTCTGAGCAGCCCATCTGGTTTGCTTTCTTCCTTTTTTTTTGTCGCCCCTAGCATTTCTGGTTTCTTTTTTGTCCTGGTGACCAGTTACGGTGACAGGGATCTTGTGGTGTCACCCAAACCATATGGGAGTTCTGTATCCCGAATGGCATCAACGTGGGTGACAGCACCCATGTCCTGCTGCCGTGGCTGGAGTTGGTCAGGCCCTCTCTGAGTCCAGCTCAGTGCCCTGACTCCGAGTTTAGCATCAGGACAGAGCAGCAAAAGCAGGAGAGAGCTCAGCCAGTTGCCCCAGGGGAATCATTGGCAGGGCTGGAGACGTGAGCTCCTCTCCATGTCCTTTTGCCTCTGATCCATTTCCCTGGGGCACAGAGCTGTCATTTCCTGGGAGCTGGCAGAGGAGCACGTGCTGAACGTGGCTCACCCTGGCTGCTCAGCTCCCCGGGGCAGAGCCCATGCTGGTGGCCACCTCTCCTGGCACAAAGTCACCCTCAGCTTTGGCATGCATTGGTTAACTGTGCTGCCAGCAGCAGCACCTCCTGCCCTCGGTGCTTCCACACCAGCTAGGCACAGGGATTTGTTGGAGGAGGCATCTCTGCCAGTGGGGACAGCTTCCCCTGAGCGGGCAGTGTACCCTCCTGGGCTGCCAGGGCCAGGGATGAGCTTGCTGACAGCTCCTCCACTTGCTGGGCATGAGGCAGTGTTTGTCAGAGCTGCCGTGCCCCTGGGGATCTCCTGAGCAGCTCAGCAATGTGGCAGCTCCGTGCTTCCTCCCGGGGTTTGGGTTTCCCTTCCTGTCCTTTGCAGCTGCTCCCAACAGCCCAGCAGGGCTTTTGGGGTCCTGCTCAGCACTGGGGCCACCCATGGCCATGATGTGGGGAGTGATGGCAATTCCTCACCTGTGATGTGGGGAGTGATGGCAATTCCTCACCCTTTCCTCACCAGATCCTGAGCCCTTGGCCAGGTGTGCCTGCCCTGTCCTGCTCTTGGTACAGGCTTGGGTGGCCATGGTGTGAACCATGGTGATGAGCAGCTCTCCAGCACTGCTGGCCTCCCTTCCCTCTCCCACCCCATGATGAACGTTTGCACATCCAAGCTCCCAACCAGCCCAGCCCCCCTGGGCTAAATTTAAAGTTCCTGTCTTTCTGGGAAGCTGAGCAGCAGACAAATATTTTCTCAAAGCCCAGAGTCCCTCTGGGAGCTGGCCTTGCTGCTCTGGGCATGCAGGGCATGGCAGCCCAGCTGTGAGGGGGTCAGAGCCAGCACCCTCAGTAACCCTCTCCCTGGGTCTCTGCAGGTTCATGCAGCATCCGAAGAACTTCGGCCTGATCGCATCCTTTCTGGACAGGAAGGTGAGCCTGCCTGCCTGTAACCTGAATTGTGCTGCCTCTCCTGCCATCACTGGGCTGTGGGTGCTGGAGCTGCCAGCAGACACTGAGCACCTGTGGGTGGTGGTGGCTCCAAGCCCCGGGCAGGGTCCAGGGCTGAGTCAGCTGCGGGGATCCAGGGAGCTCGGACAGGGAGGGGTGTGAACAGGGAGCTCGGACAGGGAGAGGTGTGAACAGGGAGCTCGGACAGGGAGGGGTGTGAACAGGGAGCTCGGAGCCGCAGAGGTGTGAACGCAGCCAGCCTGGTGCGTGGGCGGCGCAGCCCGCCCCGTGATCTGCCTGGGGAGCTGCTTCCCGGCATCTCCCCGAGGCATTTTGCACCAGCCAGGCTGTCACACAGGGGGTGGGCACCCAGCTGCCCAGCACGAAGCAAAGGGGTCTCTTTGCTCAGGGAGAGAGAGGTTTCTGAGGGTGGATTGAGTCCTGTTTCATGCAACGGTTTGGGTGGGTGTCCTGAAAGCACACACAGCTCCCCTTGGTGTCTAGGAATAGTTGTTCACAGGAACTGCCTGACCTTTCCCGGACCTCGTGTGTTCTGCTGCTTGGACTTTTTGTTTTTGCTGTTAATTGGGCTGATGGAAGAAAGGTTTGAGAAAAAGACGTGAGTCTCTTGCCCCGTTCTGAGCAAGGCCAGGTGCCTTCCATGGGTCACACCATATGGGCAGATCCTGGACAGACCCAGCCTGAAAACACAGCTATGTCCATCACCTGAATGCTCTCCTGAACAAGAAACGTTTGAAAGCTGCTGCTTCCCTGGTCCTTTTAGTTATTTGCATCCTCTGCCCACCTCATGCAGAGTTTCATACACACAGTGTCCACTCACTCTGGGGGAACCACTCTGCTCTCAGGGGCTGGCCTGCAGAGGTCACTTCCAGCCTAAATTATTCTCTGATTCCTCATAACTCAGGCTAGGGAAATAATTTATAAGACCTTGAACTTCCTGTCCAAAGCAGCAAGGAAGGCCAGCAGCCGCCTCATGCTGCTGCTGTTGCTGTAAGATCCCAAGCTCCTCATCCTTTCACACTCAATAAGGCTGAAAGTGGTGGGACTTGGATGATGCTCACAATCCAGTCTGTGTTCCAAGCTGTAAAATGTCTTCTAATTTTATTTGTACTCGTTTGTAAATCAGGCTGTAATTATGATACAGAACACATCCATTATCCTGTTGGAGAGAGATGCAAAGTATGGCTCAATGTAATGAATTAATAGATTTTTAAATTGCATTATAAAAAAATAGTGATCTTAGCCCTTGGAACAGATGACTGTAAGTTTTTGTGTTCGCGTGTGTGTGTGTGTATAATCAGGGTTAAATTAGAAAGAGATCCAATTAACACTTTAAAAGTTGCAATCTGTTTTTGCAAATGGTTCCACTCCTTGCAGAGGGATGGGGTGAGCACAGCCCCCGGGCACCCCCGGGCACACGCAGCTGCCCAAGCTCCTGGGGACTTGTGGCATGATGGATCTGTGGGATAATTTTTCTTTATGAAGCCCCTGATCCTGAATGTGAAGGTGTAGCCCAAGGCTGGTGCTCAGGTGACCACCCCGTTCAGCACAGGACTTCTCCCAGCCTGGCACGCTTTGTGCTGTTCAGGAGCAGGATACTCGTGACTCCTTGTTTCCCTAACGTGTCCAGTCTGTGATGGTGTTTGTGGAGCCAACCACTGGGGTTGGGATGGCAGCTCCTGAGCCACTGGGGTTGGGATGGCAGCTCCTGAGCGCTGGGATCTCAGTTTGGCCACAACGAAGCCGCGCGCGCTCGAGCCAGCGAGCTTAGCAGCTGGAAGTAACACCAGCTGACAGTCTCGTGGCAGGTTGTGCCTCGTGTCACTGCAACAGAGGCTGACAGGCAGCTCCTTCTTCTGCCTCTGGTTGCCACGGTCATCTGGGGTCAGCCCTGCTTCACCTCCAGCACGGGGTGATCTCTGCTCAGCACCCTGTCTCCGTCTCCATACGCCCTGCTCTGTCCTTTGAAGGGCTGAGACTTTTTACTAGGACACTGTGCACTGTCCCCTTCTTCTAGCTGCAGAAGGGGACAGTTCCTCCCTGGAAGCCTTAGGGAGGCAGGTGTGGGGAAGCTGTTGGGCTGCCGGTCTTCAGGAGCAGCAGGAGACCTGGTGATGATCAGCTCTGAACGCTGCTCCTGGAAGCCTGTGCCCCAACAGCACACCAGGACAGGACCTTCTGTTCCCTGACCCTCCTGTGTCATTGCAGACGGTGGCTGACTGTGTCCTCTACTACTACCTGACCAAGAAGAATGAGAACTACAAGAACCTTGTGAGAAGGAATTACCGGCGGCGCGGGAAGAGCCAGGTAGGAGCCGGAGGAGCGCGTGGAAGCATCATCTGAGGCTGGGCAAGGAGCTGCAGCACTTCCTCTGAGCCCCCCAGATGGTGCTTTCCCCCCCTCCTCACACGGAGATAGTGCTTGCAGGCTGTGATGGGTTGTGGTTGTGCTCTGTGTAGCTTTTCAGAGCGTGGCAGTTGGTGTTTGTCCATCCCCATGCCAAGGCCACAGTGTCATTGAAAAAAACAAACAAATCCAAGATGCTTAAAAGAGGGGATGGAGTGACTGTGGAAAACCTGGCTGTGTGGCAGGAGCATGGGGTTCCCATGCAGCCTGGCTCTGTGCAAGAACCCCAAGTGGGGTCTGTGGCTCTCTCCCCTCTGGAGATGGCACCAATGTGCCAGTGGTGACAGGGCTGCTGGCAGCTGGGTGGGGCTCCTGCTCTGCAGAGCCTGCCAAGGCTCTTCTACAGGCAAAGGTGTGGGAGGAAAATCACTTGGGTGGGAGTGACTTCTGGTGACACCTGAGAGAAGCCTGTAAATCCATCTGAAGTGCCAAAGGGTGTCCAAGATCCCTGTGGGGGTCTCCTGAGGGGCTGGCAGATGTGGCACTAAAGCTAGCAGAGACCCTTAACCCTTTGTTTAAGGGCAGAGCAGATACCAGGGCACCACGAGGTGCCTGGGGGCAGGTGGCTGAGTCAACCCTTACCATTACCATGGCCAAGATACAAATCTAGACATGACCTTGGCAGTGTTACTGCTGATACCACGATATCCAGGAACAGATAAGTGCCAACCTTTTGGGAAGGTGCCTTATCCCCATGAATGCTTTCAGCCAGGGGCAGGTCCTTCTGGTGGATCCCCAGGTCCACGAAGTGAGGGATTATTCATGTCACAAGGAGAGTGAGGTAGCCACAAAGGGACTGTCTCCCCAGAGAGTGTGGGAGTAAGGATGGAAAAACTGGTCTGGCCCGTGACACCACTGACATCAGCAGATCTTCACGCTTCATGGCCATAAAAAGCAGCACTTGGGCCTGGATCCTGATTGGGAAGCAGATAGGTAGCCTCACTCCAATTTGATTTCTGCAGCATTAAGACATCAGAATAGCTAGCACATGACAAATGTCGTGGACAGGGCCCAATTTTCCCTTCTTTTTTTCAGAGACATTAGAGATGGATAAAGGCCTATTAGATTATTCAGTCCCTCTCCCAGCAAACACAGGGTGGTTCCCTCCAGTACATTTTTATAGTGTTTACCATGGGCTGTTTTGTTAGATCACAGCAACTAGAACATGAGGCCACATTTGTTTCTTGTTAGCGGTGGAGACATTTAGCACAGCTCATTCTGGTTTCAGTGTTAAATTGAGCAAGTGTGGAGAGTGAGAGGCTTTGCTCTGCATCTGCCTACCTACCCCAGCAGCCACAGACCTGCCCATCCTGCACCCAGCAGGGACTGTTTGTGTTTTGGGTTTTGAAACCATCCAAAGCGTCGCTAGCTGCAGAATTTCCCACGGTGCTTTCCACACCATCCAGCCTGAGCAGTGGAGACGTGTGCTGCCCTTTGGAGCCTTGTTCAGTGCCAGCCTTTAGAAGCAGGGACTTGCTTCATCGCCTGTAGGACTGTTTTTGCAAGTAGGAATGACACCAAAGGGAACAATTTGCACCTCCCCTAGAGCAGACCTCAGCCAGAACGTCGTGGATTTTGAAAGAGGAGCCCCCCCTGAGTCTGGGAGGAAGCGACACAGTGAATATTTGGATGCTCAGGTGGAAGGTGGGATGTTCAGACAAGCTTTGAGAGCCAAGGACTGGCTGCATGATTCACAGTAGGAGAGAGGTGCAGAACAGCAGCTGCTGCATTCAGCCTGGAGCTGCTCTCCCACAGAGATCTTGGGGGGGTTTTGAAATTCACACTTTGTGCCGTGATACCTCCAGTATTTGCCTCCATTTCCTGCAAGACTTCGTGAGGGGAGTGCTGGAAGAGCCTGTGTGAGGTTTGGGAAGGGCACGCTGCTGCTGGGGGGCTGGGTCTGTGCTGCAGAGGAAGGCTCTGCTGGGGAGAGACTCAGTTTAGGTGGCATTTTAAGGTAATAAAGGGGTAAATATGTTGTTAAAAATCCTCCCAGAAACTGGTGGGAGCAGTGAGGCATCTCCTTTGTACCTCTTGAGGGAGCCAGGGTCTCCCCTGGGTGTGGTGCTGATGGGATCTGGAGGGATCTGGCAGACCTGGAGGGATGCTCCTGGTGGCATTTTGCTTAGTGAGGCTTTTCAGAAGCAGCTCAAATTCTGCCTGGGCTGCGGGAGGGCTCGTTTGGGAGTAACCTGTCCCAAAGGCTCAGCCAGCACCCTGCTTGTTCCCAAGGGGTGCTGGATTGCTTGGAACCCTGTGCAGGTCCCTCATTCTGTTTTCCATGTGGCCTGGTGAGGAGCGGGGACTGAGGAGCAGCAGCACTGGGCTGACGTGGCACTGCCAGCTCTGCCCCGTCTCAGACACTAGAGATGGTGACAGGAGGGAGGACAGAGGACACACAGGGATGGGCAGTGTGCAGGGAGGAGAATTTGTTCTACTCAGCCTTCCTGCAGCACATGGAGGCATGGCATCGTGTTCCCAGCATTGCCCGTGCTCCGAGCACATCTTTTCCTGCTGGTGAAGATTCAAGTAGTTAAACACCAAAAGCTGAGCTTTAATTAATTTAGAGGAGGGGAGGAGAGGTTGGTTTTTGTGTCAGATGAGAGGAGAGCGGATGAGATCTGATAAAAAGAGCATTTCAAGTGGCCCTATGCTGGTTTCTTGCTCCTTTTCTCACGGAGAGGTTGGTGGTCTTATTTGCTGTTGGAGGCTGCAGGGAGCTTGAGAGCGAAGGGGAGATAATTACACAGAGAAAAAAGCTTCTCTGTGTCAAGACTATCTTTGTGGCCTACTTATTAAAAGTCCATTAAAAAATAAGAATCCCACTGCTCCCTGGCTGATGGTCCCCTGGCAAAGGATATTCCTCATAAAGCTGCTACTTACTGCTAAAAATCTCCTGCCAAGAGCAGGGACTTCACATGATTCCACTTCCAGTTTGTCAGAAAACGCAGCAGCCGCCCACTCCGAGGCAGGGTGCTCCAGCACTCTGCCTTCCATGGCACTGCTCAGTGGAAGGTACCCACATCCAGTGGGTCAGGATGCATGATATTGAGGCTCCTGAGATTAAGATCTTTCTAAAATAGTCCTCTGTGTTTGTGTGTGGAAAGGAACTATAACGCTGTGTGGGGTGGGGGGAATTGATGGGAAGAGAAATAGCTTCCTCATTATTTCTCACTAAAAAAAAAAAAAGAATTTGTTCAGTGGTAAAACAGTCTGATCCAATAGTCAGTGTACAGTAATAAGCATAAATTTGCGAGAGCTTGTAATGACAAACCCTTGTGTTGATGTGTCCATACAACTCAGGGTCTGTGGTGGTCACTCTTCAGGGTATTTCAGTGTCTCCCTGTGAAACCTCTAAATTCTATAGCAGGGACACTGACATTGATCATGTGCTTCATTCTTTAGGAAGCTGTTTTGCTGGGCTGTGGGAACACAAGTGTTGGGCTTAAACCGGGCTGGAAGGAAAGTGACTCTACTTCAACATAATTATTCCGTTTGGAGTGTGAGATTTTTTATTCCAGAGTAAATTTGCATTCATTTTGGAGTAACATTGCCCTTGTGGTAGTGGAGCAGCTGCAGCATGCCAGATATGCTTCCTGCCAGTGAATTCCTTGGTGGGGGAAAAGCCATCGTGTCCCCCACACTGCTGCTGTGGGCAGGTGGATGGCCATTCCACCGGGCAAAGCTGTCGATGGGTCAGTCTGTCGGTAGGGTCAGTCTGTCTGTAGGAGGACGATGGGTCAGTCTCGGCTGGAGGACCATGGGTCAGTCTGTCAGAAGGGTCAGTCTGTCCGTAGGGTCAGTCTGTCGGCAGTGGGACCGTGGGTCAGTCTTGGCTGGAGGACCGTGGGTCAGTCTGTCGGTTCGGTCAGTCTGTCAGTAGGGTCTGTCTGTCGGTAGGGTCTGTCTGTCGGTAGGGTTGGTCTGTCGGCAGTGGGACCATGGGTCAGTCTGTCGGCAGGGTCAGTCTGTCGGCAGGGTCAGTCTGTCGGTAGGGTCTGTCTGTCAGTAGGGTCAGTCTGTCGGCAGTGGGACCATGGGCGGCTGGAGGAGCCGCCTGCCCGCCCTAGGGATGACTCAGAGTGGGATGAAGTCATGGTGGAGGGACGCAGCCGCCGGACGGACGGACGGAGCGTCACGCCAGCCCCTCGGACTGCTGTCAGACAGCGCTCACGTATTCCCTGGCCAAAGGGCTGCGTGTCAGTGCCGACACTTTCGAGGACTCGCTCCGTGGCCCCGGGGGAGTGGAGCCGCCCGGACCCCCCTTCCTCCAGCGAGAGCGCTGCCAGAGCCGTGCCGGCAGGGCGGGGACCCGCGGTGTGACCTGGCTGGATCCCCCGCCAGGCCCGACAGCCTTTCCCAGGCCCACCCTCTTCCCTGTCCCCTGCCAAAACCCAAATCGAATTATCCGTCCCGCCGTCTGTCCCGCCCTCCCCAAACACAAACCATTCCCCTCACCAACGAGGATAAACAGCCCCAACCCAGATTTTTATAAACAGCCTGCTTACTTTTTTGGCAGAAGCACCGTCCCAGCAGGATCTGGCCAGGTTTGATATCACACAGGTCCTGGAACATTAAGAAAAAACCTGGCCAAGCAGGTTTCTCTGGCCACCAGCGGCCCTGTCGCACTAGCAGGGGCTGGCAGGGTTTGGGATTGCAGATATGCCTGCCCACAACTCCAGGGCTCCCTGCACCCTGTCCCCAGTGCAGGAGCAGATCTCCTGCCATGCTCCAGCCTTGCCATGCCAGTGCCTCTCCTCCCTCCCCAGGGATCAGATCCAGAGCTCAGCAAACTGTTCTAACTCTGTAAATTGTGCAAGTGCTCCCACTCCGGTAACCACAGCAGCTAATGAGAGGAATGATACTTGTTTCTGGGAACCATTTGATCTTCATCAGTCCAGGGAGCAGCTCCTCATTAGTGATAAAGGGTCTGACAACTTCTCTTCCAGACCAGGGATATACTCATCACAAAATCCTGGTTTAATCATGCAGCACATCATACAGACACAGCCCTGGTTGTGGCCAGTAAACTTTGTGCCACAAATACCAAGAAATTATTCTGCAGGCACTTAAAGCTGTGCTGACTGGAGTGCTGTATCCAAAACAGCACTGAAATTATCTGTGGGTGAGCAGGGGCGGTCTGTGATGGAGATTGCCTGGTTGGGAATGATGCCAGGGATGTCAGTACTGGAGCATGGGTTCATCTTCTGCCAGAGGAACGTCACTGCTGGGATGTAAAAGGGCTTGAATTTGGCTCATTTTCTGGACAAATCTGCAGTGTGACAGGGTTGCTGATGGCCCAGGAAATCAGGCTGAGGCTGCAGGACTGATGAGAAGCTGAACTTGGTCAGACCCTGTGGTCCTGGTCCTGGTCCTGCTCAAGTGTGGCCTCACAGGAAGAAACATCTCACGGAGTGTTGTCCCTAGGGTGCTCAGTGCAGGCTGTCCCTCTTTAAACCTGTGGTCACCAGGGAGGTTTGTGTCAGGATGCCTGTCCAGCAGGTGGATGAGGTGTGAGAGACAGTGATGCTTGAGTTGAGGTCGATTCTGTAACCCCCCCCTTGGCACCTGTTCTTTCAGTCTGGACTCCTGTTGCTCCCCCAGGTGTGCCCTATAAGGTCCATCGTGCCTGTTCCCCCATCACAAGGGTGCAGCAGCTTTCCCACAGCCCTGCCGCCCCTCCAGGCAGAACAATCGGGCAAACACAATGGAAACTTGCATTCCTGAAATCCCAGCTGCAGTTTTGGGGGTGATTTAATGAGAACGACATGGCCATATTTGGGAAAAGAATCAGAGGATGCGTTGCCACAGGAGGGTGGCTGCTGGTCCCCAGGTCCCCATGTGGGCTGGTGACAGTGCAGGGACAGCAGGGAGACTTGTGGGCTCAGAGCAGGGACAGGCAGCAGCAGGCAGGGACACACAGGCACTGGCACAGGCTGCTGATGGACCCTTTGGCCCTCCCAGCCGGGCTCTTCCGTGCTGCTGGCTGGCATCTGCAGGTGGCAATAACAAAAGAGTCCCTTGGCTGAGGTGACCCGCCATTCCAGCTGGCCCCCAGGTTTGGACTCGTGTTTCTCCAGCAGCAGGTGGATGTATCCTCGCAGCCAGTGCTCCACCACAGCCCTGCCCACGTGAGTACTTCTCAGGGCAGGGTTTGGGATCCAGGCTGGGCTTTGCTGATCCCAGTGAGGGACCTGCAGCAGCTTTGTTGCAGCACATGGAAGCGGTTGGATTTTGGGATGAGTTGTTTTATCTGTTGTTGTGATCCAGGTTTGACTAGGAATGGATGGGAAATAGGTCATGTCATTGCTAAATTGCTTCCTAAAGCAGGCACAGCTGAAAATCCCAGAAATCTGCTTCTACAAGGATACAGGGCTTGCTTTGCCCCTGGTTGTTTGTGGTGTGTGTGGATGCTGCTCTGCATCCCACAAACTGCTGACCTGGCACCTTCCTGTGTTGGCAGGGCTTGGAGAGGGGTCGGCGTGTGGCCAGGGGGGTGTGAGCAGGGGGGAGCAAACCACAGGGAAGAGAAAACACGTGTTCCCTGCCTGGGACAGAGCGGGGGCTCATCTCCACTGCTTCCCAACGTTCTGCTCTCTTCCCTTCGGGTCATTTTTCCCTTCACAAACAATCAAATCACTTTTTAAAAAACTCAGCAGCGACCCAGAAAAGAAACATTTCCTCTTATGGAAAGGCCCTCAGTGGTTCAAGGAAGGATCTGGTGAGCAGGATCCTGTAAAAATCACTTCAGTGCTTCCGTGGTATCACAGAGCGAGCAGTGGGAAGGCAGCAGTGCCAGCTCTGCTGGGCTGAGCCACACAGGGCCCTGCCTGAACGGTTCCTGTGCCCAGCAGGCTCCCAGTGCTGCCCGAGATGAGCCCACACTCGGGTGAGTGCACCCAGGCATGCTTGTCCTGTGGTCTGGCAAGTGGTGCAGGGTCCAGCATCACTCCAGTCCCACCGCCAGCCCTTCTCCTTGCCCCTGTTTGCTCCAGGACCAGCAGCCTGGGAGGTGGCACAGGGCTTTCCATGGCATGGCAGGGCAGCCTGGCTGCAGCTGCCAGCGCTTTGCTGCTCGTATGGCCATGTTTTGTGGCCTGTGGTGCCCGAGAGCTGTGCTGGTGAGTGTGCACAGGGCCTGTCCACATCTCCTGGGGCACTGGGCACAGCCTCGGTGTTCTCCATCCCTGCCACGTGGTGCCTGTGTGTTGCAGGGTTGGCTGTTTGCTGCTAGAGGAGCAGCCCAGCTCAGAGCTGTCACAGTTTGAGCTGCACCGAGTGATCCCCATGCTCTCTATCATTCTTATGAAATCTGAGCCCGGCCCTTTGATTTTTTTTTTTTTGACTTGCTTCCACAGCCAACAGCATCAAACCCAGCCCTGGGACGCGAGCAATCAAAGCTGTGTTGCCGGCAGACATTCCTCTTCCTCCCCTTGTTGTTTTGGCAGCGCCTTGTTGTGCTTTGTGGTTTCTCCCAGGAGTGGAGGGTGCCGCGCGCGGCCGTGAGAAGCCAGGCTGCGTGGCCGTGGGTGGCAGCCAGCCCTGAGGCCTTCCAGACCACTGGAGCAGGGGCTCCAGGCCCTGGGGGTCGGTGACATGACACACAGATGTGTTTCTGAGCCATCCTCCCCGTGCTGTGTGTCCAGCCTGCCTCAGGAGGGACATGTGGGGAGCAGTGTTTGCAGTGGCTGTGCAATATCAAACCTCAGAGGGGCTGCTTCTGCCTCTGCTGCGGCGTTGGCAAGGGAGGAAATTCCATGGGCACTTTGGGTGCCTGGGCAGCGTGGTGGCCGACGAGGAGCCTGCTGCTGAGGGTGCTCTGTGGCCAAATCCCTGCCCTGGCTCTCACTGGTGTGACCTGCCGGAGGAAGAGCTTGAAAGCAGGTGGAAAGACAGATGTAGGTGGCAGAGAGGGGATGGTCCCGAGCTACAGCTGCATGGTGCCAGCCCTGTTCCTGGCAAAGATGCCCTGCATGGAATCTGTGGGGCTGGGGAGAGGGGTAAGAGCCAAGTGCCAAGCCCTGCTGGCTGTGCTGCACAGAGCACGGAGCATCCTGCCCCGTGGTGCCAGTTCTGGACCCTGTGAGGTGTTCAGGGGGATGCCAGCAGGCACCCGTGTGTGCC
Organism: Chloropsis cyanopogon; assembly: GCA_013400585.1. Lineage (NCBI taxonomy): Eukaryota > Metazoa > Chordata > Aves > Passeriformes > Irenidae > Chloropsis > Chloropsis cyanopogon. The sequence goes on from WEZZ01005793.1 coordinate 208,773, forward strand.
CACGGCCACGGCAGCTGTGCTGGGGCTCCTGGAGAAGCAGCAAAGCAAACCCCAGGCGTTCCTGGCCAGCGCAGCGTTGGCCTTTTGTCTTCAGCTTATCTCGAGCTGGTTTTAATTTGCAACTCCCTGATTGCGTGCAATGACCTTGGCCTGAGCCTGCTCTGCAGCTGAGTGCCCCGGAGAACATCATAAATGCCGTTGATCTGAAGTCACACGCCGGAGAAGTGAAGAGCTGGTGCCCTGCACGTGGGAGAGGCGGCACAGCCGAGTGGGTGCTCCCAGCTGCCAGAGGGTACGGGGCTCACGCTGGTGGGATGCAGCTCCCTCCAAAGTCCCTGTCAAGACAGACTCTGGTGTGACATGCTGGGGAGAGGGTTGGCACGAGTCCCTGCGCTGCCGCAGTGAGGCTGTGGCAAGGGTGCAGAGCTGCCTTTAAACAAAAACCCGGAGCTTGCTGCCTGCAGTAGCTGGGAATGAGCTTGAGTGGCACCAAAACCATGTGCCTTGCAGCTCAGCCTGGCATGCACAGCTCCCTCTGCACCAGGGTGTGCAGGCTTGCTCCCTCCTGGTTTAAGGAACAAACAGGAGCTGGTGGTTCCATCTCCCGTAAGAGCCCAGGGTACCGTAATGATGGCAGGGGACGTGATGTGTCTGCTGGCAACCAAATGGCATCCCCCATGCAGCCAGTCTGAAACCTGGTGTGGGAGAGAGGAGATGCCAGCCCCAGTGGCATTTGGGCTCGGGGACAGGCTGTCTCTCAGTGCCACCACCATGACCCGGTTCCCCACTAGCACATCCAGCAGCAAGTGGTGTAGCTGGGGTGGCAGGAGCTGGTAGTTCTGATTCAGGAACTGGGCTGCCAGGGATGAGCTCATCCCTGCTGGCAAAAGTGGTGTTTTGGTGCATGTTTTGAGGGTGCTGTGGCACAAGGAGTGAGGGGAGGGCGTGGGTGCCTCAGTTGCAAGGTGCACGGTCCGGTGGTTAACACTGGGATGTCCTGTGGGCAGCAAGGGAGGTCCCCTGTTCCTGGTCCCCTGCCACAGCCTGGGGCGTCTCGCCACAAAGGGGATGGGGAAAGCAGCAGCGGTCGTTTTCCGGAGGCTTGCAAGTTTGGAAAATAAATAGCCCTGCACTGTAGGTTAAGCTTGGCATCCTGGCGGATTAATCACGCAGGCTGCAGCCAGCACTGAGAGCCCCGGTGACGAGAGCTGTGGTTTATAGATGATGATTCATCGCTCGACTTAGAGCGACCACGTTATTCCAGCAGATTGCAAAATCATAAGAGGAATGTTGTGGTTAGTTTACGGCTTAACTATGCAAATCGTCAGGAAGCCTTCAGAGCCGGAGAACGTAAGGCACAGCGCGCCCGGATGGCTGGGCGGTGAGCAGGGGCCGGGAGCTGCCCATGGGGCTGTCGGGGACCGGCCGCTCGCGGGAGCCGGGGAGCGGGGAGGTGAGTGATTTTGGGGAGATGGAGGGGCCGGAGCTCCCGGGAACGTGCGAGCGGGGCGCTTCGGGGGCGAGGGACGCGCTGCCGGCTGCCTGGGGGTTTGTGGCTGCTCTGGCCGGCTCTGTGCCACGGGCTCAGGCGTCTCCGGCGGGGCTGGGGAGGGCAAAGGTGGGGAGCTGCTTCCCCCACCTCCTCCTCCTGCCCTCCGTCCCGCTTCCAGGAGCAGGCAGTGCCTCGGCGGAGGAAGTAAACAGAGTGGGAGGAGCTGCACCTCTTCCTCGCCAGGGCTGTATCGCGGCGAGTCCCGCTGTCAGGACCCGCGGCGAGCTGGCCCGTTCGCAGCAGGCTCAGCCTTTCCGTGTCCGGCTCCTGCCTGCAAGCCCCGACAGTGCGCTTGGAGACGGAGCTTTACCGTGCTTTAGCCGAGCTGCCCGTGCGGTGCCCGGAGGAGCTGGCCAGCCGTGCCGGCCGAGCGGGATCCGGGCGCTGCGGGAGCATGGTGCGTGCCCGGCCCCGGAGCGCCGCGTTCCCGGGAGAGCTGGCAGCGCTCTGCGCCGCCCCAGCTGCGCCGGGCCCGGCGGGACTCCGGGGCAGAGGTGAGCAGGTGTTGGTAATTACGGAGCTGCTCGGGCCGCAGCACTGGGAGCGGAGGAGGCCGCCTGTCCCCATGGGCTCCGGGCAGGGTCGGCCCCTCGCTCACGCGTCCCGTGTCCGATTTTGTCCTGGGGCCTTTTTAAATAAACAGGATGCGTCGGCAGCAAAAACAAGCAGGAGCGATGCTGAGGCGGAGGAAGGGCGGTCCGGGGTTAGAGCGTCTGACCTGGGAGGGAGGGACAGCCCTGCCCTCTGCCACAGGCATCTTCCCTGGCCTCGGGCACATCCCTTTGCCCTCTTGTGCAAGGTGGGGAGCACGTACCTGGTTTACCTGTGGGATGTGGAGTGCCTCATCCCCAGGATGGCAGAGATGGAGAGAGGTTGAAGCTAGCCGAGAGCTGAGCAGTTTTGGTGCCGGCCTTTGGGGGTTCTTCTAAGGACTGACCCACCTGCCGGTCCACCTCTAGCCGGGGCGGTGTGAATCAGAGGGAAACATCAGCTGGTAATTGGGGAAGCATTTCCTGGCCCGTCACGCTTTGGGATGGCGTCCCGTCCCTTGAATCATCCCGAGCTGGTCCCTGTCCAGCACTAAGAATAGCCTCCCCGCACAGCGCGGGGGCAGCGCGCCGGGAGGGGACACCGGCCGGCTCACGGCTTCCCGGCGCTGCCTTCACACCGCTGTGCCGTGGCACGGTCCGGTTCCACGCCAGTCTGAGCTCTGGGGTAGAGCCCCAAGCGTGGATGGGCTGGGGCAGCTGCCGTGGTCAGTCACTGGGGATGGTCCTGGCCGTGTGTGCCGTTTGTAGCTGGCTCTGAGATGGCTTCGTTCAGCACCCAGGGCTGAACCAGTGCCAGCCCCACAGCTTCCAGCCCAGCGTGTACCCCTGGGTGTGATGTAAGGGGGACATTCGTGAGCAGAGGCGTTTCCTGGGGTGTTTGGCAGGTGCCCTGCTCTGCAGCCAAGCTCTAGTACAGGAGATAAGCCATCGCTGTGGGCTTGCCAGGGTTCACATCAGCGCTTGGCTGGGAGCCTTTCCTCAGATGAAGACATGAGCGCAACCTTGGGTGGAGCTGGGTCAGTTGTCCCACCATGGCCTGATGGTGATGGTGCTGCCCTTTTTATGTATTTCACCTGGCTGACAGGTGAGACCTGTCCTGTCTGTCCTGCTGGGTGCAGGGTGCTTATCCCACCTGGCTCTCGCCCCTGGCATCGGGCACCCAGCCGTGGCCAGAGCAGGGCAATCACTAGAGGGCAACCTTGGATTGAGATGTGCCTCTGTGCTGGGAGAAACCTTGGTCTGATGTCCTGCCAGGCTGGGCTTGAAACCTTTGGGAGGTGAGGGGTGTGCAGTGGCCCACTGAAGCCAGCCCAGTGGGTTTGCCCATCCTGATCGTGCCAAAGCTTGGCAGATGCCTCTGCAGGGAAGCACCTGTGTTGCTTTGTGAGCCACCAAGGCCACGGAGATCTCTCCCTGCCTTCCTGCTCCTGTGTTTGCAGCTCCTTGGCATCGCTGCCATTCCAGCTGGGGAAAAGCTGCAATGGCTGCTCAGGCTGGCAGCCCCCTAGTTCAGACAAGTGTAGAGACAGGATAAGATGATGCTGAGCCTTTCTTGGACACTCACTCCAGCCTGAAGCTGGGGCAGGTACTCATGCAGTCACAGCTGGGTTTAAATCTGAAGGAGAGCTGGGATTTCTGGGATGCAGGATTTCCTCCATCCCCCAACAGAATATATTTGCATTTGGGTGGTAGAAATACTCTGAACCTCATGTGGACTCCCCTCCCTTGCCAAAGCCTTTGGTGAGGGGAATGCAGATGGGTGGTGATGGACAGGGCTGGGGCAGAGCCTGTCCTGCTGCCTGCCCAGCCCTTGGAGGTCACAGCCCTCGCCTCAGGGGTGTCTGTGTGGGCTGAACCCACGCTCAGGGTTCACCACGACTGACTCAGAGTCAGAGAGTTCAGGGCAGTGCTGGGGAAGTGCACATGATGGATGCCCTTTGCTCCTCTGCAGCCAGTGCAGGCTTCCCCACCTTCTGTTCCAGCTTGTCCACCTCCCTCCTCCTTCTCCCCTGGTTTGGGGGCTGACAAGGGCAGTGCCCAGAGTGCTGGGGATGACCCTTCCCTTGGCCACTTGCTGCGTGAGACAGCCTGTTCCCCAAGCCTCAGTGATCTGTGGGGTTTGGAAAACCATAAGCAACCAAGTGCTCATCCCAGCTGTTCCCTGAGTCCCTCTCCCCTGGGGCCTCCCAGCCTTGCATCCCACGGAGCAATTCCCAGAGCAGCAGCAGTGTGAGCTGATGCATTACAGCCGTGTTCTGCACGTGTGCAGAGATGCTCCAGGGGCTGGCCGAGCATGCCAGGATCCTGATGGCACAGCTGCCTCCCCCTGTACCAGGAGGAACTGAAAGTCTGTGGGGTTTCAGTGGTGGCTGTGCATGGGTTTTAAGGACTTTTGTTCTACCAGGGCCTGAAAGGATCAGCAGTTTTCTCATTAAACTGCTCCATTTGACAGCTCCACACTTCTGATTTTAGCACCAGCCCATGGGCTCAGAGAGCTCTGCGTGCACCCAGTGCTGCTGCAGCAGGATGCCCATGTTTGAAGCAGAGTTCTGCAGAGTGGGATCAGGCCAGTCCTGCTGGCTCAAGGGATGTGAGGACACCTCATCTGTTCTTGCTGTATGGCTGCATGCCAGCCAGACCAGCCACCCTCTGCTGATAAATCCATTTTAAGGCAATTTTACTCCCCATTACATCACCAAACCCTTTCCCAAGGGGGTGGTGGAAGCCCTGCAGGCTGGGCAGGGGCCGGGTGAGCCCAGGTGGGTTTCCTGGAGCAAGCAGCCTTGCATTAGCCAGGAGCAGGATGGTTTAATAAATCATTTCCGTCTCTAATTTCTACTTCTCTATTCAACGCCTCTCGTTTGCTGGTCACCAGAGGGAAGGGAGGTCAGGGGAACCAGGCCTCCCCAGCAACCTCCTTCCTGCAGCTGTTGAAACAGAATCCAGAGCTATAATAATCACCGTGTCCCTCCCTGGGGTACCGCGGTGCCTTCGGTCCGAGCAGCAGCGGCAGCAGCGCTGGGGTGGTTGGGCTCACGGCCCCTGCTGAAGGTGCCAGGTGGCAAAGAGAGGGCAGAGAGGGCACCTTCCCTGCCTGGTGATACACAGCTACAGACATTCCCCATGGGCTGTGTCAGATGCTTGGGAAAAAGATCAGAAGCGTTGATATTGCCGAGCCTCGGGGTGTCACTGGTGCCCTGTCTCCTTCATGCTCCAGCAAAATGCATCCACTGCCTGTAAATCACCACCCATGTGGCCAAACCAGAACAGGAGAGTAGTTCTCACCTCCCTGCCTTACCCCACATCAGATCCTTGCTTGTTGCCTCCCAGGGGAGCAGCTGGGGCTGTCCCACTGCCTAGAACAGGAGCCAGAGTGCAGCTGCCATGCCTGATCCTGAGGTACCTCTGATCTCTCTGGAAAGCTTTCGGCCCCTGTAGCCTCCAGCAGTGCCCTGCCTGCACCCTGTGCCTGCAGCTCTTTCCTCTTGGCCACTCGCCCCCAGCATTGTTTCCCAGCAGTTGTTTGGGTTGGCCCAGGTGCTGCCCCGTGTCCGCCTCAGTCCTGAGGGCTTGGTTTATTTCATGTCCTTTGTTTTGCAGCAGCAGCAAATGCCCCGGAGCAGCCAAGAAGAGAAAGATGAAAAAGAGAAGGAAAAAGAGAAGGAGGGAGAGAAGGAGGAAGACAAGCAAGAAACTGAAAATGACAAAGAAGAACTGACAAAGTAAGGACAACCCTCCCTGCCTGGCTCCAGTGGGCTGGGGCTGCAGTGGTGGAATGTGGTGAGGGGATGCAGCATAGTCCAGGGCTGCCTGACCCTGTGCAGGACTGTGTGTGCCCACCTCTCCTCCTCTGCAGGGAGGGAAAGGCAGATCCTCCTCCTCATTCCTCTTCCCTGCTGCTCCCAAACTGGGAAAGCAACACGATATGGGGTTTTTTTTTTATATCAACCCAATCAATCTGCAAAGCTCCTGTGGTCCTCCAGCTTGTTTTGTTGTTACGAGAGCCTCTGGGAGCTGGAGGAGCAATCCAGGGGCAGCAGAGCATGGCACTTCACCTTTAGTGTTATTGATGTCAACATGAGCACTCCCAGATGAAGAGCTCCAGCCAGCCCTGCCTCCCTCACACCGAGCATCAGCGCCGTGGCAGGGGAAGGTTGGCACGCAGACCGCTCGCTATCTGTAATGGGCTTAATACTTGGTTTAAAAGAACATCTGGCTTCATTATATCTAGGCTGCAAAGACATTTACCAGCAGGTCCCTTTCAGGAAGATAAATGAGGAGGAGGCAGGGATGAATTTGAATGGTCTGGTATTAAACCTGTCTCCGTCAGGTCTCTGCGTGCACTTGGTGGTGGAGCTGCAGCCAGCTGCAGAAAGAAAACCCCACCACAAATCACCCCACTGCCAATCCCAGCCAGGAAAAGAGCCTGCGTCTGCAAAAAAACTGCAGACCTGCCCCCCTAAAAAACCAACAACAAAAAGAAAAAAATCCCCAGACACGTGCAGAGAAATAATTGCTTGACCTAAAAAATCAGACCAACCAAACAACATTTTTTATTTTTTTCTTCTCTCCCTGTTTTTGCAGGGACAAGAACGACGACACGTCCGGAGAAGACAACGATGAGAAGGAAACGGTCACCTCCAAAGGTCGCAAAACCGCCAACAGCCAGGGCCGGCGCAAGGGCCGCATCACCCGCTCCATGGCCAACGAAGCCAACAACGAGGAGGCAGCCACGCCTCAGCAGAGCGCAGAGCTGGGTAGGTGGCAGGGGACAAGGGGATCCTGCCCTGGCCTGGGCTTTTGGGGTACCCATTGTGCAGGGATGTCACCCTGCTCTGCTCCCCGCTCGCAGAAGAGGGGTTTCCTCAGTGAAATTCTTCTTTCTGGGGAGTAGCAGTGATGTTTCTCTCTGTCATGTGAATTACTCAGCGTGGTTCACCAGGATGAGTGGGGGCATTTGCAAGCCCAGGCTTTCCTGGCTGAGTGTTAATGGCTTTTATGGCCTCGGAGGGAAAGTGTTGCAAAAGACAAAAAGGGAAGCCTTCAGTTTTAGCAGTGCTTTGGCAAGGCTTCTGTCCCTCCTGCACTTGGAGCTGGTTCCCTTTGTGGCTAGTCCAGCTTCCCAGTCCCCTCGACCTCTGCATAGGACCCTGCTCTGCCCTCCCAGGCTTGCCTGGGTCTCTGCCACTTCTCCCACCTGCTCTGTTTTCAAATTTGTCTGGAGCCTGAGCAGCTGCAGCCTGTGGGATCTGCTCCTCCTTGGCCTTGGGCATTGGGCTGATCCATTTCTATCCATCCCTGATACAGCAAAGGGTGCTGCCTGTACCATGGCATCCAGGCACTGCACCAGCCCACAGCGTGGCCACAGCCATGCCACACTGCCATGCTGGCCGTGGGCTAGATGGGAATTCATGGCAGCATCCACAGCCCCACACTGGGCACATCTGCCTCTGGCATCTGCAGCATCAGATGTGGCACCCCAGGCAGATCAGATCTGCCGCCCCAGGGAGCAGCCTCATGTATTGACTCACAGAAACCATTGCATCGAGGAATTTGGCTGATTTTCCTATATCTTTTACTCTGTCAAAGTCCAAAATTATTGCTGTGCTACCTCAGGCAGGTACAAATAAAAGCAGGGTGACTCCTCTCGGTTTCCTTGCTCTGCAGTTTCTTGCTTGTGCTGTTCCATGTGCCATAAATCACGCGGAGGTGTTTCGCCTCCCTGTTCTCTGCTGACAACTGGCTGAAGCCTTGATTGCGAGCGCTCTGTTTTCATACAGGCGATATAAATAGTCCCCAGCACAACAGAGCCCTGCTCTCTCCCTCCAACTTGTTCAGCAGTGCTGCAGAGAAGCAGCAGATAATGCCAGTAACTTAGATGGGATTTTTTTTTATCCTGGTATCTCTGAGTCCTCGATAAACTTCACTGCAAGCACAGAGGAAAGCCTTTAGACCATGTTAAATTGGGAAAAACGAATGGATCAATTCCAGTGACATATCTGAGCAATTGATTTCACTTTATGTCTCTCCAATAGCGCTTTAATTTAGGTTGGCTAAGAAAGTTATTGCATTTTAAATACCAATTGAACATTAAAAACCAGCACAAAACCGTATTGTGGTTTAACTGCAGCGTGCCGGAGCTCCCTGTAGGCATCTGTTTCATAACTGTGCAACCTCAGGCGATGCCATTAATCAAACCAAACGGGCCGTTTCTGTGACATTTCTGTACCATACAACAACAGCCATCACCAGCTGAGCCAAGGGCCCGCACGGCGCTGGGGACACTCGCTTTTACGTAAGCGAGCGCTGTGGCCCTGGCACTGCCCGCTGCCGGGGGGAAGCAGTGAGGTATCAATTTCCCTCCCTCTTGGCTGGCGTCCCAGGGGCGACACGGTTCTGGGGGAGGCAGTGACCTGTGCTGTCTTCCGGGAGGTGACACCTGCAGTCGTGCTCAGCCGGCTCTGAAGGAGATTCTTCGGCCCAATGCTGTGGGCATTGGAACTCGCTCTGTCCTCCCACAGGGCCTCAGCTTCTTGTAGAGCTTCGTCAAAGATCCTTCCTTCTCTCCTTGCCTGTATTCTTTATCCTGAACCTATCAGCCTGTTTTCCATTTTGAAAGGACACTGTCAAAACATCTCTCATCACTGTTGAAATAATGCTTTGCCTGTTGTTTAGAGTAATAACCCCTTGGCAGCCTGAGCCGGAAATCTGTTTCCTTACCGAGTTGTTTTTTGTCTCTGACTCACACCCCAGTTTGTTATTGTAGGGTTTGCTCTGTGCCAGGCTGCCAGCAGGACTGGTGCATAGTGAAGGCTTTATGCAGGACCCCACTGTCCCCAGCACCTGCTTGGAGTTGGGGAGAGAGGCAGCATCAGATGCTGACACCCCTATCAGCCTCCTGGCTGGAGCAGCATGTCCCCTTCCATGGGCACTGCTCCAGATCGGCCCCCACCGTTGCTGGAAGTGGCTCGGAGGTGTTGTCCAAGAGCCCAGTGGTGGCACAGAGGGAGCCCGTGGTCACACAGCCAACACCCTCGACAGATGCAGTCGGCCAAAGTCACCAGTGAGGTGACGCTGTTTGTCCGTCCCTGACGGTCCCACCCTGCGTCTGCCTCCTCCAAAGCACGCAGCCACAGCCAGCTCCATCTTAGCTACCTGCTGTTGGGCCAGGGCGCATGGCACCGTCAGCAGGAAATCTGCTGCCACTCTCAAGCCATCTGGCTTTGCTTCCAGGCCCAAAGTGGAGGTTTTGCATCACTGAGGTGCATCCCGAGGGGATGTTGTCCATGGGGTACTGTGGCATGGGAAAACCTCACGAGCCCGCACCATGGCTGCCTTTCTTGTGGGAGCACTTCTGCCCTGCGTGGGGTTTTGTCATGCCTCCAGGGAACAGGGCATGGGACAGGCTTTGGGTGTTGGGACACCTCCTCTGAGCTCACTGGGCTTGCTGGCTTCTGCTCACAGCTGACTGCTCTCTTTCCTCCTTCCTTCCCAGCTTCCCTGGAAATGAATGAAAGCTCTCGCTGGACCGAAGAGGAGATGGAGACGGCTAAAAAAGGTGAGACACTCATTTTCCTTCTTCTATCGGCTGTGCTGGAGCTAACCCAGCAACTGGGGATGGAAAGTATCTGACTGCTGGCTTTGGTGTCGTGTGGTGGGTCCTGAGCTGTGGGGCCAGATCCTGCCTGTCCTGCTGTTGGTTTGTTCCCAGCACGCCTCAGGGAGGGTGTGGGGAAGGCAGGGAATGGTGCAGGGAGCGTGCTCAGCCTCTCCGGCCCCAGGAGCTGTGCCAACACCAGGGATGCCTGGGCTGTGGCTGGAGCTGTGTGTGTCCCCCGAGGCAGGAGCTGGCTGTAGGAAATGGGGAAGACACGCTGTCCATCGCAGTGTTGGAGCTGCTGGTGCCTGCAGCATGGGGTGTGGTTTCACCCCACTCTTCAGAGCTTTATGGCCTCGGTGTGATCTGTTCCAGGCACACAGAGAGTGTCTGCCTGTGTTCCCAGCTCTGGGATTCAGGGAGAGGACGGTGAACCCCAGCCCTCCACAGGCATATGTTGGGGAGCTCTTGAGAGCCAGGGCAGCGTGCGGTGACTTTACATCCTGGAGCTGATTCAGAGCCTTTGCTGAGACCGTTTTTAAAAAGTGCTGAGTGTAGCACAGCCCTTCTTGCCACTTCCCCTCCTCGTGCCGCTCCTGCGCCAGCCCTTTCACTGCTTTAATTTTTTGCCAAAGTCACGTCCTGTTGATGGGCTGTCGAGCTCACGTCCCCAGCCCGTGCGTCCCGCTTGCGCTGCTGCCGACTCTCCTGGCCCGGAGAGGATTGTAAATGGGAAATTAAAATGGAAATGAGCGCCGTTCAGGGATGGCAAAGGCAAAGAGGCGTGCTAGCAGGTTCGGCTCAGCTTGGAAAATGCACCTGCTGCTGGGATGGTGATTACATGTTCTGGAGCGCCGGCTGCCCAGGTGCCGGTGGGAGCTGTGGACTTGGATTACTTTGCCTGTGAATATCCCAAAGTGTTTGGCTCGCTCGCCTTTAAGCTGTTCCAACCCTCTTTTACAATCCAGTGCCAATCCTGTGCATTGCTGAACGGGGCTTTCTATAGTCACAAAACTTAATAGACAGACTTTAATCAAGCAAACTGGCCTGGGGCCAGGTAATGGGGTGAGCAGATGCTGGCAGGGGAGGGTCGTTGGAGGGATCTTTTCCGAGCACTGCTTTATTTTGGAGATCAGCATCTGGTTGTTAAAAAGTGCCTCTTGTTGTTTTGTGCTGGAGGTGCACTTAAGGAGTCTCAGCACCAGCTGCCAAAGCCTGTGTGAAGGAAGGATGAAGCGTGGGAGCATGTAGCACTATTCCAGCCCAGGGGCCAGGAGGAGGCAGGGAGATTTGCTGGTGTAAAGCCCAATGGCTGATTGTTTCTCCCTTCGTTACAACCTGGGAAACTGCGATTGCAACACCAGACTTCTACAGAAAAGCCAAATTCCCCTCTGCCAGGAAGCAGCCTCTTTAATGCTTCGAACTGGCTGTGTCTGGCATTTCCAGGGACCTGCGTGGTGGGGGTTTCCGACTCACAGCAACTGTGAAACTCCGGAGGTAACCTCAGAGGCTGGAGGAGGCGGTGGCAGAGCTGCTGCCAGCATGGCTGGGCAAGGGCACAGGGGGTGGTGGCCTGCTCAGGCTGGGCTCAGAGACACCGGCACAGTCCTCCTCACCATAAGGACACGGCCATCCAAGGCATCCTCTCCATACTGGTACCAGTAAGAGCCCATAGCTGGCTGGTTTAGGGAGTTCAGCAAGATGTGAGTCCCAGGGAAAGTCAGCCCTACCACCCCGGGGTATTTTGGCAGATGGGGGGATGGTCGGTGGCCTCTGCTCCCAGGACTTGCCAACCAGGAGATCAGCCCGGCCCTGTCCACCCCTGGGTTTCCTGTGTGTGGCATGAAACTCCACGTCATTTGTGTTCAGGGAGGTGAGAGAAAACAGCCCTGGGACAGAGAGACAGCAGAGCTGCCTGCTCTCCTCCACAGTCACAGAGCTGCACAGGGAGTTTCCAATCAGGAGAAGGCAGGATGGTGTCTGCCAGGGGAGACAGTGAAGGGGAGTACCATGTTACTAAAATAGGGGAACAAAAACCCAGCCAGAGGAAAGTTCTTGCTTAATGACACTTTCATTATGCAATAAACTTCGATTCAGTAGTCTGTCAAAATGTGCAGAGATTGGGGTAACGATGGGGGAATGCGTTTTTCTGATATTATCTCCTTGCACCACGGCTGTGATCCTTCGAGCAGGAGGTTTTGAGTTGCTCGAGGATTTCCCCCTTCCCTTCCCAAGCCGGGAAGCAGGCAGCACCCACTGCTTTGCTGCCGGGCAGGGTGCAGAGGCATTCAGCAGCGGGATGGGGCTGCTCCTTAAAAGGCAATGTTGAGACAGTTCCTGCCTTTGGGGGACCTGCTGGAGGAGCCCACGCAGGCAGGAGTTCAAGGTAGGCTGGAAGGGGGGCTGAGAGCAGGGGGCGAGCACCAGCCGCAGCAGTGGGTGGGTTTATTGTCCCCCCAGCCCCTCCACCAAGTGTCAGCACTCGTGCCAGAGCTTCAGGGCAGCCGCAGCCGCCCTGGGGCTGAACTCAGTGAACCGGGAGGTTTCGACATGACCTTTGTTAGTCTTTATAGTCTGGTACCTGTTCTCGCCCAGCCCGGGGTTTTCCCGCGGCGTCTAACAAGTGGTTTTGTTCTTTGAAAAGAGGCGGGTGGAAGTGGCAGGTTCTTGCTGCGGTCCTCCCGTGCCTTGCCCAGGCTCTGTGCTCCCTGTCCTCAGGGCACTGCCAGCCTGGGGCTCTTTGTGCCATTTCCCACGCTGGGGACACGGAGAGGCCACGGGATGGAGTCAGCGCGATGAGGCAGAGGAGGGTTGGGCATGAGTGTAAAATACTGATGACAGAGAGTTAAACAACCCGTGAAAACTCCTATATAGTTCCTTTTGGGTAGATATCAAATATTCCCTTGGATACCAAGGGCACTCTTTCGAACGCTTATTTTCAGTGCTGCCAACAATTCATCTGAGTTTCGGACTGACCTGAACCATTTTTCCCCAGTCCCGTTGTGTTTACGAAACTAAAATAAAGTCAATCACCTTGCATCACCTTTGAAATGCTGGGGAGCTGGCAGCTCTGTACCTTCCTCCTTTTGTCTCCCCTGTGCTCATGTTGGAGCCTTCTCTTCTCCCATCAGAGGTATTTACAACTGTAAAAACCTGCTGATAGTAAAAGTGGGCTGGAGAAACTGGTTTGCAGCCCATGCCCGTTACTGCACGTTGTCCTCCTGGGTGGCCTTGGGGTGGGATGTGTCTTGGGTCTCCCACTCAGGTGTGTTCTATCCAGGCAGGGTGCAAGGGCTGCTCAGAGCAAGGAGAGCCCAGCCTGGCCATCCCAGTGTCCACAGCCAGAGTGCTGTGTGTCCCTGATGTTTATCATGAACTCTGTACCAAGGGACGTGGTAAACATTATTTGGATGGGGCAGATTGGGTGCCATGAGGGCACAATTGTATCCAAGGCGTAAATTAGCCACACTTGCCCTGAGTGAGGCTGTGGTTGACTGCAGTCCCATCCCTGCCGTCCCAGGCTGGTGCTTGGGTGCCTCTCAGCCAAGGTGTCACCCCCAGGACCGTGCCTGGGGTGCTGGTGCCCACCGTGCCCCCAGAGCTGCACTTTGTGCCACCATTGGCTGAATGTTTCTGGAGTGTGTAGGAGCAAACTGTGAGGATTTGCTTAGTGAGTGTCAGTGAATGGAATACAAAAGGCCTGTCAGGAGGAACTGCTGGGTAATTACTATAATTTGCTGCCTACATTTTAATTTTGAGTATTATTTTTTCAACAATAAGGGAGCGGGAATAGTATCTGAACCAGGTGAAAGAAGAGAGCTGGGCCTGCCAGCAGTGCCTGCTCCACGTGTACTCACTGCCACGCTGGACCAGAGGGGATGGCACATCTCCAGGAGCAGGCATCCCGAGGGGGACTTGCTGTCCCCTCGTGTCAAAGGGTAGGACACAGCAAAAAAGAAAGGCTGTGGCAGCAGGAGTAGTAAAACCAGGCAGGTCTGCGATCGGGGCACAGGGCTCAAGGTTTTGCAGCACGTGGATGCAGTGGTATAGGAATTATCCATTTCAAAGGGGAGACCTGGGAGCTGAGGGTCCCCAGCCAGGGCCAGCAGAGAGGGGACATTGCACTAGAGCTGAGCTGGTCAGGGATCCCAAGTCCTTGCTGGCCAGGTACCCACACCTTGTTAGGTGTCACTGCCTCCCTGCAGACAAGTGGCATGATGGGTGTGAGAGGTGCTGGGAGGTTCAGCTGTGAGCTCCCTGCGAGCTGTGGGACACATCAGAGGCGTGCTTGTGTCCAGTCAGCAGATGAGAGGTCCACTGGGAGCACGGCAGGCATCACCTGAAGGAAGGAAGGGCATCACTCACCAAGGAAGGAGGGAAGGGCATCACCCCTTGGCTGCCCACGCCATGGCCCCTCCAGCAACACCCCAGCACCTGTGGGGATGTGGGCTCGCCCCCATGCACCATCCCCACTGCTTCCCTTGGCACAGCATCAGGAGCCTGGTGTGCACCTGGCTCTGCCACCCACTGATCCATGGCCCTGGAGGAATCACTCACCTTCTCTGAGGCTCTGCAAACCACCCGGGGTTAGAGCGGGAAGGCGATGCAGAGCACACTTTCGGGATGCCTTGGGTGGTGGCGCTGACTCCATAGGGCTGGCTTTTCTCCGGAATAGGATTGCGGCACATTTTGGCTGTGCCGTAGCCAGAACTGCCTCCATGTTCGCTCCCAAGAGCGTGTGTGGGCGCAGGAGGTACGGAAGGATCACACCAGGTACCGCCAGGCACGGGGAATGATAGCACTTAGTTTTTCCCCTATAACCTTGCTCTGTTAATCCACGCGAGCTCCCATTAAGGGACCCTTTTACGGGCTCTCTCCGCCCTCACCAAGCCCAGGGTGGAGCTGGGCAGCCGTGCCAGAGCGCCTTGGAATGTCTCTGGTAAAAAAAAAACCCCAGCGCTGCAGAGAGTCGAGGGGGTGCGAGCCGAGAGCCCTCTCCTGCCGCGCTGCCCCTCCGGCTTTCCTCTCAGCTCCCCGAGATGCTGAGCGCGGTACCCCGCTCTCCGAGCTCCTCTTCCATCCAGCCTCCGCTTGCTGAACCGGGAGCAGAGGCCCCGCTCTGCCCGTGGCCACGGCGGTGCCAAAGCTGTCCCCATCGCTCCTGTGCCCGGGCAGCAGCTGCAGGGCCGGGGTGTCCCGAGGCACCCCGCCGGTGCGGCACTGGGCTCGCCGGCGCGCACGTCCCCAAAGAAAAGCGCCTTTGATTCACTTGAGAGCGGAGAAAACTATTAGCCAAGCTTTGTTTTCCTGGATCCCTCCCCCTGCCGCTGACATTCAGCCGAGAGCGAGGGAGACAGAAAGTGAGCGAGGGAGGGCGGGAGCGGGTGCCAAGCGCCGCACCCCTTGTCAGCTTGGGTCAGCGCCACGTTCGTTATTAATGCTCTGTCTAGAGGTCACATTCAGATGCAACGAGCCCCGGGTCAGCCAGAGGAACAGATTAGAGCTTGCTCGCTGCTCCGCCACATACCGACGGCACCGGCTCCCCGTCCCCGGGCTGGCAGGAGCGGAGCTGCCGCGCTCCCGCCCCTTCGCTTTTCTCCTGCCTTTTTTTTTTTTTTTTTCNTTGGCAACGTCGGGCATCTCCTGAAACTGCACAGTCTCCCTATAGCCCCGAGCTGCTGAGCAAGGAGATGAGGTAGGGGAGGAAATACTGGCGGCGCTTCCATCCACCTTAACAACCGCGGCTGCAGCCGGCTGGAACGCTCCGGCGAGCGAGCAGGAGGAGAGCGGAGGACGCTGTTCGCTCCGAAGGGAAGAGCGCTGGGGCCGGAGCATGTGTTCCCACCAACTTCTGCCATCGGGGTCAGGAGTCTGCCGCCTGTGACCTGGTTTCCAGCCTCGGTGCCCGTTTGCTCGCCGCTGCCGGCCGCCCATGGCTCTGAAATCCTCTCGCCCCCAGGATTTAAGGAACCGGCTTTGCTTTCTTCTCTGTCTCCGGCTGCTGCGAGGGAGCGAAAGCGAAATGCGTGGGGAGGGTGTGAGCGGAGCACTCGCAGCGCTTTGCCGCGGGCTGCCGTGCCCGGGGGGGCTTTGAAGAAGTGCCCTGACAGCCGTGTCCTTCCCAGCCCACCCGCTGCACACTCCAGGTGTGCTCCCTGCCCGCCGGAGCACGTAAGTGTCGGGTGTTGGGGTCCGAAGGATGGGGTTAACCTGGAGGTTGTGTGTGGCTGCGTGCCTGCGGCAGAGCCTGCGTCCGGAGCCCCCGCCCCGAGCCGAGGAGCTCAGCCTTCCTGAGGATCTGATAACTCGGTTAGTCATAGTTTCAGTTGCGATGTGGAACCGAGGGCTGGTGCTGCCGTGCCGGGCTGGAGCGCGGGGCAGGGGGGGCAGGCTCTGGGGGTGGCTCTGCCGAAGGAGCTCGGGGAGATGGAGTGTCTGGCGAGCCGGGGGCTTACCGGGGGTGTCTCGGCTGGTCCCCGCCGAGTGTGCAGATAACTGCGGCGTGGGAAGCAGGTGTTGCTGTTTTGCTCTGGTTTCATGTAGAAGAAGCGTGGCGGGGCTCCCTGCTGGTCCCGCGGGCAGGGGCTGCAGGCAGCCTCCTCCTCCTCATCCTCCTCCTCCCAAGCAGTGGCCACCTGCCCGGTCAGCTGCAGGGCTCCTTCAGCAGTGTCCCGGTGAGCAGAGGCACAGCCAGCCTGGGCAGGGGGAAGGACAGCCAGGAGCTGGCATTGCCTGTGGCTGGTAAAGGTCACACCACGCTGGGGACCACTCACGCTGACATCCATCACCCCCCCAGCCCCGAGCTCTGCCATGCCAGCTCCTGCTTTCTGGCATCTTTCCTGCCAAAGCACCCGTGCTCATGGCACATCCACACCGCTGCCAGTGTCTTCGTTTCAGCTTTGCCCGGGGCACACAATCAGCCTTGGCCCTGCTGTCACACTTGGTGCTGGGCCACCAGCGTGGTGATGAGCAGAGGGACAGAGCTGCTTGTTTGCTTTGGATGGCAGCAGTGGGTTGTGTCAGAGGGGATGGGTTGTGACACTGGGGACTGTCCCGTTTTCCCCTGCGGTGTTCAGCAACAGCAGGGGGAGGACTCTTGCCCCACTCGTTGCCTCAGGATTGGTGGCCGGATGTGATTTTTTTTTTTTAGTCTTTTTTTTTTAAGCAGTCCCAGCCCGTCAGCGGGGTGACAGAGGTCGTGGGTTTGGCTGAGTGAGGCTGGGAGTTGCAGAGTTAAAGCTCAAACTTGTTTCTTGGCTTGCCAGGGCCTTTCTGGTGCTCAGTGCATGTGATGCCTCTGTACATGCAATTTGATAAGCCTGGTGCTGGGACGGGCAGGATACAGGCACCAGCTGGATGTTAACTCCTGCTGTGCTGGGTGCTGCTGGTTTTCTCCAGCACTTGGGAAGCAGGGAGGGGGATTTAATCTCTCTGGGGGTGCATGGTGCCATCTCTTCCATGCAGCCATGCCCTCAGCCCCCACGCTGTGCCCTCCCCTTGCACAGACTCACAGAGCAGATCCTGCCTGGTCCTTTGGGCCTGCTTGCGTGTGGCTGTGCTGAGATCAGCCCGTCCCCTGGGGTTTGTTGTTGGGCTGAAGCAGAGCTTGGGCTGCCACTTCAGGGCCGGGCTGACACATGGCAGCAGCTTGGCAGGAGGCTGGCAGCAGGGCTGGGGCACAGCTGCAGTGTTCCCAGGCATGAACAGAGCCATGCCAGGGACTCACCATGGTCCCAAGCCCCTTGGGGGAGCAGCCAGGGAGGGGCTTGGATGTGGTCAGTGCCTACTCCCAACCACACAGGGCTCTGTGGTTGGTGGCCTTTGGACAGAAGGTCCCCCAGCAAAGGAGAAAGATGTTCTTAGCAAGTTCATTCCCTGCTGGCTTTCATCTTGAAGTTACCTTTCTGTGGCAGTATAGTAACTCTGGACTTAGACATTCTGCATCCTGTGCCCTCACAAGGTGCAGGGACGGGCTAGGGAACTGCTGGCCTGATAGTGGCATCACATGGGCAGTCAGGAGCAAGCCAGGCTGGCAGTGTCCCACAGGCTGGTGGCAGCTCCAGCCCCACAAGACACTACATGAAGGACCAGCCACACAGCAGGAATAACTGCAGGCAGCGAGGTGTTACTTCCCAGAAAGCCTGGATGGTTCTTTCACAGATCACCTCCAGGAGCCTGGGCTGTGGTTGTCACTCCTACCTCCATCTGCAGGACCAGGGGTGCCCAGACACCCCTGCAGAGATGGCAAGGACACGGGGTGCTGAGTGTCTCCTTCTTCCTCCTCATCCTCCTCCACCCTGCTGGGTTTGCCCCGTGTTTGGGTGGCACCATCTGGCCAGGATTGCCAGCTCTTGGTGTGATGCCTGACCTGGGAAGCTGCTTTTGCTCATGAGCCTGTGATCAGCACTAATCCCCTGGCACACCTCTTCCAGCCAGGGACATCACCTGGGCTTCCCTGCCGGCATGCTGCCACTTACCTGCCCAGGCTTCCCTTCCCTAACAGGGCTCTGTGCCTTGCCACCCCTCTTGAAATCGTCCCTGGGGCACAGGAGGGTGGGAAGAGCCTTTGCTTCGTGTTAGGGGCTGAGAGCAGCTGTCCCAAGTTCTCCTGGGCGTGCCAACACCTGCTGCAGCCGTCCCAAAGGAAAAGGAGCACCGCTCGCACTCGTGACTGCCGAGACGTGGCTGTGGGATGTATTTTATTCCAGAGACAGTCAGCACGGTGCCTTTTTCCCTTTTGGAAAGACAAACAGCCTCTCATAGGTCATCCCCTGGTCTAGAAGCCATTCAGACAGGTGCTAGTGACCATATTGTTCCTGTGGAGTTTGGCTTGCAGGGAGGAGGTTTCCCGTCCTGTGTGGATAATGCTGCCCTTGTGTGAGTGCATCTGGTGTTGAACCTTTCTCCTCTCTGCCTTTCTCCTCCCACTGCAGGTCTCCTTGAGCATGGGCGGAACTGGTCGGCCATTGCCAGGATGGTGGGCTCCAAGACCGTGTCGCAGTGCAAAAACTTCTACTTCAACTACAAGAAGAGGCAGAACTTGGACGAGATCCTACAGCAGCACAAACTGAAAATGGTGAGAGCCCTGTCCCAGCCTGCGCTGGGCACTGTGGATATTCCCTAACAAGTGCTTGGATGCTTCCCACAGCCAAGGGGGGCCTCGATCACGTTGGGTGAAAGCTGTGGGGACTGTGGAGTGGCACGGGAAAGGGTTGTGCACCCATCTGTCCCTGGGAGGTCTGGATGAGGCAGAGCTGCTGCGTGGGAGATGCCTGGGTGTCTGGAGCATGGCTGGTACGCAGGGAGATAAGGAGCAGGAGGAGGAGCAGGGCTGTGCTGTGTTGGCCAGGATGCAAGTTCTGATGGCTGTGCAAATACTTTGTCTCTGGTGAGATTGTGCTGTTCCGCTCCAGTGAGCAGAGAGCCCAGCTGGGCCACACAGGTCTGTGCCTTGCAGGTTCTGCAGTTACCTGCAGTAAACTGCTTTGGTTTGCCCCAAAGAAAATCAGGGATTTAGGACAACATGAGGAAAGCGTGGCTCTGAAAGAAGTTTTCTTCAGCACTGCAAATAGATGTGTACACCTCTCCCTGCCTCTGTTTCCCCTTCATATGGGGCTAATGCTGCTTCTTTCCTGGCGTGTGGTGCAGAGTGTGAATATAGTGGGGCTTGTTTGGTGTTCTGGAGATAGCTTGGACCGCTAAGAGACACTAAAGATTATAATTATTTCATTTGTAGAGTATCGTGGGGTTCCCAGTTTCTGGCTAATAGAATTCACATGGCTAAACCCCCAAGGGGTGCTTTGAAAATGCAAAGGACAATGTTCAATGCAGGAATCTTTCCAAGCAAGCTATTACAGCAAGAGTAAAAAGAAAGACAGGAAAACATTCAATGACTCACCCAGGAATTTAATATCCTAGTCAGTCTATAGGAATGAGAGAAAGAGAAGACATCGGCGATTCTTTTTTATTAATTCTCTATGCACAGAGACACTCCTGTGTTCCCATGTTTCACCCAATTGTTTTTAGAAACAAAGCAAACAAACTATATAAAAGACCCCCAGACCCATATAAAGGCTGGAATGAAATATTCTGTGAAATGTGCATCAAGCCCTCTGAATATAAAAAGTTACATTAGAAAGATATCATTGTTCATTACTGGGGAGAATCTGAAATAAGATCATACGGCTTTGCTGGCAGTGGAGCCGGTGTGTATTAATTTACTCTGCTCCCTAATGTTGCAGAAATTGTATCACGGAAGTGTTTTTCTGCAGAAGCACATTTTTCCCTGCATCCGTCCCTCCAAGGCAGCCGCTAGACTTCTCCAGTCTAATTGCTCACTCTCACTTGCAGTTTATATCAGCATCATCATTTTATTTTTCGAGCATTGGAGGCTGTGGGATTCGGTCATGGAGAAGAACAATGAACGTTCAGCTGTTATTTATTGTATTCTATTGTTTTGTGGCAACAACAGATGCCAGAAAGCTGAATAAAATAAAAGAACAACTGAGATTAAATTGCCATGGACCTTCCTTCCTGACTCCTAAATATAATCCCAAGCAAACTGAGCCTCCAAATCTCATCCTATAGCCAGTATCAGCCATGACCTCTGCGGAGGAAGCACGTGTGAGGCAGCGTGGCATCGCTTAGTTTTGCCATGGCATCCACAGATGATTCCCTGATCTCACCACCACCAGCTATTGCTGATCGTGTGCAGGGAAATGCAGTGGCTCTGCTTTTCCTCCTCATGCTAAATGAGAGTAAACTTAATTAGCAGATCTCATTCATTTCCCAAATGGGGCTCGTTAATACTGTAGCCTCCTCTTCCAGGTAGGTGTGACACCAGCAGTGTGCAGGTGGCTCTGAGGAGCTGTGGGGCCGTGTGGGGTGGGAAGCAGACACTGAGCCAGCCAGCTGCACCCTGGGACAGGCAGCCTGTTACTGCTGGGGCAGGGTCAGGCCACCTTGAGGCTGTACTTTATCTGCCCTGCTGTGTGTTTTGGCTCGGTTTCGCTGCTGCGCCGCTCAGATGTGTCCCAGGCATCAGCGTCGCTTAGCCTTGACCTTCTGCACACTGCACTCACTAATCTTGGCATTTAAGGAAAGCAGGGCATTGGGATACGCCGTGTCCTCGGAGCTGCTCCTTCTGTTAGTGGCTGGAGATTAGGCTCTGTCTTCGCTGGGATCAGTCTGTGGTGTGACTGTCACTTTGGTCTACTGACTGCTGAGCTTGTTTTGGCTTGTGCAGAAAAGAGGGGCCAGTTATCCCCGGGGCTGCTTGGAGAACAAGTCCTGTGGACCTCCTCTGAGCAACATTTCTTTAATTTCTTGCTTTTTTGGATGATGCTGACTTTGCACAGCAAAACTGCTTCAGGAGTGCAGTCTGGTGGCCTCTGCTTCTGGGGAATGAGTGTGTCTGACTTGCCTTGGTCCTGCTGTTAGGACAGGCTGAGCCTGATGGCAGGTTCCCATCAGGGTAGCTCCGTGTTGGTAGCAGGATTTGGGAGCTGTTTGGGTTGTTGCTGCCACATCAGGTGGTGAGTGCAGGGAGAGGCCAAATTTGTCAGGAAGGACATTATGGAGGGGAGGCATGGAGTGACCCCTCATGCAGGGCTCCATGTCCTTGCTGTGCACAGTGTCTGTCATCAGTGGTCAAGTCAGAACGCTTGAGTGGCACCGAGTCCTGGATGCTCCTCAAGAAATACCTGGTGGAAGGTAGGGAGGAGCAAGACTGCACAAGGAGGCTGAAGCTGTAGGCATGAGAAGAGGCAAAGTGGTGGCCTTCATCTGCTGCCTGTATTTCACATAATTTTCCCTGAATACCAGCACTGGGGTCTGCTGGGAGAGGGACCCACGGTGCCCCTGGGGCCGCTTGCTGCTCTGCTCTGCCAGCAGCTGCCAACCCCAGGCTCTGGCCAAGTAGGGTGCTGAGGCAGAGGCTGATTCCCAGCTAATTCCCAGTGAGGAGCCTGCTCCTGCCCTCGGCTGAGTCACGGACCCGTGAGTAAGAGGCAGAGAAGCCTTTGCCATAGTAACGTCGGCGCTTTGTCACCGCATTAGCGCGATGGGGAACGGCTGCTCCACGCGGGAACGTGCGCTGCTGAATCGCTGCCGTGGCAGAGGCGCGAGCGCCGGCAGCGCCAGGAGACCGCCGGCAGGGCTGGGATGGAGACAGGGAACCACAGAGCCTGGCGTTCCTCCCTCTGCCTCTCCGCGCCTGCACAGAGCCCGTTCTCAAGTGCCTCTTTTCCCTCTCTCCTGCCCGGTTTGATAAAAATAGATTTTGAGCAAGCAGCGTTTCCAAGCAAAAAGCAGTTGTATTTGTTTGTTTTATCTGGAAGTTTTCTAAAGGATTGAAAAGTTGGGGGTGGGGGAAGGGGGGGACCAGCTCTTCCCAGCACAGGGATCCAGCAGCAAAGTTAACGTTTCCACCACAGCTTTATCTTTTCATCCATGTAAATAAACGTCCTACACACGTCACTCATGTGGGGTTTGCAGGGAGAGCCGGAGATGATGAGCCTGTTCCTACTGGTAATATTTACTCAAGCAACAAGAGCAGGAAACAATAGCAAAGCCGAGACTTTTCCTTTAGGTCTGCAGGAGGGAGCAGCTGTCCACGCCCTCGTGGCTGTGGCACGTGCTCCAGCCAGGGAGGTTGGGGCTGTCTCGGGGCAAGCCAGGACACCAAGCAATCACCTTTGGGATGCCGTGCTGCACTGAGCTTGCCCACAGTCCACCGGTGACAGCTGCCCTGGAATGGGAGTCAAAGTTCTTTGGCAGCACCTGCCAAAGGGGTCATGAGAGCAGGTGCATGAAAATGTTGGCTGGGCTGTATCTGGGGCATCAGCTTTGTTATCTGCAGATAAGCGCCAAGTCGCAGCCACATGTTTGTGTAGCTGGAGGTAGAGCCTGGAAACGCGCAGGAGCAACGTGTCCCACGTGTGTTGTGAGCAGATATGTGACCCACAGGCTCTTGCCAGCCCTGCCCTGGTGACCTCTGCGGGCTTGCCCCTTGTCCGTGTATCTTATCTGTGCCATTCCTCCCCTGAATGCTCGCTGCTGGCTGAGGCTGGAGCTCCCTGTGGAGCCAGGCTGGCCATTGCAGAGCGGCCAAAAGTTTTTGGCCAGGTGACACCGTGCTGCCAGGCTTTCAACAGGCAAGTCTGGTCCCAAAGCCTGGTGCTCAGAGGGTTTACCCAGGGCCGGGGGTCCCTGGCAGTGTGAGCATCCCTCTTGACCCTGGGGGCAGAACCAGTTCTCTTTGGTGCTCCAAAGCTCCCTGTAGGCTTTGCCTCTCACCATTCTTCCTCTTCTTCAGGAGAAGGAAAGGAACGCCAAGAGGAAGAAGAAAAAAGGCGCCGCTGTTCAGAACGAAGAAGCCGCCTTCCCTCCCGCAGCTGAGGACGAGGAGATGGAGGTGTCGGGGACGAGTGGCAACGAGGAGGAGATGGCAGAGGAGGCAGAAGGTGAGGCAGGTGGGGGCTGTGGCAGGGAATGTGCTCAGCTCTGCTGGCTTTGCCGCCCGGTCGCGGCAGAGGCACCGCGCACGGCCTCTCCGGGGCTGCAAATGTCAGCACTCACAAGGGGTCTGTCACCCCAAAGTCACACCAAGGTGATGGTGTCTCACAGCACTCGTGGCATTTTGGATGCCTCTGGGCTTCACGCTTGCGGGGAGTGCCCTGGATCACTGCCCTCCTCCCGTGTCTGTCTGGACAGATGGTTATTTTGGGAGCCCTTTGGTTTCTGATTTCCGCCAGTGCACTTTCCAAGAGCACACAGCCTCTCAGGACCTCTTGTAAATCACATTTCTTGGTGTTTTGCTCCAAATGAGGATCCCTGCATGCTCTTAGCCACCACTGTGAGCTCTGATGGAGCTTATCATGTTCACAAGGAGAGATAACCCACCAAGGTCTGTGTGCAGCCGTCCCCATCCCATCAGGGCACTGCTGCTTTCCTGGGCAGTGGAGCTCCCGGAGCCCAGCACTGGAGAAAAGGCAGGGGAAGCCGTGGTCTCCCACCAGTAAGGCTGATGCACCTTGGTGTGGGGCTTTTCCTCCTCTTTTACCTTTTAAGGCAGCGTTTTTCTCCCTCCCAGCCATACCAAAGAAAGGAAACAACTTGAAAGTGACAATTTTCAGCTATTTATCGCTTAGAAAGCGCAGCAGTTTGGAGTTTAGAGAAAATGTGCACAATTTTCCAACAATGCCCGTTTGACTTCTGTCAAAGTAACTTAATAACTTAACCAGCACTCTGGCACCACACTGGTTCCTGGCCTTAGCACCCAGGCTAATGGGACTTGAAACGGGAAATCTTTTCAAATCGTCCTTGTGAGTGACTCATTGCCAGGCAGATTCCAGGTAAATCTTGGTGCAAGGTGATACGTGACTCACAGGAGCACAGTAAAAGGTAGTTGCTGCTCTTTGTAAGAGTGCCTGAGAGGAAACAACATGATTTTGAGATTAGAAACAGATCTCTTGACATGCTTCTGAGCCTTACTCTCCAAGCATCAGCTCTTGCTCTGCTGCTGGGGTGCTCTACAGAGTTGTGGAAAAGCATGAGAGGTGTGAAACATAATGGGCATGGAAGTGCCAGGGTGGTGTTATGCAGGAGATGAGCGCTGGCTCCAGGGTGACATTTGGGGATGCTCAGACAATACCTTGCAGTTACAGGGACCATGTGGCCAATCCAGGGACGGGGGAAAGACTTGGTGTGGAAATTAAGGTGTAGGCTATGGATTCAGCATCTGGAGGGAGTGCAAGGAAGTCTCGAGCTTGGCTGAGCTTGGGCTGAGCCACTGTTGGATGTCTCAGCATGGTATTCAGAGTAGCATCAAGTGGCAGCTGGGAAGAGTTTTGGCAAACACAGCGAACCTTGTCCTGGCTGGGTGATGGGACACCTCATTTCTTGTTTGCAAAGTGAGTAAGATTGGAGGAGACTGAGATTCCTGATGAGTGTGGTAGGATTTCACTCTGAGGACAGATGGATGTGCGGCGCTGTGCAGCTCTTAGGACACAGTCCCACTGTGGCACTCCTCTCACCAGCGTTTGAAAGCTGTCTGAGCTGCTGTGGAGGAGGCAAGTCAAGGAATGCACAAGGAAGCCTTTGGGGCATGAGCGTGAGAGCCCTGCCTGGTGGGGACACGCTGGGATGGGACTGTGGAAATCTCCTGGTGTTCCTGGCCCTGGCCATGTTTGTCCGGCCGAGGCCTGGAGGGAGTGATCCTCTCCCCAGCTGTAGAAACAATCTCTTGGCAGCACCTAACTCTGAGCAGTGCATGGACACTTGTGCTTCCAGCTCACATCAAGCTGCTGGTGGCAGATCTGGGAATGATCCTTCCAATGTAATAATTAACCTGGCCTGCAGCGCTGCCAGCACTTTCCTTCTGCTGACCCTGACCTCCTTTCTGCTGCCACTAGTGGCTTAAATAACAACAAACACGTGTGGTGTTTTGGGGTGATCCCAGCTGCTCCAGGGGTGGCAGAGCCAGGGACACAGGCCACATTAGTCAGCGAATAGGGTGCCAGTGAGGTGCCTGCCCTGGGGCAGCTGATCATGTGCCGTAGGTGAGATCTTGTCCTGCCAGACCAGCCAGCAGCCAGGGTTTTCCCTTAAAATCCAGCTTCCCAGCCACTCAGTCTCCAGGCTTTTGGGTGTGTGATTTTGTGTTTGGGTGGGGGTTAGCAGTCGTGCTGGGCAAGCAGAGAGGCCCCCAGAACAGCCCTTTGCTCAGCAGGCTCTGGATCTGGGGATCCCAGCACAGTTCTCCCAGCCCCGGGATCATCTCCCCCTCAGAGGAACGAGGGCGTTCTCTTCCCAAGGGAGGGGGTGGAGGCAGCGATATGGGAAGCAAGAATCTCAGGCTGATCCTTATTTTTATTTCTTCCCTTTTCTCAGCTGCAGTAAATAACAGCTCCGACACCGAGAGCATTCCCTCGCCAAGGCCCGAAGCCAAAGAAGGAGGCGAAAACGGGGCCAAGGCACCACCCGGGCCGGGAGGTGACGCCGGCACAGAACCGGCAGTCAAGTGGGAAGAGGCTCCAACACCCCCCGAGGCTCCCCCTGCTCCTCCTGCCAACCCCGCTCCCGCTGCCAGCCCCCCACCGGAGACAGCTCCCGAGGCACCCAGCACCGAGGAGGAGGAGAAGGTGCCGGAGGAGCTGGTGGTGGACGTGGTGAAAACGGAGGAGCCGGAGGAGAAGGTGAGCGAGGAGCCCTGCAAGAGCGAGGTGAAGAAGGAGGAGAGCGAAGAGAGCCAGGAGAAGGACAAGGGGAATGACAAGAAGGTGGAGAGCGGCGTCAGCAGCGCGGGGACGGCGGGGACGGAGGGGACGCCCAAGGCTGAGAAGAAGGAGAGCCATAAGGGCAGTAAAGGGCCCGGGGTGAACCCCGACAGCGACTCCAGCGCGACCTGCAGCGCAGACGAGATGGATGAGCAGGATGCTGTGGACAAGAGCAGGTAGGAGCAGGGGGACAAGGGGACAAGGGCATGACCCAAGGGCCAGATGAGCGTTTCCATTGTGTCACAGTGCCCACGGGTGGCTTTGTGAGCTCCTCCTTGGGAATATCACTGCTCAGGCACTCCCACAGGCAAAGGGACTTCCCAGCTGTGTCCCCATGTGCCCCCAGCCCTTTGGCCATTGCTTCCATAGGGGCTGTGACACAACAAGCAGTGTGATGTCCCAACATACGGGTGCCTCTGGGACATGGCCGTGGGCAGATGTTGGGTGCAGAGCCGCTGCTGGTGGCAGCTGCCCATCTGGTGACGCAACGGAGCGGGGTGTGCTCTCAGGGACAGTGGAGTTGTGCTGGTTTGCCAGCATCCGGGGCTGGGAATAGTTTCTGTGTGAGTTGGCATTGGCAGGAGAAAAGTCACATCAGGGACACGTTTCCACTGCAAGAGGGGGCGAGTTGCTCCTTTGGCAGAGGTGTTGCTCAGATCTGTAGGGGAAAATTATCCATCCTGGCTATAAAGGCAGGAGAATGTGGTCTGTGTGAGCTTTCCTGGGGCTGTGCCAGTGGGTCTCCACCTGAGCCACTGCAGTCCCGAGCCCTCCACCCACCCCTGGGCCTGGCAGCCAAGAGTGCCTCAGACCCTTCAGGGATGGCTCTTGGGACAGGGAGGAGAAACACTGGCCTGCTCCTTGGAGAAACATCCTGCTCCCCTCCCAGCTTCTCCCACAGGGCCCTCCCCACCCAAGAGCCTCAAAGATGGAGGGAGGGTTTTCTGTTTTTTCAAGAATACGTGTGAATACACATATCTTTGTAGCGCTGAGTTTTATGATGGCTCCTGGGCCAGGTAGGACTCCTGTGTACACCCTGCCATTGTATGTAGGGGCAGCAGTCCCTCCTTGACTCAGAGCTGGCCAGGGACTGAAAGCTGGCATCCAGCATCCTGCACCCAGTGTCATGCAAGCCTTCTGTGGGCTCACAGGGAGCAGTTTGGCACCAAGATGTGTGCTGCCAGGCTGGGCAGGCCGTGTGCGGCACTGTGGATGGGGTTATTGAAAAAATTACTGAGCAAAGGGGTGGGATGAAGTCAGAGGGAGGTGTTGTGCATCCCACCGCTCCAAATGGCCTCTGTGCTTCCCCTGTGATTGATGCAGGAGCCAGTGGATGAGTGCTGCTGGTGTGGGAGCATCCTCTGGGGCGCAGCCCCTCGCTGCCGAGCAGCTGGAGCAGCGCAGGCGGTGCCAAGGGGTGGTGCGGGTGCCGCTGGCCAGCCCCGGGGCAGGGCTGAGGCCTCTTGGCTGCAGTGCTCCTCTCCAGCAATGGCCAGAGTCCAGCACCACCCCTCCCCACCCTCCCCGGCTTCACAGACAGGAGAAAATCTCCCAGTAAGGGAGAGTGAGGCCAGCGGGGCTGTCCTCCTCCGGTTCAACATTAACCCAACCGAAAGCAGGGCAGTGCAAGCAGGGCTTGTACCAACTTCTCAGCAGCAAGGGAGCAAGTCGTCTTGGGAACAACTTTTCCATCGCGGCTCCTCGCTGAGTCAGCGCCTATCTCGCTTGTCAAACAGTTACCAGCTTCCAGGAATATTAAACATTAAACAGGCGTCCCGCAGCTCCCGGGCCACTCCTCTCAGCCGGTGTGGTGATGAGGCACGGGCGATAGCAGAGCCTGCTGGCATGGGAGCGCTGCAGCTGACGCCGGCATCGGGCGCTTCCCAACCCAGAAGCACCCACAGGAGGGTTGCTCCTCAGCTGGCTCGGAGCTTTTGGCACCGCCGCGCTGCCGGTGGGCACTCGGTGCCCTCGCCAGCTGCAGCTTTGCTCCCTTGCCTTGCCCGTGGGCCGAGGGCTGCCGGCCCGCGGGCGTTGGCGCAGCCCCGCTGCCGCAGCGTGACTCGCG
>WEZZ01005794.1:1424-28027 GCA_013400585.1 Chloropsis cyanopogon
TCTCCTGTGAAGATGAACTCATGACAAATTAAGCTTCTCTCAAAAGATGGCAAGAAGCAAGATCCATCATAGCTGAGAACTAAACAAGTGTTAATGGTCCTGTTTCAGACATTTTGATCACGTACCAGTAAAAAAAGTTAAATTTACCAATAAAAATCTATTATCAACCTGATGTGGGGAAATATAAAAATGTCATTTATGTTTGGTTCTGTTGTATTGAAGACATGGTACTGTATATTTTATATGAAAATGCTGATTTGTATTCCAACCACATGTTGTATTTATTGGCTGTATTTTAAAAATTGATAAATATATTAGTACATTTTTTCCAACAGAGAAAATAGATGACTCAGAGTCCTGACATCTTTAGACAACATTTACATGCAAATCTGTAATTCTTCCCTAAAGAAGAGCTAACTGGAACCCATGTCGAAAGATAAACAAAAATATACAGACATAGTGTTTTTATTGTTTATATATTGCTAAGATGGATACATAATAAAACCAAAGCTATCACTGATGTATCTGACAGATACTGCACATATAAATATTGGTGTAACTACTGCTGCTGCCCTTCCCTTTGATACAAACTTTATATAAAGTTTAGAATATTATGCACTAATCCATTTGCCATGTCAAGGATGATAATCTAGGGTTTATGTCCCTTGGGCAGATGTCTGGAGCTGTGTTAGAAGCGAAATTGGAATGAAGTGAGTTAAATGCAGAAGCTGAGGACTTAAAGAAACCAAAGCTAGGGAAACAGTAGTAGGGTACATGATTTGAGTAGGGAAACAATACATCAAACTATAGGGCAAGGCAAGATTGCTAGCTGAGTTAAAAATCAGTGGTAATTATGAAAAATCCAAAATGAGTAACAAGTAGAGGTGTAAAAAAGAAACTGGTAAGCAACAGGATCAAGGACCTGGCCTAGAGAACAGGTTCTTAGATCCCCTAGAACCCTGGGGCACAAGCAGGCAAGCAGAGTGAGGCTTGCTCTTGAGCCTGCATGCAAGTGGCACCTTGGGCAGGAAAAATGATAGAGGGGATTGAAGCAAGTTTCTGCAGTGGGAAAGATGGCCAATCCAAAGTGGGATCTCAGCCATTGGAGAGACTGCTTATAACTGTCTGATTATGATAAATCTTGGAAACTGAATGGGCCCTTCTCTGAACTATGATAGATTATTAATAATGACAAGGGAAGGAAAGTCATGTTCTCTTATGCTTCTGTTCAGTGCAAGCTGGGTGATCATTTAGAGAAGATGAGTTGTTTCTCAGTCCCCCAAGTAGAAGCCTGAACAGCATTTTGTTGTGAGAAATGGTTTTAAACATCCAAGCCTCTGGGAACGCGCCCAGAAGGTTTAGAAGACTTGACCAACAGAGTCTGTACTCTGTTGAGTTTGGAGTCACCCAAGTTCTGTCTTAATTAAATTGCTGTGTCAGTGAAAGACCCAAAAAGTGACGGAAGTACTAGTATCTTTCCAGCATCGAGGAAGGTGAATAGACCAAATTGGATTTTTATGAACTAGTTTACTCTAAAATTAATTTTGGGTAAAATAGTGAGAAAGAGACATGGGATTCTGCTGAGGATGATATAAAGAAAGTGACTGTAATATAAATGTCATTGATGCTCTTTAAAGTGTGACTATGATTTTGAGAACTTTTTCCTAAAGAAATATTAAATATTATTAATATTATAAATTTGGTCAGTCAAGGCAACTCTCTAACCATAGAATTTTGTGAGGCATTTAGCTTGTACAGCTACACAACATGGTCATTTGAAAATGAGTACTGCATAATTTCAATAAAACATTAAGAAGAATTATCAACACCCTGATAGGTCTTGGGAGACAATTACCAAAGAGAATGTTTCTGGTGAGGTCTATGGAGATCTGACCTGGAGTCATTAAATGTTCTCCTCAGGTATTTGGAAGCAAATACACAATTGTTTTTGATGACCTGGAAGTTGGTGAAAAAGAACAGTGAAGGTATGGGCTGTCCTGGGTCATTTAATGAACTGTGCCTGTACACAGTGTATTTTAAAGCAGCTTAGGAAGAATTGCATATCTGTGAATAAGATATGCAAGATATACCACGTGGTGTGGTTAGGATTACAGGAGGAGATAAAAACAAGTGAATACATCTTTCCAGAATGCAGTCAGCACTGAAAAACATTTTAAGAGACATAATATAACCGAAGTGCACTGGCAGCTCACAGTTCAGTGTTACATCTGAAAGGTTTGACTGAATTCAGCATCAGCCCCAGCTGATACTCTTTGAGGGTAACTCACCTAATCCTGTTTGGGTTTTGGTTTTGGTTTTTTTGGATTGGTTTTTTCTTTGTTTGTTTGTTTGGGTTTTTTGTTTGTGGGTTGTTGGTTTTTGTTTTGTTTTTTTTTTAGTTTTTTGGGTTTTGTTCTGTTTTGGGGTTGGTTTGGTTTGGGCTTTTTTTGTCTGTTGGAGAGGATATTACAGGGAACAGAATTTGGACTCCACAGTAGGTAAAAAAAAGAATAGAGCATTTTAAAGGAAATCCTTGAGAGAGCAAGAAGACAAAAAGTAGATTGGAAATGGCAGACAGAACAATACTAGTTGAGGACTAATGTGGAAAACATTGGTTTTCCACTTAATAAGGGGTTTCTGGTAAAGTCGTGCAGCTAACGGTAAATAGTGCTCTCTTAACCCTTTGTAATCTTCAAAATCCAGTTGATTTGCTTTCTTGTTTTCTTCTTCAGATTGGTTCTTTATGACCAGACAAGAAGAGTTACTGCACACATTTGCTGGTTTTATTTGAGAAATAAATTAAAAAGTGGCGCTTTTATAATCAAGCAGATCTGCCTGCAATTTCTATTCTCTATGCAGTCATATCTGTTTTATTACATGCTGGTTTTTATTGAACTCCAGTTTCTTCCTTCGGTTTCACATTATTTCAGGATTTTTGTGTGACCTTTAGCAATTTTTTTACCCTTCTGGTGAGGGCTATCAGCTAGATGGAAAGGCATCCCTAATTTTATGATTGCCTTTATCAACCATTCATTCAGTGGAAGGCTGAGGTTGGAATTATTCTGATGTAATTTGCTGTAGCCACTTGTAATACAAGCTCTGATAAACTTCTTAAAAGCCATGATTTTATTTCAGCAGGTATCACTGTCATCCCATTTATATGCATTTTACAGCCCCTTTCACCTAAAACACAGTGTTGAAAATTGTTATGATCAGATTTCACTTTAAATTCTTGTCATTAAAATAAACAACTTCTTGAAAAGTATAAGCTGAAAAGCAAGAACTGCTGCTATTTATGACACAAGATTTCTCAGTCCTGCATTTCAATGCTTTCCTCTGACCAAACAAGAAATGTCCTACTGTTAAAGCTGAGAGTAGTCAAATTTAGGTCCTGTGCAGGCAACACCTTTTGACTACAGCTTTGGGTGTCTTTGTTTGTATTCTGTATGAAATTCAGAGTACCACTTCAATTATTGAACCCTAAAAATCTGTTATACTGAAAACCAGTATCAAATATGCCAAGAAAAAAATACTCTATAGTTTTTCTTCTTTGTTACACTTGATTGGAAAAAGAAATTTTAGTCTTAAGTGAAGTGTGCAAGAGCATAAATGCTAAATGGGATTACAGAGGATACTGACCATTTCACTTGCTCTGGCTTCACAAAAGCAATATAATAAATGTGGGAATATTAGCCCTCTTCATAGTTTTGCCACATGTTTTAAGAAGCTGTCTTCAGTGCTGAATGTAAACAGTAGCATTTGTTTCACTGAATGTAGAACAGTGATTCTCTAAATGCTTTTGGTTATCTATAATAATCTTTGATCAGGTAGGTTTTCAATCCTAAAAAGATATATCTTGCACCAAATTGCTGTCACAGGATGGTAAATATATGCAGATAAATACATACCCCATGCTGTAAGTATGGTTCCTCTTGGTAGGAAGAGGATATGCTTGATCTGTATTTAGCTGTGTACCCAGATTGCTGCCTTGACCTGCTTCAGTGTCTAATTCTGTGGTACTTCCTGCACGTTAAATGTTTTGGGATATATCCAAGGTAAGAGACCAGGATCCAGAACTCTACAAAGATGCATTGCAAGAACCTGCTAACTACAAAGGTTCCAAGAAGAAAGATCACAGTTCTAGAAAAATAGAATTCAGGCATGAGTATGTGTGTGTTAGTTTTGATTCTTAATGTAAAAGGGATTTTGCTTTAAAAAGCCGCAGCTCTTAGAACATGGGTTGTAGTCACCCTTCAACTGGATATAATTTTCAAGCTAAATTCCAAATGTGAGTTTTGGGTATTAGGATGTTCTGTCTCCTGTTCATTTCTCCAAAATTCAGATTTACACTATTGTTGACTTTAAAAAAAGAAAAGGTATGCAAGGAATGACAGTGATGATCCTGAATATAAATTATATCAAGCAAATTGATGTAAGATAAAATTATCAAATCAACCTTTTTTAGTCTATATTTTATGGAATATCTAAATCTATGTTTGGCAGTAATTTACTCTTGCCCATGAATTTCTGACAGTTTCGATTCTTTGGTCTTATTAATCAAAGTAGTCTGCACCAGAGCAATTTTTATGAGACTCACTAGTCATAAAAAATTTATTATCAGATAAATCAAAGAAACAACTAGCATCTTAATAGGGTGAACAAAGTGGCATGTAAAAGATCATTCAAGACTACATGCTTTGGACACTTGTGTATTGCATTTACTGCTAGAGTCAGACATTCTGCTTGCATTTTCATTAAAATACTCATGACCATGACACAATTGCTACCTTTAGTGCAGGATTTTTCTTCATTTTTTATGCATACATCCATCCATACGTACATATATATGTGTGTGTGAGTCAAGCAGTCACAAGAACAAAGTCACTTTAGGTTGTCCCTGTAGTCAACTGAGCACCTCAGAGGCTGAGGCAGTTCACCAAATAACTAAGCCGTGCTCTTGAGGGCCAGAGGGGAAGGGCTGGGCCCTTGGGCACCACAGTTGCTGATGCCAGGCTCCTGTGTGCCCCAGCTGGTGCTGGCTCTCATGTGCAAGGGTTTTCAGGGGCTGATACAGCAGGAAACTTATTTTGGCAGTTTTAGTCTGAATTACCTCCTTGAACTCAGTGCCTGACAGCCAGCACTAGCCCAGAGAGCAGCCACAGCAGAGGTGGCCCAGCTGAAACAGGTTTAAGCTCCAGGGCTGGATACATCAGCCCCTCAGCCATATGTCCAAAGGCATGAGGAGGAGAACCTGAGTCTGCTTCATGCACTAGTGAAGCAAACCTTCTATGAAGAGAACACAAGTGCTTTTAAGAACTGAAAAATTAACCCCACCCAGCATCAGTAAGCTAATTGGAAGTCTGGATTTTTCTTGCGTTCAGAAAATAGAGGAGGGAGAAAGTTCCAACAGCCTGTGTTTCACATAAATCTGGTGATGCTGAAAATACACAATTCTCATTAATGGAATTCTTGTAGGTAGCTTTCATATGTTTTGTATAATAAAAAAATAACTGGAGGGAGATTGAATTTATTCTGTGTTAATAATGAGAAAGGATGTTTCTGGATGGCTACCAAGTGATGCAGAACTGTGAACAATACAAAGGAAACCCTACTGTTCCTATTTCACTCAATGCATGCTTTTCTAGGAGAAACATATTTAACTTCTGCATTATGTTTTTCTCTGTTTGTGGTCCTAAGTGTGACTGAAAATAAGGCTGCCTGTGGGATGAGCTGCTTACAGAAATGCTGTTGTCTTGTAGCCTTTAATGTTTGCCTCCCTGGTCTGATTCCAGTTAAGTGAGTTATGGCTGAAAATGGTTGCTGTGGGTTGTTCACTTTGGTATGTATGTAAGGTGTAAGGGAACTAGATACAGTTTTAAAGTTGTGGTGGTTTTAAAACATACTGGTAACATCCAGTAGTCAGTGCTAACATCTGACTACACCTGCTCATTTTCTTTAGCTTTCTTTGCTGGTCAACTTACAGTTTCATGGATGTGAATCTTTCTTGAAGAGTAGATTTTTATGTTCTTTTTTATTCTTGGGACAAATCTATAATGAGATGTGGAATTTCTAACCTTTTGTATTTGTCCTTAACATATCAAAATAACTAGCCATCTCTGTGTATTTTTTATGTGGCTGCTACTCAGTAATATTTGCATTCAGAATAGAAAGTACTGATCTTCTCTGGTCTTGATTTTAAAGCAGACTGGGGTTTCAACTGGTCCCTGTTTGGGACAACTTTTTGGTAGAAAATACAAAACTACAGTTAAAAGAACTGTTAAATTCAGTGGATTAAAGGCTGTGATTTGGACAATGCCTTAGGAAATACATACGTAGTGTGAGTAAATTTTCCTAGAGTAAATTTGGAAGCATCCACTGGATGAACAGTGAAGTGGGCATTTGAGTTTCAACTCCTTCTATAAACTGAAGAGGTATCTGGAAGCTGACAAGGTATAAGATAGAGTGCCAGTTCCATGTCTGTCACAGATTTCATGTGTAAATTTAGCAGCTTTTCAAAGATCTCAAAACAAGCTGTCTTCACCTCAGGGCCATAACCTCCCAAAAACCTTACCAGTAGACAAAGGTGTACGTGGATTTTGCAGTGGAGAATTGGCAGGCTAGATGGCTGGTAAGGAATCAGCCAGTCAGTGGCAGACCAGCACTGGAGCACAGTTCTGTTTGTTCCCTTCACTAGGAGCTCAGTTCACTTCATGCCCAGTCTGAAATCTATCTAGCCAGGGCTTTGTTCTCCATAACTTCACCAGGATTTTCTGGAGTGCCATAGACAGG
This sequence comes from Chloropsis cyanopogon, assembly GCA_013400585.1. Lineage (NCBI taxonomy): Eukaryota > Metazoa > Chordata > Aves > Passeriformes > Irenidae > Chloropsis > Chloropsis cyanopogon. The sequence goes on from WEZZ01005794.1 coordinate 8,214, forward strand.
ACAAAGGCATAAAGATCTACTCTTCAGCACACAGAGCTCAAATAGAGTTTAGGTCCAAGATCCCACAGCCCCTTCCATGGGCTAACCACTGATGGAAAGAGTCAAGAGCTGTTCTAATCCCTGATACGGAGAACTTGAGGGACAGATGATGTTTTCATGAGGTTGTCTCTTGTACCTTGCATTTTTATTGAAAGCTATTGAGAGTGAATTCTGTTTGGCATATTTGGATACTTGCTCTGCCTGACCTGATGCATCTGCGGTGGCCTCTGGTGTGATATTTTTGCTATAAGTAGGAGAGGTGGTTCCAAAACAGTTTTACACACGGGTAAATCAAATTACGCTATATTTAGTTTCTTCACTGAGCCATTTTGCTTTTCTTGTTTGTTTTTTTAATAAGTAATATTGACTCCTTTATTTTTCTGTTTGTTGGTTGACTTAAATTTGCAGTTTCACTCTGGGAATTGAAACTAAATAGTTTCTTTCTGCAGGTGAAATTCTTGCAAATTCAGTCTGGCATTTTGCAATTTAGGTTTTTGATTATTTTGTTTTCTTTTTGCTTCAGTTTTGCAACTATTCTGTAGATGCATGCTATAATGAGATTTTAATCTCTTCCACATATGTTGATTTTTCCTGCTTTCCTCTTAAGTAGAGTTGTGTTCGCATGATAAGATATTATCAGCTGGATTGCCCTAGAGATTCAGGTGTGCTTGTGGTCAAAATCTGGCTGCTAATGGTGTATCAATTCCAAATGATTCACTGCATAGATTCATAGCTTTGGATGGGGCAAATATGTGTTGAAGCATTGCAGTAATCCCGCATTGTTTTATGGAGGAGAGTTTGCAAGTAAAGTTTCTTATCAGCCAACCTGAAACCCACAGATGCATCTTATTAGACTAGTGACAGTGAGTTGAGCACTCATAAATATTTTGACACTTCAGTTTGCAAAGATAAACAATGGCCTTTTACACCTTGGTGTTGTGTTGGGATTCCCATTGAGTCATGGCTGTACTGATGGTTGCTTGTATTTAAGTATTGCGTTACTTTATTATTTTTTTCAGTAATATTAGCTTATTACCATATAAATGCCAGACATTCTGTGGCTTATGGTGTTAAGAATGGTCATTGAAACATCGTATTCCCTTTGCTTGGCAACTCCTGTGTCCACTAGTTTTTACAATTACTCATCAGCTTAGTTTCATTGCTTCAATAAGCTTACTGTTTAGTTTTAATACTCTGAAACTTGGTTTGCTAGACCCAGGCTTACCTGTGTTCACAAAGTAGTGTGAGTTGCTTTCGATATTTCCCCACTGAAGGAGTATTAGTGTTAACATGCAAGAGAATGAGACCCTCGTATCAAGGGTGAACGTTAGTAATTCTTATTTCCCTGTAAAGGATTGATTTGTGATATTAGATAATACTAGGATGTATTTCACACCAAATCTTCCTCTCCATATGTTTCACAGACAATAGAGCTGGGAACCAGAGAGGCTTTCACTTAAACATTTATATATCAGCATGGGAATACATACATGAGCACTGAAGAGTGCATCTATTGGAGAAGTAAGGAGTCTGGATTAAGATGGGGATGAGGCACCTCCTGTGTTTCTGATAAAAGGATAGAGGTAGACTTCTAAATGGTTTATATGTTTCTGGTGTGTGTGTGTGTCTACACACTCACTTGTCCATAAATATTTTCCTACTTTTCTGTATATATTTGGTTTAGTGCTGAAATTACCTATTGTTCAGTAAATGCATCCATTAACTCAATTCCAATTCATTCTTTACCTGGAGAAGGATAGATTTAGAAAACAATGGGCATTGAAGTGCAGAAGTCTGTTGACATGAAATTTTAAAAAAAAATTGTGTTGAAAATAAATTTGTAAAAATAATATTCATAGGTAAAATAGTGAGATTATCAAAATGAATCATGGGATGAACTGATGCAAAATGTAGATATTGCAGAATCCAAATTACTATATTCATGAGGATCATCACTGATTATGTAATTCTAGATACACACATACTATAGCCTAAAAATGTATTGTAGGTTTACAACTGACTAGCTGTTTGATGTGGCAGAATGTAGTCTTTGCATATTTATTAAAATTATTCATAACTGGTTGCTGTCTAGATGATCTGCTCTATTCTTATGTCTTGCTTCAATACATTTTCTTACACATTTTATCATGACATTATATTGGAAATTTTTCTAAATTTTAGAATGGTCCATGGGGCATTTTCCAAAACCCCTATCAGCATCTCTTAAAAACATGTATTTGCAGTTTACATTTTAAGAATACTTTCAAAAGGTTTAGTAGCAGTACACATTTTCTATATATAATTGTTTGCTGGTCTTTTTTTAAAAAATGTTTTATTTAGATGAAAAAGGGATATACATTGGAAAAAATAGGGCTATGCATTTAATTAAATTCTATCGGCTTAACCATTCTCCAGCTTACAACTATGGATTGGTTCTTTTAAAAATATCATATGGTGGTGAAACATGTTTATAATGCATTTTTATGGCTTACCCACAGATGTCCTAGCAAAGTTACAAGAATCAGTTATATACCTATGGAGTGTGTGGTGTCTTACACCTCCCTCAAGCTTGTCAGGGCAACAAACTTATGCTGAAATGAAAAAGCAGCATGGGGATTCTTTCTACCAATATGATGTGCAGTTAGAGTGACTGTAGGATAGTCACAGTTACCTTTTCTGGTGGCTGGTCTATAAACATTAGCTAATTTGTGTACACAGACCAGACATCTTTATTTCCAATAGAATTCAAATGAAAAAGTCTGCCTGTAGCAGTATGCAAAAGGAAACCTAAGGTGATATATACTGTGTGACTTACTTTGCCAACCATGTTGTTTTTTGGGGTTTTCTTTTAATGTAATTTACAAGAAGAAAAAGTTTGGCTTTCAGAAAGAAAAATACAGCTTAAAACATTTCCACATTAGCAGTGTGGAGTAGTTGTAAGTTGGTTGGGTCTTGTATGAAGCCAGAGGAGTCTGATACTGTAGCTGAAACCTTTTGCTTTGTGGTGAATACTTTAGAAATGGGTTACCGTGCTGCCATTTGCATGGTGATGCAGAATTTTTTTCACTTGCTGTCAAAAGCAATTAGAATCTAATGAAATTGGGTGCAAACCATGTGATGAACACTTTGCATTTGAAAAATGCCTTGGTGTTGAATAAAGGAACAGTCCCTTTTTAGGTATTACTATTTCATGTCTTGCTGAAATACGGTCAAGGTTCCTGTTCATAATTAAATATAAAGCAATTTAATAAAAAAACCAAACAGATCAGTGTAAAAATTAACCATGACAAATCTGCATGACAAACAGCTTTGTGACCATTTGCTGCCATGACCATGGTTTGTTTGCCTGTAGAAGGCCTGAGGTACTGCAATTGCTTTACAGTCAAACAAAAGACACAGACACAGCTGTGCACTCCCTGATCCCGAAGAAGTGCAGCATCTTTGTGTTTATCAAACGATTTTGCAAAGCATCAAAATTGTTTAGACTCCAAGTGATGCCGGAAATACTGTTGCAAGAGTGAAGTCTTCCACATAGGGATAATTCTGCAAATAAAATGGGGAAAATGAGAAATAAGGAAAGCCAGGAAAAAAGATGATGCAATACATCTCGTTTACCTTATCTCTCTGAGGAGGTTTCTGGCTGGATTTGCTAGCCAAGTGTAAGTATCCATAAGGAGAAATCTAAAAATTTTCTTTTTTGGCCAGCTTATTTATCTACCTCCTGTCTGAGCTCATCCTTACATAAACTTAAGTAAAATATTTTTCCACACTGATGTTTATTCATTTGGTTCCTGTGCTCAGATGTCATTTGGTTCCTGTGCTCAGATGTTTCGGAGTGATGTACCAGGTTGTGGGGGCTGCCTTCTCTTTTACCTTTTCAGCAGGATAGTATGCATGGTCTTTTTCCTTTACACAATGTGTGATACAGTGGTTCAGAACAGTAGGATCATAGTGAAAGTTCACTGTTCATTTTCTCTTGGGCAGAACAAAAGCTCCTCTCACAAATTAACCCTGTACCTCCTCCCTACTTGTAACAGTTTGTATGCCCGGTGTGCTTCTCTGAAGTGATGTTATAACAGAAATCATTGTTCATATGGTGGTTACTGGAAGTTTTTGCTGTAGCAAAAGGTGGGCAAGAAAAATACCTGAAGTGACTGGATTCTGAAACCTTAGAGCTCAGTAGCAGCAAATGTCAAACCATGCACTGATTTGGGAGGGTTGACCTGCCTCAAACTGTCTGTGTAGGAGTGTTTGTCTATGATTAGCAAAGGGATTTTCTTTGTGTGCAGTCCAACATTTTACCCCTTTAGTTGGGTGGCAGTGTGAGAGACTCACATGGTTCTCCATACAGTCTCTTCCATCTGTTCTGCCAGCACAAGCAGTGTAGATAAAAGATATTTGATGGATTTTCTGGGAGTTTTGTAATTAGAAGGTGTCTCTCGATGGATATCCAGCACAAAAAGAGGCAGACTGGCTGGAAGCTACTGAGAGACCAGGATGGGTTTGCATTTAGCAGGCTAATAGCAAACCAGTGGTATTAATTCCTTTGTTAAGTCTCTACAAGCAGTGACACTTGTTGCTACCTGTGGGTCTCCAGGTGGTTCCAGGCTCATGGTTTACTGTCAGCACAATTGTTTTGGGGATGAAAGATGGACCACTTGGAAAGCTTAACCTTTCCTTTCTCCTTCAGAGGGCAAACAGCCCTTTTCCTTCTCAAAACAACATGACATCAATTTTACCAGGGAAGGCTGGAAGTTTTTCAGTCTTGTTTTTTAACCAACATAATGGACAATTTGGGCCAATAACTACCCTTGGTCAGTCCTTCTGTAATAGCAGCCAAGGAGATACTGTCATCAATTTTAGTATATCCTTTGGTTTCCTGTGAACCTACTCTGTTGAGGTGAAATGCTTAATGCTCTTGCTATTACAGTCTCAGAAACTTTTAGAATCAGTAAAGACTAGCTCAAACTTTGGACCTTGTGCCTGAACTTCGATTTAATGTAATTGTTATTTACAGCATTAGAGAGTGGTAAACAGCTGCTTGTGCCTGCTGGGTTTTTGTTTGGTTTTTTTTTTGCTGTTGGTTTGTTGGGTGTCTTGGAGGTTTTTTCCACCTAATGATGCCAACAAAAGTGACCTGGCGTTTTTCCTTTAATTAAAAAGGGCCTTTGTGAATTAGTGTGTGAAAATCACGGGATACAGCACTAATTGGAGTTTAGGCAACTGTTCCCCTAACCTTTCACAGTGAAACTTCTAAATGAAATGTTTCAGTTTAATTTAGTAGCTTGAGAGTTTTTCATAGCTAGATATAAAACAATGATTCTTGACCTTTTTTGGACAAGCAATATTGGGGTTTTTTTCAGATAAAACCTTTACAACATCATTCATTTCTACTTAATCTTACCTGTGGTTTGACAGTAGACATCCTAAGGACATAGGAAAAGACTTTCTGTGGTAAACCTCTGACTCATTGAGCCCAGCAGCCTCCCCCAAGAGGCAGTAGGAGATACTGTTCAGGGAGAGCCGTGCCCAACCTGATTTTAATGTTTCCAAGGATGGGGCATCTACCACCTCTCCTGGTAGCCTGTTCCAGCACTTTACCATCCTCAAAAAAAAAAACCAAACAACTCTTTCCTTATATCTAGTCTGAGTCTACCCTCTATTTGTTTAAAACTAACTCCTTGTCTTATGGCAAGAGATCCTCCTGAAAGTCTGACCTTATCTTTCTTATAGGCCACTTTCAATAACTGAAAAGCTGCAGTATTTTCACATAGGGCTAGTGCTCCTGCTTCCAGATCACTTTGTTTGCCCTCCTTTGGACTCGCTCCCGCGGGCCCACGTCCTTCTGTGCTGAGGAGCCCAGAGCTGGATGCAATGCTCCAAGTGGTGCCTCACAAGAGCAGAGCAGAGTGGCACAATCACCCCCATCGAGCTGCCCACCACATACTCACTTCACTGAAAAAATCCAGATCAAGAGTAAAGTCACTGGTAACATTTACAGTTTTCTTAAATCTTTAGGCTATGGTTATTTATATACTGGAAGTTCACAAATCAGATTTTTGTCAGGGATGTATAGAGATAGCAAAGGCTTTTAACAATGTTAATGGGTTTTAAGTGTAAAATTCTAGGTGTCCTAATTGAACTAAGGAAAATGCTGAAAGCTGCTATTTTTTAGGAAAGCACTCCACATAGATTTTGAACTCCAATTAGCAATCTGCACTGCAGTAGACTAGATCAAAATCAATATTTCTGCCTGGAATTCACACAACCTCTTTGAGAGACGAGATTAATATGGTTACTGTTCGAGTCTGTGTTCTCAATCAGCTCAGTATGTGCACTTGTCATTCATATTTTGTTTTTAGCTTGTTATTCTGACAGAAGAGTCTCTGAGGAATGAAAGGAGAGCCAGTTTGAAGAGTAAAGCGATGTAACATTTACATATTTTCACACTGTTACGGAAGCCGGCTGTTAGGCTTTGAACATTATTTATTCATTTGATGCTGCTATTTGTTACGGACCTCTAAAATATGTTACTGACAGTAACTAAACCATCCGTCTCACTTTAGGATTTCTACTGATTGCTAATTTTGTTGACTAAGTGGTGGAAGAAGCTCAAAATGTGTTAAAGCTAAAAAGACATGGTTCTATTAGGTTTTTCCTAATACCCTGCTCCCATACTGAGTTGCAAGAGAAGGTTTTTTTTAATGTTGGCACATGCACTGACTAAAACATCATGTTGTAAGTCTTGCAAATCATGCAGATCACTTCAGTTTGTGCTGGTGTGTTCTAAAAATCATGCAAATGAGCTTTCTATCATGGTTGTTTACCCAGTGGGTGGAAATATAACCATCATATTCAAACGAGTTGAACCAACTGACTCTAAAAGCAATTACTGGCAACATTGATTTTTCCATTAATTGGCTGAACCCTCTGAAACATGAAGTCTCTAAGGACAGCATCTGAAATGTGTTACTGTTTTTATTGCTGTTATGATTATTAGATTTTGGATGTTACCAAAATGTCCTGGACTATATTCAAAATACAAGACAGTTCCTGATCTTGAGAACTGAGGAGTCTGAAAGACAAAATGTCAAAGGAAATAAACATTTCCAAAGCGCTTTATAATTTCATTATTATTTTTGATAACTGTTTAGATGCTTCACAATATTAATGGGGTCTTATTGAAAATGTTGAGTTATAATGAGATAATTCTTGCCATAGTATGTCAGAAGAGATTTGTTCATACATGGGTTGGTGAAAGCACATCAGGAGCTTTCTGTTTGTGTCGTGGTTTATCCCCAGCTGGCAACCTTGCAGCCACTCACTCATTCCCACTTCCCACTCCCAGGTGGGATTGCAAGGAGGATCAGGAAAGATGGAAACACTCATGGGTTGAGATAAGGACAGTTTAATAATTGAAACAAAGAAAATTATTGTAATAATAATTATTATAGCAATAATAATTACAATAAGAAAGAGAGAGGAATAAACCCCCAAGAGAAGCAAGTGATGCACAGTACAATTGCTCACCACCCACTGACCGACGCTCAGCCCATCCCTGAGCAGTCACCAGTCTCTCACAGATGACTCCCCCAGTTCCTGCACTGGGCATGATGTTCTGTGTATCCTTTAGCTAGTTCGGTCACCTGTCCCAGCTGTGCTCTCTCCCAGCTTTTTGTTCAGCTTCTCACTCTCAGAGCATGAGACACTTAAAAGTCCTTGACTGGTGTAAGCACTACTGAAAAACAACCAGAACATCAGTGTCTTATCAACATAAATCTTGTGTTAGTGCAGTACCACCTACTAAGAAGTAAGCTAACTGTGTCCCAGCTGAAACTAGGACAATGTGGGAAATACGTAGATGGGGTAATAAAGGTAACATTCTTGAAAGGGCAGAGGGAATGGGATTTATTGGGGGGGGGGGGGGGGNTGTCATTCTGCCTTTCTGGAAATCAGAAGAGTTTTAACATTACACACACTTAGACTGCTCATTTAATGAGTATTTATTTCACAGAATAGAAACAAAACAAAACTCAAACATGTATAAAGTAAAACTTCTGAGTATCAGGTTGAAGTTGGGCAGAACCAACTAAAGAGAAATTAAAAATTGAGGACAAGGCAGTGAGGAAGGGTGAAATATTTTTGATAGCTTCTGGACAGGGGTGACATAAGCAGAGGGAAATTATGCCCTGCTATATAGACAGTGGAGAATGGCCAGATCTTCAGAGTATTGTGAAGGGAGCAGCATTGGGATTCACATCCTGATTGCTTAAAAATTTTTTCAGTTTCTGGTGGAAGAATTTTCAAAACTTTAAAGGAAAACTTAATTCACTCAAGACCTTACAATCTATGCTCTATTTACAGCTTTATACCCCCTCTTTGTCATTGCTGTGCTTGTTGTACAGGGCCCATGAGTAGGGGTGTTGTATAATTTATTTAATAGCTATAGATACTTACTCCTGCCGGGTGTTAATTTTTGCACTTTACTGGATCGGAGTGCAGGTGTCTTCATTGGAAAATAACTCTTCAGAATGACCGTGAATGTTTAAGAACATATGCAAGTTTTCAGCCTTTTTCCTGAGCCAAAGGCAGCGGCTGATTTCCTAGAATAGCCAGTAGTGCAGTGGGAAGAACCAGATGTTTTGGTAGATCTCTGAAGCAGAGGTTTCCTGGATGCTGTTTTTAACCCCATCTTATACTCCAGGTCTGATTGTCTTTCCCACACTCTTGCTTGTTTGGGAGAAGTATCTACACTACTGCACAAAAGGTTAAAGCACATTTCCTTCTACTGCTTGGTACTGACATTGCAATATAAGCAGTTGCTAGCTAAGAATAAAGGGGAAAAATCAAAAGGTACATGAGACCATGAATAACAGAAACAGGGTATATCAATACTTACATCAGACATTGTTTTACTTTTTCTTCTACTTACTCCATTGCTTGCCTAATGACTGTTTAGACATACAGTTATTTTGTATAGAAAGTTTTCCTCTGAAATTTTAGAATGTACATGTTTGATAAGTATGTTTTCTGTACGCATGAGAGCATGATAAAGGGATTAGCAGAGTTGAAGAGAAGATAACAGAACGGGAGACAGAGTTTCAATAAAAATATCACCCTTGATGATTTGGAAAATAAAAAAGCATTTCAAATATAAATAGTACTGTGTCCTGAAAAGAGTAGCCTGCAGTTCAGCAGAGCTGAGTGTAAAATACTGACTGAAGGAATACATGCTAGGGAATGACTGCTAAGCACTGGATCTGCAGAATGAGCTCTGGAATCACAGAGGGTCAGCATATGCCACCACACCGCTGCAGAGGTGCCTTATGTGACATGGAAGAAGTAATGTACCTGCTGTACTCAGCTCTATCAGCCCTATTTTAGGGTATGTATCCAGCTGCAAAAGGATGAGAACCAATTAGAGAAAGTCCAGAGCAGAGGAACAAGCAAAGTCAAAGGTTAGAAAAGTTCACTTCCAGGGAAAGATGGATCAAGCTGAGGGGTCTTCCCTGAAAAAAGTATGTTGAAATATTTTCAAGCAAGTCTTTGAAGAATAAGGGAAAAAAGTATGATCTTGAATGAAAATAAGACAAAAAATGTTCAGATTCTCAAATTGACTTCTTTCATCGCTAGAGATCTTTAACAGTAGCTGTTCCTAAAATCTGGAATGCAGGTTCAGTTTTCTTTCAGCTTTGTCATCAGAGTTCATTGGAAGGCAATAATCTCCATTGTCTTAACCTTTGTCATGGGTTTGTAGTCCTCTTACTTCACCCACGCTGTCACTTCATAGCATATGTTTTAGTAGTGGGAGGTGTGGACTACACATAAGACACTACAAGTAGGTTTTCTAAATTTTTAATACTGTTCTATCACAACCCTGAAGACTCTTCAACATAGATGAGTAGAGAAGGGAAAGTAGTTTGTTTACTTCAAAAATAAATTAAAAGTCAAGTTAAAAATAATAAAGTTAAATAAAAATTAAATTTAGGAGATTTTAAAATATCCTCATGTATCTGAGAGCACAACTTTGTCAGAAAGGAATGTGAGCATAAAACTCCCAATTTTCTTAGTAAGCAAAAATAGCAATTTGCAGTAGAGAAAGGTGGCACAGCAAATTTGCCTACCTTATGAGATTGTTTTCTGCTCTTGTCAAGTTTGGCTTTCAAAAGATTTTTCCTTTGGAGACCTTTTGGAAGCAGCAGTGAAGCCTGAAAAAAAAGCCTTCTGTAATCATCTTTGGAATTTCTAGTGTGAAAAAATGAAATGAATAGAGTTTCAGTGTTTTGTTATTCAGCATTAGGTTTTTGCTTTTCCCAGAGATGATCACTAGGAAAAGGGAAGAAAAAAAAAACCAAAACTGATGCATCAAGCATATAACTTTAGGATTGTTGCTCTTGTTGAGGCAATTACTGTGCATATTATAACAAAAGTAAAAATTATTTTCCTGGAAGAGTGATGTATTGACTATTAAGTCTTACTAGAAACTCTTAACTTACTGGAGAGCAAAGTAGTATGTTCTGTGCTTTGCTTGTGATTGGAGTTTTCATAGTGCAGTGACAGGAAAAAATATGCAAAAATGCTTAGTGTCAGCTGCAGATTGCAGACTTTGCTAATGCAGGTTTTCAGGCACAGGCAGGTCTTCTGTTAGAGTAGAATATGTGGGGGGAAAAATTCTCAATGAAACAGGAGTAAAAAATAAGGGGAAGTCTCTTAAAGAGTTAAATGTACTGTCAGACTTGTTCGTAGCCAGGTCAGGAGCAGAGGACACTGGAGTCATACAATAGTTACTCAACATATTCATTTGTGATCTCAGGGGAAGATGATTTTATATTTCATTTCTGCCACTCAGTAAATCACAAGATATAAATTTTCTTGTTCCAGTATTCTTTGCTAGTGGGAGGAGGTCAAACACCCTAAGCTCCATCAGACGGGGGAAGCTGCCCATCCACAGACCTGTTTAGGTCCTTTGTGAGGTGAGGTCTGACATCTTCCAGGTACCTCAGCCTTCCTACAGGTGCAGAGGGTAGGCAGAGTGTGGGAACTGGGAAGTATATTGATGCCAGATATCATAAATACCAAGTATTTCAGCTATCTGCAACACAGTCTTTGTCATGAAATGGCAGCTATAATTTCCTTCTTTCATACTGTCCCTTCTAATATTATTAATTTACAGGACGTGGAGCCAGCAATTCAGTGTTTAATACCAGGAATGTATGGATCCTCAACATCTCAGACAACTACCTCACTGTTGTACAAAAGGTCTTAAAATTAATCAGATTGAGAGACCTGTGTGCTGAAAAAAAGTATTTGATATGCTTATTGAAAAATAGATATAAACTTTTTGGGTGTTGAAAAGCTTCAGTGGTAATTGTTACTCACATTTTATGGTGGCAGAAGAGAGGGGAGTGAGGCAGAAGAAATAACTATTTTAGGGACTGAAGCTGGAGAGGTGGCAGACACCACTTCATCAAACGTAAGCACAGCTTTAGTAAAGAAAAGCAGCAATATTCACAGCAAAGCCCAGCAGTTCAAAAGGGTATGTGTAGATACACTATACATTTTATCTTCTTGGTCTTCTTGTTCACTTACACATATGGTACCTGATTTTTTTTATATATAAGCCAAATTTAAAAGAGCTGTTTCAAGATCCATAAACCTGATGATGTTGTATATGCACAATGAAAGCAGATATGTTACTCTGTATCGTTGTTGCTCATAGAATTCTTTAAAAATCTGTCTTAGCGTTTTGTTGCCACCTTTCCTCTATTTACACCTCTTAGATTTTTGGTTTATGAGCAGCAAAAGCAAACTGTCACTATTTGCTATAAATTGGAGCTTTTAATGTCTATGTCTGTTCTACAACGTTTGTCAGCTTTGAGTATTCTGTCAGTAGAAAATAAAAATAGCAGGAAATCTCAGCAATAGTGTCATTGAAAATTTATCTGCTTATGCTCAAAAGGTGTAAAATGCAGGTTTCAAGAATAAGCAATTGTGGTTTTCCTTAAAAAAAATTGCATTTGATGTGGCTAACACTAAACTCTACATACATCACCACCCAAATAAATGACAAAGAATTTGTATGCAGTGTAGTTATCTACACAAAATACTATTAAACCCTTTAAACAGTAAGAGATAGCCAAATAGATATACTGTTTGTCAGACTCCACATTGGGTGCATTGTTGGACACAAAGATGAAGTTGTAGAAACGCTCTGAAGAGTAGTTCTGCTCAATAACAACTTGTAAAACTTGACTGTCATGTCACAGTGTTTAAAAGTAAAAAGATATTTCAGATATAAACTTTTTCAGTTTACATCAGTTAAACAGTTGCAGTTTTATTTAATCTGGAAATGTGCTTGGTAAAACAGGTATGTATAAAAAATGAAAATAGAAGTTTATATACGCTGTCATATTTTGTTGCTCTTATTTTTCAGTGTTGCTGAGGAAAATGCTCTTTTGATAATTTTCCTGAGTTTTTCTTTTATTTAAGGTTTTCTTTATTGTTCAGTAGTATTTTTCTCTCCTTGAGGGAAAAAAACCCCAGCTAATGCATCAGCTTTGGTGGTTTTATTCATTAGTGAAGCATGCTTAGAGCAGCAGTTCAAACTGTGAGGTTCGACAATATTATATTGTGGTGGATTACTTATTAAAGAACCAGAGTATTTTGGGACAGTCCTGGCTGGATTTTTACTTGTCCTTAACTGAAGTGTTTTGCTTGCAATGGGACTAGTTCAGTTCTACCATCACAAGTGTGTTATATCCAGCCTGAAACGCTGTTTTCCACCTAAAACAATTTCTCCTTCAGATTCACTTTTCTCTCATTTTACTTATGAAACACCAAACCAGGTAGTTACAATTTTAGTCTTAGGAGATACTCTGGCAAATACCTGTCTCCTATAGTCTTTCTGTTAAATTGTGAATAGCTAATGTTTTAATTGTGTCCAAAAGCCAGTAGCTATCATTTTCCTCTCCAGTAAACCATCTTGTTCGCAATCCTCCTTTGAAATTGTGAGGCTCATTTTGCCAGAAGATGAATGTGATTAAAAAAATACTTTCCATTTTAGGAGAGGGTCTGCAAAAATTTTATCTGATCAAAAAGTAGTGTTACAAGATTGAATTCCTGTCCGCTGCAGAAGTAATTTTTGTCTGACAGTGCCTTCAGTCTGCTGTCAGTGTCTTTCAATAGTAATACAGGAATGTAAAGATGGAGGGGGGAGACTTACCTAGAGAGGGATAAAATTATTCCTCTGGGAAATACTTTTTGTTTGTTTATTTCACAGCAAAGGCTTGAGTCTGTTCTTAAGTGAAAGGGCATCACAACCTAGATGGGCCCAGCAGGGAGAACATGACACATAGGACTTGAGTAGTTTAGATAAAGGCAAAAAATTTCTTAATTCTGTCTTTTTAGTTTTGGATTTTGTTGAGCAGAAATTGTAAATAGGTGCAAGTCATGATAAAAATAATGGTTTTGTCTAGGAGTTCATTGTGCAATTGAAGCCCGTAAAACAATTTTTCTTATTCTTAACTTGCAAAATACTTATTAGTTTATGTGTCCCTGTAAAAGTATCTAAATGTGACTTGTGTACTCCACATCTAAAAAAATGTAACAAAATCTCTTCAGCCTGGAATCATATTGAAAAAAATGTGAAAAATTAGTCTCTTGGGTGAAAAAACAAAATTTTTGATTTTAGATTAATTGTACAGCAAAAATAGTTGAGGAGTTGCAAACTCAGAGTTTATAGGTTTTCAGTGACATTACCCAGTTATGAAGGGAAGGCACTTAAATCACTTAATTACTATGGGAAAACTTCATACAATAAAAAATACAAATCTGTAGAAATAGATCTGAACTCTCCACCCTGGGAAGGAAGTGATCAACCATGAGGTGTTAGAGTGCTGTTAAATAGTTAGTGGCATGATGCAGTAGAAGAAGGAACATTACTAAATGTTTCTTATAATCCAGGAATTCAGACAGATAATCTGGGACAGAAGGAAGAAGGGAGGTGGCTTGGGTTTTAGCACATCATTCGTTTCCAGTCTCATTCTGCTGCTATCTGAAGGCAAAATCGCTTCTTTCCAAATTCCGTTCACCATTGTTCCCACGGAAAAGAAATTGAGCTGCATGGACCAGATAGAAATCTGCTCTGTAGTAGCGGTAGTGGTCCATAACACATGCCATCACCAATCCCAGGCACTACATCTGGCTACACCATTACCCTCCAGATGGCAACTTTTGCCTTTGGAAGGAGCTGTATTAGCATCTCCTGGACATTCCTTGGATGCAGCCTGAGTACTCATGTTCAGGGGTAAACGCGTAAGAGGTTATTGGAGATGAATCCACCTAAAGCTCTGTGAGCAGAAAAACTTATTATTCAATGATACAGGCATGGGAATTCAAAGAAGGTTATGCAGAAGTCACCTGTGGTTGGCAGAGTGACACATACCAAAGAGAAATGCATTGAGACTTGGGTGGACACCTCATCTTACGTCAGCATCTGTTTGGTGTGGGCAGTGCAGCAGTGAATTGCACAGGGTCTTGTACTTGCAGTGCATTTAGCAGAAGAGCAGCTGAGGTGTTGTACTGTGCCGAGGGGTGTCCCAGAAAAGTAGCATCTCTGGCTGTGGTGGGTTCTGTGCTGGCCAAATGCCAGTGCACCCACTAGAATATACTTGCTCATTTCCTGCTGTGAGATGGGATTAGGAGGAAGGCAAAGCAAGCTCAAAACTTTAAAAGGGTATAGAGAAAACTTTATTCACAGAGCTAAAAGAATAATAAGAATCAGAATATAACCTTTAGAACACTCCTCCTCTCCCCTACAACCTTTTCTTTCCCACTGGCAATGTACAGAAACAATTCAGTCAGTTTATTACCTCTAGAATAGTCTTTCTTCAGTTCATTTAGGGAGTCCCTCTTGTCAATTTATGGAGACTTCTCCACAAGAAAACAGTTGTCTCATGGCTTTTAATTTCCACTAATAACAGCCACCCGCAAATCTGCAATCATGAAGTCCCTCCCATCTTTCACAGCTTTCCACAGCTGCATTTATGGACCATGTCAACTTATGGAGTACTGTTTTAAGGATGAGCTGTTCAAGAGCAAAGGTTCTCTTTATCTATGTCTGAGATCATGTCTGGGAACAGAGGCCTTCTTCTTCTTTCCCTGGGGGCAAAGGGTCTTCATCACTCTTCTCTCTCTCTCTCTATTCAAACTTCTCATGGGGTCACAGCTACTTCAATATCTGCTTGCTTTAGCATTGATGCCTTTACTCATATCTACAATTTGAACACTTCATCCCCCCATACTTTCAATGAGTTACAGGGAAAAAAGAGCCTGATGTATCAATTATATCTTCTCCATAGCCTTACAAGAGGATTTCAGCCCCGGAGGCATCTCCTCAGCCCTCCCATCTGGGACTTGACTTCTTCTCACTGACCTTCATGTCACATGTTGTTCCTCTGCATGTCTTCACTCTGTCCTTTTCTCCCACCCAAGGGAGGTTTGAAGGTCTGCAAGTCTCACCTGTACAGTGAAAGAGTTAATGTCTCGCCCAGGGCCTGCAGATGCTGACGAGATGCCTGCACAGCAGAGCGGGCCTGGCCTGGGCCGTATCTCGTTACCTGTTCAAGGCTGGAAGGGCGAGCTTTTCCTGGGGTTTGTTCGTTTTTAAAATGTGTGTTCATAGAGGCATGTTCAGCTTTTTAGTGGTTTAGCAAAGTGTCAATACTCAAAATTAGTCAGAGATTGGTTTTGCTAGGCTCAGAGAAAGCTCTCAGCAGCTCCTCTCAGAAAAAATCACTTTCCTGGATGGCTCCAATGCAAAACCAGCACACTGGCCCCTGCTTTCCACTAAGTTGCCATTTTGGAAGAGCTGGAGGAATAGTTTCCTCCACAGAGGATGGATAAAGGGAGCCCTATTTTCCTCTGAGAAATAATGTTTTCTGGTACCTGTTGAGTTTCTGTGATTTGGATACATGCAGTCTGACATTCCACTTGGGCAGGGTTGCTGACCCATGGTCTTCATAGAGTCACAGCTGCACTGGCTGAGACACTACAATTAATTCAAGATCAATTCAGCTTTTGGGGCTGGAAGCTATTTTTAAGACCTCAGCTGCTACAAAGTTCCTTACCCTTTCTTCAGTGCTGAGGCTCAGAGCAAGGGTGAGATGCACGGTCACAGGGTCACATCACCTTCCAGCATACCAGCTGAGACCCTGAGACCTGCCAGAGCTCTCCTTCATGTCCTGAGGCAAAGGTGCTGTACTCCTGCAGTGGAGTCACTTGCCATTTGCTGGGTGGCTGGAGGACATGTGCAGACAGCTCGTGCAGGAGCAGCTCCTCAGCTGTAACTCCGCAGCCCAGCGTACAGATGGTGACTTGTTTGTCAAGTTATGCCATTTGTGGAATTGTAGTCTGCACCTTCAATAGCGTAGGGGATCTTTGTCCATCTCATTTTCACATATCGTCAGCATGCATATGGTTTAGGCAAGTTTTGAAGTACATAGAACTTATAAAATATTTTTCTTGTACCCATGAAATATCTCACCTGCCTTTTGACAGAGTTATAGAAGCGTCAAAGCAACCATATAATGATATGAAATAGTTTTCTTCTAATAACATCTAGTGGTCCCAGTTCTTATTTATGTTTCCTAGATTTGTAACTCCTCCAACAATATTTTTAAAAGTCAGATAAAGTGGTCTCATCTATCGGTTATATTTTTTGATGCTTCGGAAGATCTGTTTAGTTTTTATGTTGGAAGCCAGCAGGCTGTTTTAGAACCTGATGAAAAACATTGAGAAGTAATCATAAAGCAAGGCTTTGGGAAATCACAGGAAGCAGAGTTCCTGGTAAATATATTGCATCTGTGGTACGATTTAAGGACAGTACTTTTAAGGAGAATGTGTTTTGCAGAAATAACATTTGTCATCAAGTCATTCTTCGCAGGTAAGCACTCTTCCTTTGGTGCATTGCAAGAACTCCTGGGCATGTAAATAATATCAGGAATCTCCCTGGGAGCAGGGCCTAATGTGGAACAAATGCTTCTCTGTTGCTTCTGCTCCCAGAGAACTCTCCCTTTGTGCTTCATATAGCAGTCCAAGCTGATTGCTCAGATATTTTTAAGAAAGCTTTTCTTGCCATCTTCTGTCCCCACATCTTTACACACTTCAAATTTTGAGCAATTATTTCTTCCTTTCAGTCCTGCTGTTTCCTAGGCATTTCCAGTTGAAATGGTTTTCCTGTGCTCATTGGTTCAGTAGCTTTGGTGAATTGGTTCAGTGACAAATGCCTTTCAAAGTTGTCCCTCAGACCTGCAGAGCAGTGCTCTGATGTGACAGGTAATCCCAGTGCCTTTGAAACAGGAACTCTCAATATAACTGCATTTTATTATTCACACTTGGGTGATGGTGATCTTTTTTTTACTTTCTTGACAGTCTCTGTGCAAAAGAATATGTGTATGTGTGTAATTTAGTGAATGAGTCTGTTGTCCTTTTCACCTCGCTACTTTCTCCCAACCCTAAAAACAAAAAGGAGAAAGAAACAACCTACTTCTTAGAAGCAATTTTGATTAATGCATTGCTTCAAAATTCTGGCATCAAGAAATAGAAGAAACGTATTTTGGATAACTGAATTTTTCTCAAAGTCCTGCTTTTAAAAGTGGGTTTATATCTTTGCCTGGGTTAAGTGATACAGCAAATGCTTTTGATATAATATTTGTGTTTCATCTGAAGGCTGTAAATATTTTTTTTCAGATCTGCCTCTGATAACCCTGTGTCTAGCAGATATTTCCCCTCTGACTGAAGCATATCCATCATTCTTCAGAGTATCCATCATTGCACATTCTGATTCAATAAGAGATTATATCTTATTATCTTTCCAGTGAGTCACCATATTTATGGATTTAACTGGTATTGTCCAGATGTATCATCTTTGACTCAGTGTTTTGGGTACTGTGGGACTTTGTCCCCATACACCACATACTGGAGGTTGCTGTTACATGGTGCTGAGCCATCCCAAGGACCACTTTTATCTGTGAGTGGTATCAACAGATAACAGTTGAGTTTTTGTTATTGCAAAGTATATATATTCAGGTTTTTTGAAATTAAATGTTAAGGAAAACTTCAGTTTATCTTGTAATGCTGAAAAGTCTAATCTGATTTGGAAGTTAGGGGTTTTCATGTAGTTTCTTCTTCACAGAGGGCTGCACACATATTTCCTGTTGTTTGGTTATTCAGTGTTACGCTCTCAATAAATATTCACTGATTTTATGTGGATATATCAACCCTTTTCAGAATTAAAAGGCATATTCAGATTGAAACTTCACAAAGTCTTAATTCTGGTGGATTATGTGGCTCTTTATAAGTTTTAGGCTTTTTTTTTTAGGTGATGCTTCATATAGCTTTGCTTGTTGTTCAGACATCTGTTTTAACTTTCTGTGTGTAATCAGTTGAAAATTGTTTTGGTTTTCTGTTTTTTGTAATTACAGTAAATTACCTTCTAATCTTGTTAAACCTCCTAAAAAAACCACTGCAAATGAAAACACAGGAAGAATGCAGAACCAGGTGTGCTTTTTTAATGATTACAAATAAAGTACAGATTTCACAAGGTGAGAGGTCGGACATCTATTCTTATCTGTGCATTTTCAGAAAATAATTTTAGAAAAGAACTGAGAAGATATGTTTGCAAATAAAGCAGAGGACATGGGAAACTGTGCTTCTGTGGCAGTGGTAGTTGCCAGTAAGGCAGTAGGGGAAGGAAGTTAATTACAGAATTTTAACAGTTTACAGATGTTTAAAAGATGGAACCACTAGTCAGAGCAATATTTTTCTATTGCCTGTTACTAGTGAGATATGAACAGTTTTAACCTGCATGGCAAGGAAGACCTTTTCATAGCAGTATACAAGTAAATTAACTCTTAGATCTTGCTTTTTCCTGAAATATTTAAAACACGTTATTAGAATATTTAATAAGGGGGAACTCTTTCATTGCTCGGAGAATGGGCTGGGTTCTGTTTCTAGCTGCTCTGGTGCTTAAAGCACTTTTCTTGGGGCCATCCAATTACAGCAATCTGTTAACCTTTTTGGAGAAGAAAACTGAAATCCATGTCCAGAGAGATGAATGAGTGGACCTGGGGGCAGACAGCTCACCCAATAGGCTTTTGATTAAAAAATTACCTTCTTAACTACTGAGTGGGAAATTTCTGAGAAACAGATGAGACTGATACAGAAAAAATCTTGCATTTCCTGCCAGAGAAGATTGTTCATGCAGGCTGCAAATGGCCTAAATAATCAGCTTTTAGTAAATTTTCTTTGCAGGAGTCAATAATTTCAGTGCATTTTTGAGACACAGTTGCTAGTTTTCCCAACAAATGTTCCTGATGGTTCCTGCATGCAGGTAGCAGCCAAGCAAAGAAGTAAAGTAATTCTCATGGAAGAAAAAATCCTTATTTTCAAGCAGCAAAGGCATGATCCAGATAATTTATTGATATTTCGTTTTTCAACCTTTGGAGTCCCTTCACATAATGCCTTAGGCTCACCAAATTAAAGTGAGTGAGAAGTTAAATGATGAAAAGCATCAGACAAATTCTCCAAGTCAATTCCAAGAGAATGTTGTGGGCATCCAGAGGAGAGGGGCATGATTAGTGAAGTTACTGGGGTGTTTTGGGGCGGGAGCTGGCTCAGCAGGCAGAGGGAGGTGTTATTTTAAAATTCAGCAGTTCAGTAGGCAGATGCAATGCAGAGGAGAACATCTCTCCAAACTCTTAGGCACTCACAGGTCG
>WEZZ01005794.1:37622-82981 GCA_013400585.1 Chloropsis cyanopogon
CCTTCTGTGCAGTGTGCCCATCTGCTGTGAAAAATATTAAGAAGGGACCTTCATTTTCCTACTTAATGTCTCAAAACAGAGTTACTCCTCTTCAGATCCAAACACCAGAGAGGCAAAAAGGGAGCACAGATGGAAAGATGAGTATCCTATATAAAAAAAGAAGTGATAAAAGTATGAGAAACGAGGAAGGAAAGAAGAAAGCATAAAAGTGGTACAGGAGGAAAACCAGCAAGAAGATGCAGCTGATGAGCTGGAAACAGAAAAGAAATGGGAAGAGCCAAAATCCTGAACAGGGAAGATAGATGTCGTGGTTTGACCTGGGAGGATGTTTTTTTCTAGGAAGCGATGTAAGCTGGGGACGCCTCTGTGAAAAACACATGTTAAAAGATGGAAACCTTGAGAATTTTTTCTCTCTTTCTCCTTTGCCAATCTCAATTTTTTCCCCAATTTAAAACTTTCCCATTTCCCAAGCCATTGTACCAATAAGTGTGGTGGGTCTTTGGGGCTGGTCACTCACCCAGACACCTCTTGCTGTGAGGTGGAGTCAGGAGAAAGGCAAAGCAGGCTCTGAATCTTCAAAGGATATAAAGAAAATTTTATTAACAGTAACTAACAAAAAAAAAGAAAAAAAAGAACCAAAACAAAACCATTCAGAACACTTCTCCTCGCCCCACAACTTTGTCTTTCCCGCTGACAATGTAAAGGAACAAAACCCAAAATTTCAGTCAGTTTACCACCTCTAAAATAGTCTTTCTTCAAAAATAAATCCTCCCAGGTCAAACCACGACAATATATGAGAAGGATCGGCTGATTAGACAAAGGGAAGAGATAGGAGGAAGTGAAATAGCAGAAACATTGAGCATTTAGTAAAAGCAGAAATCAAGGACACAAATAGTCAAAGGATAGGATATAAGACAATATTTTCTGCCTTTTCCTCCCATCACCAATCAGTAGTTGGGAGAGAGGTATGACGGACAAATGTCAAAAGCACAACCAACTTGTATTTTCTTGTTTGTCCTTTTCTTAGGACTCTGGTTTTCCTTTTTGTGATTTTAGTTTCACCATGTTTACTTGGGGTCAGCTGCACTTCCTTTAGTACCACTAAATTGCTAAACTTGGTGACTGCTTTGAATTACTTAAATCATATGATTTTAGGATCATAGCTTGAACTAAGAGGCTTTAAAATTATTCTGACCCATTTTGAATCATCTCTTCCTCTTGCCTCTAGAAAAGTGCAGGTTTCAGTACATCCCTCCCCTGTTTTAATCCAGTAACTAGCAAACGCTCTGACTTGATACCCCAAGTGTATAAGGGTGTGCAGCCTTCAGTGTAAATACCGTGGTGGTGCATAATCTCAAGCATCTCCCTGTCCCTAGGGTGGTGAGGTGGCTCCAAAAGAGCTCCCAGGATTTAGACACTGACCAAGATTCATGACTATGTGCAGGGATGTGAGCCCCATGTCTATGCTGTGGCCCACCCTTTTATTTGCTGGTTAACAAAGATTAGGTAGAGCAGGAGGATAAAAGAGCAAGGCTTTTTGAGTGATAAACGCCTGGAATGTTTTTGGTCTCCAGATCAGAGTTGGACCAGGGAGTTTGCCCTGCCCTTTTCTTTGGGCAATTTCTTTACAGCAGGGGTGCACGCTTGTTAACACTTTACAGGGTAATAGGTAGGTTGTTAACTAATGGCTGTTTTCAGCCTCTAAGTTGTAGGCCAGAACAACAAGAATACATTCTATTTCAAAAGGGGTCTTTTTACAGGGGGAAAAAAAAGGTTTTTTTGCTGAATTCAGGAGGTGGGAGTTAGGTAGCACTTAATGTATTGAACGCAAGTGAGGGAAAATTTGAGCATAAGGTACGGAGACATGTAGGTTGGATTTGGATGAACACATTTGTGTGTGGAAAATTATATACTGTCTCAACAAAAATTACTTTTTCCTTCTGAAAGAAAATGTTTTCTTTCATGTACTGGGAGAAGTTACAGTTCTCCCATTGTAGCATGTGTAGTTTTTCCCCCATACACATAAACAGAAGTACTATTAAACTAATTTTTGCGAAAATAATATAATTCCTTCAAGAAAGTTCCTTTCTTTCTTTCTTTCTTTCTTCAAAATGTTTTTATTTTCTGTGTTGATTATTTTCTCTTAAAGCTGTGAACTCCTGGCCTCTTCTTCATTGTTCTGGCATGAATAAAAAGTACACTGTAGATACATCCCCCTCTTCCTAAAAAAAATTTCCAAATTAGGAAAAAAAGTGTTCAGAAAGGCTCTGAGAATATCTGACTGAAAGTTGCCACTACTGAAATAATGTCTTAAGAGTATAGTAAAAGAATAAGAACAGAACCAAGTTAAATGAAATCTTCATTCTCCCAGGCCAGAATTAACATAAGTACAGAATGAATGTAAAGTGAGGAATCATAACATACAACCTGGAAATAATGTAGGTCAAAGTGAAGTCCTGCTCTTTTGTCCTTGCCTCCCTGTTTTTATTTTCGCTATCTACAGGTGATCTTCAATGCCTTTACTTAGCACGGATAGCTTTTAAAAGGCAAAGCTTTCACAACAACCAGGATTTTCAAGAGAAGGTCTGCACTCTGCCTCCAGTGATAGACAACATGTTTGGGTTTGATTTTGGGTCTTTTACCTGGTCTGGAGTAAGACCTCATTGAGGGCAGTTTGTGACACGGAGCAGTGGAACTGTGTCAGAGATGTGGGGACATCAGCAGGGAGTAGAACTCTGTTTTTAGAAACATTGTACAGGGAAAAGAGGAGATTCTTCAAACATCTGAGATGAATGAGTGCGGAGTGAGCCCCGAGCTGGCTCGTGCTGTTTGCAGGATGCTGGGCGTTGCCATAGAGACCAAGAAAGGAGGAACAGAAGAGTTTTGAAGAGAATATCAGCTGGGGCTTTAGTAATGCCAACTTAGCATGTGATGTCTGCCAAAGAACCCTGCTGGGGAGACAGGCACTAATGTGGTATCAGAGCAGGAGAGCATCGAGGTCACCTGGCGTCTGCTAAGAACGACTGAAGTCACGTCTTGGACGTGTGAGGACGTGGTGGAAATAAACTCAACTTGCATTCACATATGCAGGTTATTTCCAAGTTATCTATAGGTAAATTTCCTGACAGGGTAATTGTTTCTGGTTCCTCTCCCATTCCTGAAAATATTTGGTTTACTTCTAACAGTGACTGCTGTGGAGATAATTGCCAAATCCTTAGTGTCTTGAGATCACCACCCGCACATCCCAGAGGCTACACAGGCTTTCCTGCTCTGGCTGCCTAGTTCTCTTGGCAAATCAAAAAAAAATCCGGACTGACCTTTTCCTTGTGCTTTTCCTTGGCAGTCATTTTGTGCTCTCTGTAGTTTTTTCTGTTGAATCGGAGAAGATGTGGCGTTAACATTGTGGTTGGTTTGTGTTAGTGGAACAGATTTAGGAAGGTGAGCTACCTGCACAGTTGTCTTCACTAGGGTCCTGTGTCTGAGCTCTTGGATCTTCAAAGACAGATATTGAGTGTACTCATAGGCAGCTGGCTGGACCTAGCACTTATCCCTCAAGACTGCGAACCCTCATGGAGCTGCACATTTCTCCCAAAGCTGTTCAGGCTAACTGTTATGTATGGAGCCAAGTGTCTTCTCTCTTCAACCAGATAGTTTTAGCTGTATTGTGACTATACAGTAAGTCACTATCTGGGATTTGCACTAAAAAACTCATTTTTGCTTTAATACAAATTACTGTCTTCTACTAAATGTATGAAGCCCATCAAGTGGGTACAGTACTGAAGACGTCGAGTAAATTAATCATGTGCAGGAAGGAGAGTCAGGACAGAGTTTTTCTCTATAGCATGGAATCAGAATCTGGACAAGACTGAGAACTGTTCAAGATCAAGATATATGACTGCTCTGATACAAAGTAAATAGCATTTTTAAAATTAATGTCCTTGGCATTGGCTGTGTTAATAGTTCCCTTTTGCAACATTTATTTTTTCATTAATGGAGCTAATGTGACTGAGAGATGGATGTGAAGAAGTGCCAAGCACCATGTATGTTTAAACAGGGAGTGGTCTGCTGCAGTGTGCTCATGCTGACTGTGCTTGTTCTTGAAGTAATGGTACTGAAAATCCTAGAATAAGGAGAGCAGTGTGTTGGGGGTATGCTCCTTGCGTCAGTCAAGAGCCCCTCTACCATAAGGGCTTCATTAATTCAGATAGTCTGCCTGCTCATCTATTCCTTCATTCGTTCTTTCCATGCTCCTTCCATTTCACTGAAATGAGAGTTGCCTCCATGTTTCCCACAGTATACCAGCTTTGTCTTCTTTTGCCAGGGCCAGTTGCTTTTCCATACATGAAGCTTTGTGTGTCTCCTATCCTTCTTTTGACTTCATAGCTCTTCCTTCCTCTCTTCCATCTTTTCCCTGGTTTGGTCTTTCTTTTTCTCCCTGAGGCAAGTTTTTTCTGGGTGTCAGCATTCCTAAACTGTACTGTGAGTCCTTTAAGGAAAGAGAAAATGGAGGGTCTTCTTTGCCGGACACATTAACTTTGGCAAAGAAGGTGGCAGCCATTCCGTGGCTCTTAGGTCTATAGGCCATTACCCCCAGACATGGATGACTGAAACAGCTGCATTTGCTAACCACTGCAAGAGGTCACAAATCCTGTGCATAAATATACCTTTTCCCTCTCATTTTCTTGCTTTCATCAAAATGAATATAACATTTTCCATTGCCTAGAACATTCCATGAAATCTTGGAATTTATCAAATAATCTAGCATCCTGAAATTATCTTGTAATAGACAAAAGTATGGAGAAATGCCACTTGTCCAACAATCATAATATCCAGGGATGAAAACTGTCCTACTGTACAAATAGGTCAGCAGTCCTTAAGCACAGGGTTTTTTTCTGGGCTAAATCAGTTTTCTTAAAAAGCTGTTCTACAGGCTTGTCTTATAAGTCTTTGGGAAGACATCAGGCTGCCCATTATTTTGTGTGTCTCTGTCCCTTTTTTCTCATTCCTCACCACTCTTAATGTCAGCATTGCATGGGCTTGTGGGCTTTGAGTGACAATGAAGTTTTCTCCACAGTATACATGCTCATCCCACTGGGCAGTTACACCTTCCAGTTCCCACCATCTGATTTGTCAGGGGAGTTTTGAGTTAAAAAAATGGATTGATCTGTTTTCTTCCCTTTTCCTTTTTTCCTCTGCCTAGGGTTTCCCACGCCTTCATCATGTTAAATCTGGTAATCAAAGAGGGCATAGACACATTAACTTGCTGGCCTGACAGAAAGCATACACCCCAAAACAGAAACATTTTTTAGAGCAGGGTAACTACAGAGCTGGAAAGTGGTCTGAGCAAACTGTACCATAGGAATTAGACTAGGAAAAGAAGTGAAGTTCAAATACCTTTGTCTTTGGTTACTGAGGTTTAGTTATGTTTATTTTGAATTTGCAGTGTGGCTTTGTATTTGTGACTTTAGTTCTGCTTTGGTTGGGTTTTTTTGTTGGTTTTTTTTATGAAAGGGTATATTTGCTTTTTGCTAGAAAACCAATAAAGCAGAAGATGGAAATTTTCTTGAACAGAAAGAAATATGAATGGTTCTGGAATTTGTTTCTTTTAAGATTCAGTGTAAAATATGTCAAAAGGACTTCTAGTTTGGAAGTTGACATGAAGCATATAAAACTACTTGAGTGTACTAGTATCTAACTTATAAATTAAGTATTTTTCATTAATCCAAAAATATGTTATATATCTTTCAGTTTGGAGTTCAGTCTTTATCCAGTTTACTTGCTGTGATAAAGCCTGCAGTCCATTGAAGCCCAAAGAGATTCATAGAGAGCAGTTGTTCACCATAGCATCATTTCTCAAAGATAAATTATGCAGCAGTAAAGACAAGTTCATAAACTTTATTGTATTGCTTTAGTAGCAGTGCTTTAGGTTCTACTGGGAAGGCAAATTCAACACTAAGGCCTTCCCTAAGGTTTATTAAACTGTCCTAGAAACTGCCAGTGTCATTTTTTTTCCTTTTTTGAACATTTTTCTAAGCTCAGTAGTGGGAGAGGGAAAAAGAGGATAGTCTTTTTTTCTTGGTCTTCGGTTAATCTTTCTGACTTTCTGCTTCCACTAGCATGTAGAAGAATCATACTGTGAGAAGAAGATGATACTCTATTTACTTGATTGACTCAAACACATACAGCTTTTTATAGGCTCACCATTTTTCTTCAATGTCATGCATCTTTGTCGTAGGTTAAAAATTATCTAGAAATAGTAGTTACAGTTCTTGAAATTATGTGCAGCTATGAGCAATATGTACCATCCACATTTTCCATATGTCAAGATAGTGTTCTAGTTTCATGAGTATAGTAAAAAATTATAAGGAGTAAACAGTCAATTGAGTGGAACTTAATCAAATACTGAAAAAAATCAGGATCAAAGTACTTTAGATTAGTATTCAAAAGAATTTTAGGAGAAAATATTTTTCAAGCCCTTATGTTGTAATCCCGAAGTACTAGGTCTTTCTGGCTGTTGCAAGCTGTACAAATGCAGTGTTGGAACCAGATTATTTGTGTATTTTATCTTTGATTATTTTTTTCTTAAGAATTTCAGGAGATCTTTAGGCAGCTCTCATTTTTGCTGTTTAAATCTGAGTTTTGTTTTAAGTAGAATGTAGGAATATTGAACTATTGCTGATCTGGCTGATGTTGGAGTCTTTTCAGAGACGTAGTTCAAACTGTAAGTTACAAGACAGAAGGATTTAAAGAAGGCTAAGAGGGAAAGTTTATGTCTTCACTGCTTATGCAGGTATATCTTTTACAGCACAAGTGCAATTTTCATGCGAAATCCAAGGCAGAGATTTATTGTACTTTTGGACATAGTATCTCTGGGTGATTTCAGATCCAGGGAACTGCCTAGCTACATCATGGTAAATGCAGCTTTGTCTCTGTGAAGGTGTTACAGAGAGGGAGCAAACAAAAGCTACTTTTCCTGTAAAGGTCTCATTTTGGTAGTAAGATGTAGCCAAGCAGAGAGCTGCTACCTAGTCTTTGAGTAATTTTTTAACTTTCACTGCCTTTAGATAAATCCAAGGAGGTAAAATTCAGGAAATTAAGAGCAGTCTCAAGAATACAAGCACAGTCATGGTGAAAGGATCCAGATGTTTCCTCTCTATGGGAGCAACAGTGTGGATCTTGAACCTCATTAATCCCTTTCCTGAGTCCTGTTTTCTAGAGCATGTGCTTATCAAGGGAGAAGCTGTCTGGAAACACCATTAGAATGCAGCCTGTCCACTGTGCAGTTGTTCAACTGAGGATGCATCTTTTCTGTATCCAAAAGCATCTGTTGGTCACCTCAGAACACTGAGCTGAAGGTAGCTGGGTGCTTCAGTGAAAATATAGCTCTGATGAGTGCTGGAAAATACATTACCTGAGATGAGACTAAGGGAAGCAAGCCATCTTCTGCATATGCTCTCACTTTGGCACCAAGCAGCTTTGTGACTTTCAGGGACTCAAATGTTTAATCTACATGAGCACCTCTCTATTGATGCTGCTCATTTTGATTGTCATAATAGACCAGAAAAAAGCAGGTGAAAACACAGTGCCAAATTCTCCAGGGCCTGAGTATCTGCATACAACTGTTGTGTCTAGGCAAAGTTGGCATTTATAACGACTCTGGAGTGGTGAAGAAATGAGGCATGCTATGAGGGAGAAGATGTTTTAGGCCTTAAAGAGGGATTGATTTGTGGTTATTATTGCTGCCTTTGATCTGCCAACAGGGATCTGAAACTAATCCACCAGAGCAGCACAAGTCTGATATATAAAGCCAGATGGAGATGCCAGAATAGGTTATGCCTGCTGTCTTTGATGCTGCCTTATCATGAAGTGATGAAACAGGTAGTACAAAGCAAAGCAGGCAAAGGATGGAAGTGTGTGCACTGCAGCAATGCTGCCAGCAGTGTGAAGTGACTGCCAGTTGTCAAAGCCACTGCAGGGTCAATTAGCCATTTGCAGCATTACCCTATCCTGGTGAGAGGCTGAGGCATGCAGCTGCACAGAGCACTTGGTTGCCATACAACACTGAGCGTCTCTGGGTGCTTCTGTGCTAAACTGAGGGAGTAGAAAATGCAGAGTCCCTGTATTTCAAAAGTAATCCCACAAGTACATATGGCCATAGAAGTAAAAAACTGTTTGCATAAGAACTTCTACTTCATACCCATACTATATTTTACCCCACCTCTGGAGTATATCAGAGTGAATCTCGTTCTAAGATGTGCTGTAAGCAGTGAATATGGCCTAGCTGTTGAGATGTTGGTGGGATTTTATCACTTCTGGTTGCATTTTGTTTAGAAACTAGAGCATTTTGGGGCTTAGTATAGCTATTAATTCTCTATAGATACCATCATCTGAGTCAGCTAACTCGTTGCATAAGAAGAGCTTTATATAGATGTTGGATCAATTGGCAGTAAGTTGTCAATAAATGTGTCTCCTAGACACTGCGATCGACAGGTTAATGAAGTGCATTCTCAGTAACAGAGAGCTGTTGACAAATCTTTTGTCACTTTGCTTTTCCCTCTCCTGCATTTCTCATAAATCTGCTCCATATCACAAGCTGAATGCTGGGATTAGAGTCACAGAATCACAAAGGTTGAAAAAGACCTTTGAGATAATTGAGCCAACCATGAGCACAGCAGTGCTAGTCTACCACTAAACCATGCCTCTAAGCACCACATCTACACGTATTTTGAATACTTCCAGAAGTGGTGATTCCACCACTTCCCTGGGCAGTCAGTTCCAATGCTTGACCACTATTCCAGTGAAGAAATTTCTCCTAATATCCAATCTAATATCTTATCTTTCACAAGTAAGGGGGTGCCTGTTTGCTACCTTGTGTGCATCGGCTGGGATTTGAAAAACATGTTAATAGCCTGTTGGTTGAGAAACCAGAAAGAAAGAACCAAGGACCATGTTTGCCCTCCCTGCAATGTGTTCTCCAACATGTTTCAAAGAAGATGCAAAGTAGGTGATCTGCAGTTTGTCCAGCAAGACTGCAGCATTGGGTTTGCCTCCCTGTTGTTGCACTCTTTCTGCCTTTCTTGTTGCTGTGGCACTTAGACTAATTCAGTGCAAGTGAATTTTCATCTTCGTGTTCCTTTTCCTCTTGCCCAGAAGAAGGTGGAATCATTGGTTTATTTTACATCATGCTTGAAGGTTCCTGTGGGTGCCTTCTGCAAATATCTGATGAGTAAACTAGTTCTTGTCCTTTTCAGTAAAGTTCCGTATTTTTTCCTTTAACTCATGAGCATTCGTAAGCACCAACAATTAGGAGAAGTGCTGCCTACCTACAGCAAAAGGATGTTGAGCAAAACCAGATCAGTATGCATAATCCCTTCCTTGCAAAAGAAACTATTTTGGTCAATGCCTGCATTAAAAAGTTACAGAGTGACTCATTGGCCTTAGCTATTACTAGCACTTGATGAGAAAGCATAATTTTCACTCCACTGTTCACAGCCAGCCTAGATGTTGTTCACAGGTTCTTGTACATAGTTTGGGGTTTGTGAGCCACACTGCAAATGCAGTTTGCCTTTTAGCTTGCATGGATAATTGACCTTAAAGGCCAAACCTTGAACCCCATGAAATCAGAAGCAAAACTTGTATTGATTTTGTTGAAAACAAAATCAGGCTGACACTGTATTGCCATTTCATCTTGACAGACATTAGGGGAGAAGAAAGCCTTTCAAAAGGCTTTATGTTTTTCACACTGTGGGCCCTGAAAGACAGTGAAAGTAACTTGGGAAATCGTGCGGATTGGATGACATGAGAACTTAGCTGATGTCAGTGTTACTGCTCTTTTCCAGCAGGTTGGTCAGCTTTTTGCTTTGCAAGAGTGAAGGAAGCCAGTGTAAAAATCTGCCATAGATTAGGGATTCTTCAAAGGGTGAGGATTCACATAGTAAGTGAGACTTCTTTTCTCACCCACTTCATCTAGCACTATGGAACACAAATCTAGGAAAAACGCTGCTGTCAAGAAAACATGACTATATCACAGTTTGTTTCTAGTAGCTGAAGGGAAGCCCAACCCTTTGCTCAAGGTGTTAATGGCATGAAAAAATAATATGTGATTTTCCTGTTGTTTTAGAACCGCCTCCAACTGTGGGCAAGTTTGTTTTACAGAACAGAGCTTTAAGAAAGAGGACAAACTAAAAAAGAAATGGTAAACATTCAAGCAAATGTTACTGTCTTGTGTTACTCAGGAGCTGGTTCAGTTTGCTGATTGCTCAGTTTCAGTGTGGTCTGAGTAATGAAGAGCTGACTAGTGAGCCTAATTTGGGGTAATTCCCTGAGTACTTTGAAGCATAGCAAAGCCAGAAAAACTCTAATGAAAAATAATGGAAAGGTAGCTGGGGGCTTAACTTATGATCTCTGCTCATTACAGTAAGCGACATTTTCATTGCAGTGTTGCCATAAAGATTATTGGCTGCCACATAGCATAGGTCCCTTCTGAAAAGATTCTGGAACAGCTTTGTTGGCACAGTAAAAGCCATGGAAAATCACCAAAGATTTGCTTAAAACCCAGTGACTATTTGCCAAGTAGTAAGGTTGTGATGCTTTGTTCAAAACTGGCTGGGAAATTAGTTGAATAGTCTGTATAATTTTATTATGTGGTTTCTGAGTGACCATCTTTGGTCTTCCTCAGTAAAGTTACGTAACTGGAAAACCATTGTGTTGATATGTTTTGTTTCCATATAGAACTACTTGGTCTTTGGCTTTCAATATTTCAGCATTTTAACATATAGAATGACAATGATTTTGAAATAGGCTTTGAATCACCTTTTCCTTTTGCATGTATGTTGATTGGTCAGAGCACAACTTACCAAGTGTCTGTAAGATTGACATAACTGGCATGTTTGTGCCCGTATTGGCCAAGGAGTGGGTGAAAGGGCTGTGTCTGGGACCTGGAAAGACCTGCATTGACCTGTTAAAGCATGTTTACAAACTCTGTCCAAGAGCAGCTTTTCTGCAAAGTGTATTCATCATGAGTTAAACAAAGCTAATTCATATGGCCAAGTGAAATCAGAATGTCTGAGATGTGTAGTGCTTCAGATTTGGTCCTTTGTGTCAAAAAGCAACATTTTCATTGCAGTGTTGCCATATAGTGAAGTGAGTTTCCTCTATTCTTTGCCTTCTTCCTGGTAGTGCTTTTGAGCAGCTAAATCCAGTGTCCTGGAGGAACCAAGTAAATTCCTTCACTGATGGCAGTGAGTAACCGTTCCATATCCCTGTTCTCTTGTCCTGTCAGTAGCAAGGCTAACCACAGTCTCACAACACGTATGCACACATGGCCAACCATGGGCAGATTAGCATGATGGGAGGACAGATGGACACATAAACACAGAGCAGACAAACAACAGCCAGACTGCATTCCTCAACACCTTTCCCTGCAATGCTCAGGGAAAACCCTGTGTCAGGGATCTCTCTGATACCTGGCTCCCCAATCTTGATGTTTCATATATCAAGCCCCCAGACCCCATCTCATCAGTCTTTCTGGAGGGTGATCCTAGAGTCCCTTGGTCACTCCAGTATCTGGGACATGTATCCATGCTATTGACCAGCTGATCTAACTTAAACATGCTGATGGGACATGTATGCATACTGCCAGAACAGAGGGCACATTCACACAGAAAACAGCTAGAAAAACAGGGTTTAGGCAGGACAAAGTCAAGGTGATTTGGCACCGAGTTCTGCCAATCAAGTGTTCTGACCTCCTCCTGCTTGCACACTGTTGACCTCATGTATTCCCTGCCTCATCCTCTTTTTCCCTGCACTTGTTCCCATCCTTGGTCACTCACTTCCACTCTATTGGTCTGTCCCCATAAGAACTCCTAAGTCCTGTATAATCCTGAGGTACTCTTGTTCAATCTCCCAAAACTCTGTCTAAGCATCCCACAGTAAATCCTGTGCCCCCTTTACACAGCAGTCTGCAGAGCTCACACAGCCTTTCAGAGTTTCTTGTTTTGGATCACACAAATGGATTGTGTGACAAGTCTTGGACTTCTTCCTTTCCCTTTGAGGGCCTCAGAGGTGGTGATTCAGAGGGGTTGGTTTGGTTGAGTTCCCCACCTTGTCACTGTGTCCCTTGTCATTGTTCAGTCCTTGTATTTATTTTAAGGAGCTGTTGGAGAGCTGGCCCTGTAGCCGGTTGGTATGGCAGAGGCAGACACCCTGGGAGAGGTGTGGGAGCCAGCCCAGTAGAGCAGGGCAGCTGATTAAACCCTGTGTGTGGGAATTGCAGTCTCCTGAATGCTCTCCATGCTACTGCCAATGAAACTGGTCATCCTCAGTGTGCAGCAGAGCAGGCTCAGATTAACTCAGACACTTCAATTTTGCTTAACAAAAAAGAAAAAAAGAGATTCTCTGTATCAGTATTTCCCCAGAGTCCCTTCTAAACATTTTATTGGTACACTTTGTCTAGTTCCTGGAAAAGAAATACATACCTGCCGGACATATAATAACTTAAAGAAAGTTCCTTAGCTTGCACTTAGCTATTTTTGCCCTCTGTTTTCCTTTTTTTAAATGTTAATTAGGTACACAGCAAAATGCATGTAATAAATCAATAATGAAGATTATGTAAGGGCATTTATCTGAGCAGCAGTGTAGCATTCAGAAAGGAAAGTGAGCACTGTTTTACTGAAGCCCAAAGGACTCCACGTGGACAACAACATTAAAATAACATAAGAATGAAGAATACTGTGCTCAGCTGTCTCCAGGAGGATGTCTGTGCTGCATGCCAGTATGTTTTCTGTACCACTTTTGCTGCCTGTCCAGGGTTAGTTTGAGATCAGGCAGGTGGCCTTGAATGTTGTCCCAACGTGGTTTGGGGAGATGGAGCAGCTGTTGATTTATCTATTGCATGCTCACAAATTACAAATACTTAAAGATAAGGGTTGGGATGATACAGGTCACTTCAGTAAACAGAACACACTTCTTTCTCACTTGAGTTGTCTTTTTCCTTCTTAGTTGTCCATTTTTTTTTTTTTTGCAGCTACCTGTGCTGGCATCTGCCAAAGAAGCTGAGCATGCCCATGCAGTTTCTGTGGCTCCTTGATGCTTCTGATGAATTAGGTGTAGGATGCCATTTGTTCTAGAAGATACCTCAGCCCTCAGAGTTTAAACTGATGCCTGTATCTGGCACGAAATTGTTTCAGCACTATCTCATCTGTGAAAACAAGTAGGAAAACATGCCACTGCAATCTGTGGGAGTTAGTTTTTACCCTTAAAAACTTCAGTTTCTGGCCTATGCAGTTTTTCGTGCCTGAGGTGAATTCAGGGACTGGTCTGAACAACCCGTTGCTCCATTGAAAACAGAGCATGAGAAAGGAGATCAGGCCTTCTGAATGTTCTTGAAGATCTGAGTCCCACATTAGAAACTGTTCATAATTGAAGTAGTCTGATAGGACTGTCCACATGTAGAAGCAAATTGTTCTCTCCCTCGTCCTCTTAGGCTGCTGTTTCATCATACTGGCCTAGCTGGGGGTTGTTTCGTCAGCATAATAGATTCTCTAGATGAAATTGTAATTCCTGTTTGTCTCTGTTTTGAAAGAAATAAGAATAAGCATGCCCTGTCCTTTCCATTTTTGGAAACTTTGTGACGGTTCCATAGAGGCCCCCCTTGTATGTCTCTCTGGATTTGTAGCACGGCTGAAGATTTTCAGTGCTGAGGTCCCTGGGTATCAAGATAGGTCTTTCAGAAACTAGATGTTAGTGTTATTTGTGCTTTCAAAATTGTGTCTGCCAAAAGGCAATGCTTCTTGTAAGATCTTTCAGATTGGGTATGCAAAGTCATTAGCCAGCTTTGCAAATTTTGGCCTCTACATTTTCCTTTTAAAAAAATCCCTTTTTTTTGCTAGGCTTCTATGAGCTTCCAGCTGTGCTTCCCTAACAAGCCTCACATTTAGAGTACTTGCTTCAAAAGGCTGCTAGCATCAGAGAATGTAAGGAGAAGGCTTTCTTTTATTACTGTGTATTAATTAAAGAAATACCTAACACCTACTTGGAATTCCTTTATGGAAAAAAAAAGAGATTAGTTCCACACAACATGCAACATGGTGAGTTCAAAGAAGCAAGGATTAAATTAACCATTTTAAGAGCAAATGGGTCTGGCAGAATTAAAATTATCCATCTGTTGGCAGCCCCATAGTAGAGCAAGTGTTTGTAAATCACAGTTACCTCAAGCTCAAATCTTCCCTCACTGACACATCAGGTCTGGGACCTCTGAGCTGAGGCCTGTATCCCTAACCCGTAGGGATAGAGGGTGGGAAATATGGCACATAGAGGTTGAGCCTTTTTTTTCTTCAGGTATACAGAATAGCAAATAGACTGGGGTATAGGGGTCCAGCAGAAGTGAGCCCTGTGGAAAACTAAATAGTGAAGTAGCCAGTAAAAGACACATAGGATTTATTTCGGAGGGTGCACATTCTACGCAGATGCTGAAACAGTAAGCTCCAGAAAGTTTTGGCAGAGTACTTTTTTTTGCTTGTTGAGATTTGGAGTGTTTTTAGGCAGGAATTCTGAGTAAGTCAGCTTTGGACTGTGTGACTCAGCAGAGTCTCTAATGTAAGATAGCTAACAGCTTGTGAGAGTGCAGAGTGGGAACATAGAGGGAGTGGTTGGGTGGACTCCATTTAGCATTTTAAAATAGCTAAACATGAGTGTCTGCATGTCAGCTAGCTACCCACTGTCCTCTGTAGCTGGTGCAAATCTTTAGCAGAGCACTGCAGCTAAGCATCTCACAGCAGACACTTGTACTTGATCACCCAAAAATCTCTTTACTCCACTGGCTTCATTAGCCAGATCTCCACTGACTGAGAGACATGGGCTTGAATACTTAGTTCTCCACCTGTGCTGAATCCTCTTCTTCTTGTCTAATTTGTGCTCCAAAAAATGAAACTAGCTAAAAAAAAGAGCTAATCCAAGATGGGAAGAGATAATCAGTTCCCCTAACGAGTGCCTGTGGGGTGAAGACCAAAAAAAGCATTTGAGGGTATTAGAGATTTCTGGTGATGCAGAAAGTCTCTTTAAAAGGTGAAATGCAGGACTTAAGGGGAATTAGGGAGAATAGTGACAGGCAAAGTCTGCAGGAACTTTGGGTTATGAAGATAATCAAGGCAGGTGGAAGGAACAGAAAAATGACACAGGTTGTTACACTTGGGAGTGTCTTGGGGCTGGGCTCTGGCATGTATAGCTTCAGGGCAGTCTGAAGCATGAAGCATCCCAGAGTGGCAGTGGGCTATAGAGGAAGGTGCACTGTTAACAGACCTAAAAATTGTGGAGCAGTTTCATAGCACAGCTGCAGGTTCAGTGGCCCAGAGGCTCTTGGAGCACCTGGCACCACCAGCACCTGCCCCCTTCATCCAGCCAGTGCTGCCTCCATCGTGGAGCAGAAGAGAGCTGCACAGACAGGGACAGACCAAAACTGAGCAGTTCTGGAGAAACTCGTGAGAGCTTCAGATGATGGACATCACTGACATTGCTGCTATTTGCTCTCAGAGCACTTGAAAACAAAGGGCAAGAAATTAGCTGAATAAAATTAATCACTTGGGTCTGGTTTTCCTTTTTAAGAATCCTAAAGCTGCAGTTCACCATTCAGGTGTAAGGAAAACAGATACTAGTTTCACTAACCCATGCAGTGTTTCTCTTCATTGAGATCATCTGAGTTACATCACAAAGGCTAAAAACATTATTGGTGAACTACCAATATAATCTGATACTTGCATAGTAATTTTAACCTCCACTGTTTTCTCTCGCTGGTACATTACTGACCAGTGAAATCCCAGTATTTGTCCCTTTTCTGGGAGAGAGAATATGTGGTTTGAGGGGATGACATCTTAGTAGCTCCCACATAGAAAAGGTCAGTCACTCAGAGGGGACACCAGAGCAACAATTAGCTATGCAAAAACTGGTGTGGCAAAAGCACCTTGCTCTCAGTGGATGTGAACTATAACTAATGCAGGGTAGCCAGCATGTATCAGTCATGCAAACACTTCTTTTAGCGTTGGGTTTCTGGTGATACCACCACTGATTCAGCCTTTTCTTTCTCCTGCTTCATCATCTGGAGCTTAGGACTGTCCTGTTGAGGTTACTGTGAATATCCTCTTGGAGGCT
This sequence comes from Chloropsis cyanopogon, assembly GCA_013400585.1. Taxonomy (NCBI): domain Eukaryota; kingdom Metazoa; phylum Chordata; class Aves; order Passeriformes; family Irenidae; genus Chloropsis; species Chloropsis cyanopogon. Next base: position 53,766 of record WEZZ01005794.1, read on the forward strand.
TGGTCTGAGCACTAAATATCTGCCTGACCCTGAACTTAAGCTTTTGAAAAATGAAGCAGAGCTGGAATGTTTCACCTTTGTTTCCCTGATTACAGTACATAGCTGGAGGTAGCATCTCTCCAGTACCATATTTAATAATGTGGTCATTTTTATACTGTGTATTCACCCTGTTGATCTGTTACAGACATAAAGTGAGACCAGTGTATTTCTCATGGCTCAGTCTTGAAATCCTCTTTCAAAATTCTTAAACTCAAAGAAATCAATGTATGCATCAAACACTTTGCACTAGTTACCTAGCTTACACAAGTTCTCTAGCCCTTAGCTAGTGAGCATTTTGTTGTACAGGTGAGAAAAATGGCAGGTAGTTGTGCTGAATTTGTTTGTCAAAGTGACTCTTTTTACCATTATGAATTTAAGAATTTTAACTATGGTTCTGTTTTTAAGTTCAGAGATTTTGGTAGCAGACTATATGCTTTCAAGTTACAAGGTTCCATGCCTGATCTTGTGCTGTAATTGCAACATTTAGCAATTTGTGGTTTAATTTAGAAGGATCACCTACTTTCCTAAATGCTTAAGTAATGTGGCAAGCTGTGGTTATTGATTCTCTCTGAATTTATTACAAGAAAGCTGTATTCACTCTGTCCTCTTGGGAATGCCTCTCCTGAACTGCATGCTTGCTAGTGACAGCTTAGACCCCTGATACATAACCAGAGACCTTGCCTAATATCCTTGCAACTACTTTAGGGAATTTTTATTAAGTAAAAGCATCATTAAAGTAGACAGAATGATGAAGTTTAATGAGCATCTTTCTCACTTGATGTTGTTAGTTTTGCTGCTGCAGCAGGCATGCTGCTGTCGTTTGTTGCTTCCAATGGGGCAGGTGGAGAATTCAGGAAGATTTTGTTTATTTACATCTGCATACAAAGAAACATTTTTTTCATGAAAGATACTTTTAAAAAATATATACAAAGGAAGAAAGCTTCTCAGAGTTTCTCTCTGAGGGCTTTCTGCACTTTCAGTCTTCCATGTAATCTCCCCTTTAATTTTTATGTAATGAGAAGTCTGCCTACAGTACTGTAGCTGCTAAGTCTACAGAGGTTCTGCAGTTTGTGAGCTGTGGTTATAGTAACCAGCTTTGGACTGTTACTGCAAACATCACAAATACTTGTTTCCACTCGAGATTTTGTCCTTCAGCTGAGATTTTGGCCTTCAAGCTGTGTGTAGTGTCCTGCTCAGAGGTGTACCAGCACTGTGAACAGATGACGTTTCAAAATATCTAGTGAGAAGGCACTGCCATGAATGTGTTATCAGCACTTATCTCACAAATCTGCCTTGAAACCATAGCCACAATCTGCATCAAAATTCTTTTGTGTGTTTATGGAGACAATCTGCCTTGGCTAAGGGTCTTGTCATGCAAACAGCTGTGTCAAGGTGCCATCCTCTAGCACATCACCATCCGTCAGCTGAGCAGCAGAACTGTCTGTGTGCGTCTCTTCAGCTGACCCCTGCTGCTGAGGATGATGTGCAAGTGTCTCTGCCTAACACATCTGACTCTGTTCGTGCAGAACAAGAGCCTGTACCTAGTTTGTACAGCTCGGCTACAGCTGTTTCTGTGTCTTTCCAGTAGGTACTGAAGTCATTAAAGACTTTATGCAAACTTCACATCTTTTAAAACTAAAGGGTTGTGGGTTCTTGTAGAAGTCAGATAATTGTGCAGATAAGCTCCATTAGTATTTTTATTTTGCCTTTTTTTTCCCCTGCAGCTTTTTTCCCCCGGGAGTTATGAAAGTAGGGTCTGTTGTTGTACCAGGAGTTCATTGAGAATTTTGAATTCTCTTTTCCCTAGTGTAACAGAAGGCAAATTCTGTCCCAGAGGCATTATCACAGTCATTATTGTATTTAAATATTGTTGTGACACCATATGTCTCCTCATGTCTGATGTATGCAGACAGAAGAGAGAGACCCTGTGTGTGAAGGCTTGTATAATCTGAATATGCCTGATCCTTGCTCTTTGACTAGCAGACTACATGAAAGATTGTAAAGCACTCATCTTCAGTTGGGATAGCAAGGTGCATTGAAACTCCCTCTCATTTTGCCAAGGAAACCTGAGTAGATGTATTTGATTTTCTTACTTCAAACCCAGTAATTACTTTGCTGGGTGAAACTTTGGTGCTCATGCTGATATAAGTGGTTGGACATGAAAATAGGTAAAAAGAATGTGAAAGTGCTGTAGATGCCTTCTACTCATGTACATCTATTACTGTTATCGTAGTATTTGCATGGGACAAAGGGAGTTGCTGGGGCATCAATAGCACTGAATATTGTAAGGAGCAAATATCAAAAAAATACCAAAAATATCTATGGGTCAGTTGGTATTTTTACTGCTTAGTGCACACGGTGGCTCTGGACCTCTTTTTGTAGTTGAAAGGCACTGCCCAAGTAGACTTTACCAGAACTCTGAAGTTCATTCAAAAATTGTCAGTATTCGGGTTTTCTGCATTTTGAAAGCATCTGTGTAGTCAGTAGAATTCCCACCACACCCTTTCTCTTCGGGGGAGTTCACTAATCTGAGGTCCAACAGTCCACATGCTTGAACATTTGCTCTGAGAAAGGAGGAAATGAGAGGCAGAATGAATGCCGAAAGGATCACCTGAGAGGGAAACTTACATAAAGTTTCCAAAGCAAAAGGGGGGAGCCTAAACCAACTTGAGCAAAAGGAGGGTATGTAACACTTGACAACCACTTAAGCTGTCTCACTCCTCTTTGGCACTAACAGGGCAAAGGAGCTGTGGGGCAGCAGAATGTGGAACATAGGACAGTGATAGGGGACTTCTGGTCCTATCCGTGAAGGATTTTTGTACTCAGAGTGGGTCGCTGGATTCTCTGTTAATCAATGCCTGAAGTCCCAAATAGAGACTTTAGGAAAGCCAAAAAACAGCTTGAAGGTTGATTTTGTATTTACCTAGCTAGTGCTGTCTTCTGAGAGTTACAAAATTACTGCTGACAGTGGTTCAAATGCTGCACTGAATATCATTCAGAACAAGATGCTGCTTGTTCCCTGACTTCTTCTATCCTGGGTCAGTTTTTGATGGGACACCCTCCTTGAATGTCATTTCTGTGCTCTTCTACTGTGGTAGCTTTTCATAATTCTGAACCATCTCCTTCCCTAGACTCCCTCACTCAACTCACTTAACACCTTCCAAAACAGGAGTTATTTAGGATGTATATTTGATTAATACACATACTGTGTACTTGGATAAAATTCAGCCTTGTGCTGCTGGAGCTCTGTCTCTTAAGAAATAAAGGAAAAATATGTGTATTGTAGCTAATATGAAGCATGTAGTTATCACAGAGGGTCAGGGCTCTCTGCTTTCATCAGGAAATGCCACCTGATCCCTTATTGACAGTAGTAGGTGATGGCACACATAAAATTTCAGTGAGGTGAGGTAATGTCATAGTTTACAGTTGTATTTTCCTTGAACAAGGCTGTTTGGCTACAGCACACCTTGACAGCAGCCTGCGTAGCAGCATGATGTAAAACTTAAGCTGCTGAGAAGGTGAAAGCAAGTGCTGCCTCTCCACCCCACCCTACAAGAAGCTTTAATCCCATTCCACAGTCCAGGAATGCCAGGGTTGAAGTATCTTCCAGATACAGCAATATGAAGCCCAGATCAGGTGGTAGTTCTTAGTCTTCTGACATAGAATTAGGATAGTAAATAGAACAGAGTCACAGAATCACAAAGGTTGGAAAAGACCTCCAAGATCATATGTAACTGTGACTTGGGAAGACAAACATCATCACTCTCAATATCCCCCCCGCTTCCTTCTTCTCCCAGCTTTCTATGATGAGCAGGATGTGGTATGGTCTGGGATATGCCTTGAGTCAGCTGGGGTCCTGGCTGCATCTCTTCCCAACAACTAGTGCACTCCCAGCCCCCTCACTGATGGGCTGAGGAGCAGAAAAGGCCTTGGCTCTGTACAAGCCCTGCTCAGCAATAACTTAAATACTCCTATATTATCAACCCTGTTTTCAGTGTAAATCCAAACCACAGCCCCATACCAGCCACTATGAAGAAAATTACCCCAACCAAAACCCATAAAGTGCACCTTCAAAAAGCACTTTATGTCAATAAGTGAATTTAGAGCTGTGTTTATTTTGGGTAGGTTTTTAATTTATTCTAATCAGGATTACTCATAAATTATCTATTAATTACTCTGTGATATTTAGCAAGATCCTTTCAGCCATGTAGTCCATTTAGCTTCACAGTGAATGCTAGCTGTCTTAATTGTAGGATACTTTGTCAACATTTAATCAGTGGTACTTACTAATGTAGCATTGATGTGTTGGTATCTGTCCCAGTGCTATCAATCATGTGTGAGCAGCAAAGGCAGCTGTGACACCATTGCTCTCTGTCACATTATCAAGCCCCTGGGTTTTCTGGTTAGGGATGATGCTCACTTTGCTCTAAGCAGGCACTCTATCTCTCCAGTTCAACCCAATTTTTGTCATTGTCTACTTGAATACACATCCTTGCAGCCTTCTGAGCCTTAATCCCATAACTGCAGAATAAAGCTTGCTAGTTTCTGAAGGCAAAACTGATTGCTCCTTCTCTGCTCCAAAAGCCTGCTCTTCCCTGATGTTACTCCCCTGAAAAGTCACAAAAAACCAAATGTTAATGACTGCAGCATGAGAGCTAATAGAAAATTCAATGTGTTGAGACAAAATAAAGACCTTTCTTTTTTTTTCTGGTAACTAGATGCATTGTTTAATGTGCTGCAGAGTAAAAGTCTGTGTTTAATGGTTGTATCACAATTTTTTTTCTCCTTTCCTTACAGTCTCTATGGCAGACACATGCAGGCAAACCCTGAACCTCCAAAGAAAAACAATGACAAGTCAAAGAAGATCAGCCGTAAACCTCTGGCAGCCAAGAACAAATAAGTGCCTGGCTTCTGCCTCTGTTTTACATCTGTTGCATTGCTTTTGCTTGTGCCTACAATATTTCTACACATCTCTTATTATGTATGAAAAAGCAGGGATTAGAATTAAATGCAATTTACAATGTATAATGCTTTAGAAGATCTGCTAGAGGGAAAAAAAATTACATATGCTCCTAAATATGGTCATATCTATGTAGCCATTTAATATATCACTGTCAAACATATTTTAGCTTTTCTATTTATATGTATATTAATGTCCTTTCTTCACATGTGTCACATCCTGTTAATATAGGGGATTTTGCACTTATACTATATTAAATTTCATAAGATATTCCAAGTGATTTTAATAAAGCTCTTCATTTGTATTGTTGTTCAGTTTCTTCAGTAGGACTTCTGAGTAGGAAATTCCTTGAGGAATGTATGTGTCCAGTTTCCTGTAATATGGTGATTTTTTCTGCAGGAATGTGGTAGCATTTTATCTGATGCAAGTTAGTTAAAGTGCAAAGCGTTGTGTTCAAGGAGTGAAACATTTTAATCAGTTTCTTTTTCTTTTTTTATGTTGCTGTGGACTGTTCTTTTTGCCTTGAAGGTTATTTTAAAATCAAGGAGTAGGGGAGGGGAGAGAGGGAAAAAAATTTGTCTTTGTAGAGAGCTGCCAATTGCCAGACTCAGTTTGGGGAAGAGAACTTTGTCATTTGAAGAAACTGGTACTTCTGCCAATTTTTCAAGTGATTTTTTTCTTTAGGCAGAAAACCCAAATAATGTGTTTAATCTCTGCTTAAAGTGCTTATATTGAAGAGCTATTCCAAATGGCTTTTGAAAATGCCACAGGTTCTATATTTATCTATACAAAGCTGGCACCACAACCAAGCTCAGAAGCTGCAAATGCTTTAACAGCTCAAATAGTTTCAGGTTTTACCAATGGAGAAGAAAAGCCTGAAATCTGTAGACAGTGTTTCCCAAACAATTTTATTCTTAGGAGAGCAAAAGCCAACAAGGGAACTCAAGGAACAAGAACAGATATTCATACCTGGGTCACTTGTGTCAAGACCTCCCTGCCCTTGATTTCCAATTTAATAGATTCCATACCCGAGCCGCGCATTGCCGAGTGCCGGCTGCCATCCCATCCGGACAGCAAGCTGGGAAGCAAGCCCAGGCTGCCGAGACAGGCCTGTTGTGTTCAGTGGGAAAAGAAAAGGTTTTAAATATCTCATGCTACAAGTGATGCCTTCTGCAAAAGCTGATCTGAAGTTTCTGTTATCAGCACCAGCCTCTCAAGTGTATTTAGGATTGCCCCAGCATTTAGGTAACATGGTTGCCATAGTCGGGGAATCAATGTATTGACATATATTTTGAAACAGATTTTTTTTGAATTGGCAAGCAGAGCTAGGAAGTTGGCATCAAGCTTTAGACACACTTTAAGTGGTCTTCAGTACTTCAGAAGAATGAGGCAGTCTTGGTAGGCAGATGGAGAACAGTAAAAATGGTAGACATGTCAGAACAGTCAGTTCTATTTGTTGCAAGCTCTGCAGAGGATTTTCCAGACCTCTTAAGTGATCTGCCTAGGGAACAGGTCCAACTGAAACAGGCCCATGAAGGTGCTAGGTTGGATGCATGTTAAGAATTCACAGCAAAAACTGTGCCCCATCTGGAATGCACACAATTAAATGTGGTGTAGGGATTAACACATGAGAGGGCCTACTGACAGTAATAATCATGCTACAAAAAGTCCTGAAGAAATGTCAACGAAATGTCAGAAGATCCCCAAACTACTATTGCAAATTGGTTTTGGAGCAAAATAAATAGCAAGGGCACATCTACCAGGAAGGGGTGAAGAGACTCTGGATCCTTCCCTGGAACTGAATGCTACCCCAGCCCTGGAAGAGGGCACTTCCTCACTACTGCTCTCCTGACAGATGCCAGACACCTGCTTTGAGACTCTGAGACATTCTACGTAACACTCACTTCAGCTGAAGTGGCTTCACCAGTCTTCCAAAATCTCCCTGGGTGCACATAGACATGGCTTTCTGTGAGTAGGGTGGCAGTGCAGCTTTCCTTTGGTTTGAACAGAAATCCAGCCAGAGAAAAGTGTCTGAGACTGTGTCCATCACCCACTCTGTGTCCAGGGGTTTAGGCAAAAAGAAGTTGCTACAGGGCTACAAGTGTTTTAAAGCATGGAGTAGTGTCTCTAATGTAAAATTCAAAGCTTGTTGGGGAAGGCCTGATGATGTTATTGGTGGGAAGCTACAGCACTGTTTTAAAATAAGCTTATGGTTTTCAAGCATTAGTCAGACTTTCATTAACTGCAGTTGCAAATTTTGAAAGTGTTGAAAGAGTCATGCAAGCTCTCCTCTGCAGGATTGCAAAGTATTGATTGGAGCATTCTTATGTGCTCATAGCAAAAAAATCCACCCAATCTTCCCACTTCTTCCCTCATGAAGGAGGAAGAAACACAGTTTTGACAAGCAAAAGCAGGAATGAAGGGCCTGGGGAAGAGTAAGTGAAAGGCATAAAGATGAGAAGGATAAAAGAAATCCTAAAGGGAGAAGTACGATACTGAAGATGGTGGCGGATTGGGGGGGAGGGGGGAAAGAAGTTTCTTGAAAAGAAAGATGAAAAAATAAGATAATGATCTGGGAAGATGATGAAAACCTGAAATGCATAAAGCTTTACAAACAGAAAACAAAATCAGTTGTAAAGGAATGCTCTTCAGAGGTGCAGGGTAGAATAAAAGACAAGGCAAAGAAAAGCGACCTATCTGGGATGTAATGTGCTAAGGTTTTAGTGTTTCTAAAAATGTGCAAGCTTCTTAGAACAATCTACACAAAAGTTTTAATGTGAGTATGATGATTTTATGTATCTGTTCTCTAAGGTCATTCCTTTTTAATATTTAAAAACGATGTTATATTTTACTGGGTCACATTTATTTCCCCATTGTACTCAAGGAAAGGAGTTGCTGTGTCTTATTGTAGTGAACCACTTAAAGAGCAGTGCAGCTCATGATGGTCCCCATGGTCATTTCTCCAGAGGATCTGTCAAACTGAGGCCTCTTCCAGTGAGTCCTTGGTTGCTGCATCTAGGTGATGCAGCTCTGGAAAAGGTGCCAGCTCTGGAAAAGCTGCTCTTTGCTCCACTGATCAGTATTGTTTCATTGGCCTAATTGAAAATGAGATCCCTGATCTCAGGTTGCCTTGAAGAGGGCGTCTTTGCTATCCATTCATTCATTCATTCATTGAGGGTCACTTGTTCAGGTTGCCTTTTTGGAACACCTTTTTAGACAAGTAACAGCATGCCCCTTTGAGGGGAGAAAATGATTCCTTTGAAGGGAAAATTTGCTTTTTTGCAGCTTTCCTGTACCTGGGAGCTCTTTGAAAACAGTTATGCTGGTAATTCTCTGTTTCGGTATTGCATACTGGAAACTGGAACTGTTTTGATTTTGCATACTGGTGAACTGGAAAGAGTATGGCAAAGTTTTTGTGTACTATACACCCTGACAGAGGAAACCTTTCGAAGTTACCATAAACCTGGCATGCTGTGACTGTGCAAAGAGTGGCCTGGGGGACTAGTGTTCCTTGCTAAGGGTAGAGCAAAATGAAACCAGAAAACTTGCTTGTTGCAGGCACAATTTTGTTGTACTTAACAGTGTCAATCCTGTATTGCCTCATGCAGTCCTCTTGATGGACAGGTAACAGTTATATAAAAAAAAAAATCTCAGTTCTGAGAAAGTGAGCACTGCTCTTGCTCTCTTTCTTACTTAAAAAATACATGAGGAACAGCAACTGTGATTTTAAAATTTCACCTTTTTGTGATTGCTAGCTAGGAATAAGTTTCCTCTGGAGTTACTGTTGTCCAAGTGCCTTTATTTTGGATTTAGTCAGGTCTTTCATGTTAAGGAAATGACAGTAGCATCTGCTTATCAATTAGCTTCCATCCTTACAGCTGGCAACTCACAGCAGCAGTATGGGAGTTTCTCCTGAACTGGCAGCTTGTTACAAGGTATGATCCGAGCCATTGCAGCCCTCACCTCTCCTCCCTCCAGCACTGTCTGTACTCCCCATCCGGTTCCTCTGGGCTCTTCCCACCATCACTACATGGGGCTGGATCCTGGGCTTCTGGAGGAGCTGGGGAGAGAAAAATCTTCCTCCTGTTCTGCCTGACCCTCTGCTCCCAGGAAGCAGAGAGAGGTCTGGAGGCACTTCCAGCTCCAGCAGTGCTTGGGTGTTTCACACGGGCTCATGGCTTGGGGCTGGTAGGAAAGCTGGGAGGCCAAGTCTGTGCCATCCCCACGCTTGCTGAGCAGCAGGAGCTCCAGAGACAGGGAATATTTCCAGTTTGTAGCGGGTGGTAACTGTTAATATCCTCATGACAACCAGGAGGAGTGAGATTGTCATCGTTTATATTAGTTGTTAATTTTGTAAATATTAACAATTTCTAGGATTATGGCACAGGATGTGAGCTGTCAACTTGCTTTATTTTCATCCTACTCCTTCTTGTAATGACACATCTTTTATACTCTCAGATTCATGCCATGTGTTGGTTAACGTGCACTGACACCAGGGCTGGCAGGTGTTCTGGGATGAAACCATGATAACCTCCCAAAAGTTAGACTTTCTTCCCCTCCTGGGTACTTTGTTTCCTCTTACCTAAGGGGAAGTAATTTGCCTGTGAAGAGCAGTGATTTATAAATCTCTGTGGTTGGTTTCCATCCAGCGCCGCTGCCAAAGCTGCTTCTATTGGCACAGCTGAGCTCCTGCTTCCCCTTCCAGCTCACCTGTGAGTGCCTCAGGCAGGCACTGCCACTCCAGTCCCCCCCGGAGCAGGAGCTGACTTACAGCTCACATGGAACCGTATCCCTGCTGTGAGAAAGCCCTGAAAAGTGACATTTTTACAATGTGTCTCAAGAGCAAAATTTTAAACATATTTTTAGATCAAGAAGCACGGCAATTGCGCGAGTACCAGTCACAGGAGTCACCCCTGCAGCTTGATGGACGTGTTCAGAGGCAGCTTTAGTGGCAAGGTGCAACTGGGGCCAAAGCACGGGGGAAAGTGGCTTTTCCAGGGCACTCGCTCCTCACCTTGGCTCCCTTGCTGCTGCCTCTCTGCTGCTCTGCCCTGCAGCCCTGAACGTACAGCCAGTGCTCAGCCAAGCAGTGATGAGCCCCAGGCTGAATGTACATTCACAATTTTCCTGCTATCCCAGTTATTCAAGGTAATGTTTCAAATGCCCTGGTCATGCCGCAGCCCCCAGCACAAGCAGGAGTGGGGAGCATGGCTGTGTCCGGCTGGGTGCTGGCAGGGGACAAGCTGCACCTCCAGCCTGGGGCGATCCCTGCCTGCAGATGGTGCCTTGCAAGCACCATCTGAATACTCCCGCTGTTTCAGTAATCATCTGAATGGGGTGCCCTCTCCCAGGGCAGCCATCCTGCAGGTCCCCAGGCAGTCTCGTCCTGTGCCCGAGCCTGGGCGATGCTCCTCGTGGTTCTGCTAATCTTTGCTTTGCCAGCATGGAGAGTGCAGGCTGCTGGCAGTGTAGATCCCAGCGACAGGAAGCTACTGCCAGGCTGAGCCTGAGGAACAGGGACACCTCCTGTCCTGGGGATGGCCCCTGCCGTCCTCGTGTGAAACCCAGCACCCACACTGAGCTTGGTCAGCACCACTCCCCAGGAATGAAGTGCCACAGACAGAGTCCCAGAGGGGCTAGGAAGGAACCACTTGTGGAGCTCAGCACAGCAGTGCCTCGGCAAGGAGCAGCCAGAGGGGAGCAGAGCCAAAGGGCTGGTTTGAGGCTTGTCCTGCAACACCGAGCACTGCTGGAGAGGCAACACTGTGCAGGCTGTGGGTCCTGCTGGGCTGTTGGGGGGCTCAGACTCTATGTAGGAGAGTGGATTTTAACTAAATACTGGATGTTGTTTGCCCTCCAACTGTGTGGTTTAGGATGTAACAGCAGCGGCATGGAGATCTGGTGATCTTGTCAACTGCCCCCTCACAGCGGTGGGGTTTAGAAACCATATTGTTGGTGGCCTGGTTTGAGCATCCTCAGCCGCTTCTTTGCTCTCTTATCGATCCAGATACTTTTTTTTAGGGAGCTACCCAAACATGGCTGGCACACGTGTTTTCCCAACATCACACAGAAATGAGTGTCCGTGTTTGGAATGGAAGAGAGCGCTGATTTGGAATAATGCAGCGCATGGGGAGTTCCTGGCATACAATTTTAGCAGTTTCCATCCAGATTGTACAATGGGACTTTCCTGTTTTCGTTTCTGGTCAGCTTAGGTCACTCAAAAGATTTCTGCTCTGCCAGTTTATACCCAGAGACTCATTAAACACCTTGTGGATCAGACATTCAATACTAATCCGCTCTGAGGGCAAACACAAAAATCAAAGCTTTGATTTCCATCCCGGTACCTTGCAGATACCGTGTGCGCCTGGGGTCCAGCTTCCAGCGTCTCCGAGCTGCCGGTGCCGCCAGGGAGGATGCCCGGAGCACCTCGGGATGCACTTTCCGCCTGTGCCAGCAGTGGGGGCAAGAATACAGCCGGAGAGGCGAGGGAGGGAACACCAGGGCGGATCTATAACTCAGGCCTGAAATCCTTTTCATTCCCCGTGTTGCTGGTACAAAAACATGCCGAGACAGTTCACAAGTGAGCACGACTGTCACCCCCAGGCTTGGCAGGGTGTCCCCGGGGAGGCTGCTGGTATTTCCTTTCCCCTCACTTCGCTTTTACATCAACTCCGCCAATTAAGCAACCAAATAATTCAGAGGCAGCCATGTGGCACCGAGTGCTGTAACTATGGCTAAAAATAACCCCAAAGCCTCGGGAAAAACAGCTCCAAGGACTGCGCACCGAGCCAGCCCCGCTGTGGTGTGTGTGATCACAGCCCTGGCGTGCCCCGTTCGGGGGGCAGCCAGACCCCCCGGCTGTCCTGGCCTGGCCTGGCTGGATCTGAGGGCAGCGCTGCTCCTCTGCACCTCTCCCTGGGCCAGCCCCAGCTGCCTGGGGCCGGGACTGCTGGGGCAGAGCAGGGAGGTGCACGGGCCCCAGGCACGCAGGGCTCAGGACCAGGAGCCTGGAGCCACCTTCTGTATCCCGAGGCAAGGGATAGAGACTGACTTAGAACTGGGTTCCTGATCTGGGCCTGGGTTTTGGACCTGTGGTTGATGGCTTTGCAAACCAGGTAACATGGATTAAAACTTACCATCCCTTATTGTAGAAAGAAAACAGAAACACCCAAGTAATAAATATTGAAAAATACTCTCTCTGAAGTCCTTGAAATTACAAACCCCATGGGTTTGGGAGACAAATGGAATTTCTTTGGAGTAAATAAGAAACCAGGGAAGGCCAGGCCACCTGGTCTAGCTCCAGAGCTAGACCCATGCTCCTGCCAGGTACAGACAGTTAATAAAAATAGAACAGCACATCCAGTTTTGCATAGAAGTTTTCTTTTCTTGTAAACCAAATGAAATTAATCATTACGTTTATCTACAGGGTATTCTATAAAATCAATAAGTGCTGCATAGCAGTCAAAATATGACAAGGCACTTAAACATTGCCGAATCAATCCAATTAATTATATCTTCGTTAAAAAGCAGTCATTTTTATAGAGTCAGTTGGCTCTTCAAGGACCATAATACAAGCTTGATATAAGCTCATTGATTTTTACTTTATGATTTCCAGTTGAAAGCAAATAGAGATCACTTGCTTTATAAAACTGTGAAAAAATGTGTGTATTTAACATACCAATATTATTTATAAGCAGCAGCTAATATTTAAGTGCCTCTTGTACGCCTTGATAAAAGTGGTTCATGATTCAGCCCTCTCAGATGTTCAGAGGATGTTCTTCTACATTATTGCTATCGTCATTTGTCTTTCCCCTCTGACACATGCAGTTTTTTATGCAGGAAAACTCTGTAGATGAGGCTCATCAGCAAGGAGGAGAGAAGCCTGAATACCTATGAGGTGTCACTGCAAACAAACACTGCTAGCCTGGACATCCCAGCCTGGGTCTGCCATCTTTTTTCACAGCAGCCTGGGAGCTTACAAGGCAGAAATGGGACCAGAGGAGCCTGGGGAAAGCCAGGATGGAGGTGCAGGTTGATAAACACACTCAACATGTACTGCATTAGAGGAGGGGAAAGCTTAGCAGGTGATAAGGACTCTTCAGGGTGACAAGTAGAGGGAGAAAGGTTTGGTTTGGAGTAGGGATTGCAAGGGCAGCAAGAAGAACCCTGGGATTCATTTGGTGCTCGTGAAGCTCACAAGCCCTCTGGAAAATGAAAGGTAAGAGGCAAATACTGCAAAAATAAATGGACACCAGGCACTGGGCAGATTTGAACACAACTCCACTCACAATGCGGGAAAGTGCTGCTCCGAGGTCCTCAGGACCTGCATGTGGGTCTCTCAGGTGAGTCAATGCCACATTTTTCTTAAAAATCATCCTTACCAGAGAAGCCACATTGATCAGTACAATCCAATCCCCCAAAAAATGGCAAACACTTGGGTTTTGTGGTTTTATTGTCATTTATAATAAGAGACTCATGATAAATCTATGAATCTATGAGAGAAGGAGAAGTCAAACTGCTTCTGTCCTATCAATGCCCAGATCTTCCCAAAACTAAGGAGAGTGTCCAGAGAATGAAGATCTGGGCTTTTGAAGAAAAAGATGAAAAGTGAAGAGAAGACTAAGTTTTGTTTCTTTTCCAACACATGACTCATTTTCAGTTAGAATGCATCAGCTACAGATGAAAACAGAAAATCAAGTTGCATTAACACAGTAGTTATTTGCAGTTCCATGGTGCACTACTCCTACTTCCTGAGATGCCCTGCCTAGCCAAGGTAGTGCCAGCCCTGGGATGTCACTGGCACACACGAGAGGTTGCCACCCATCACCAGCAGGCAAGGAGGGGGTGCAGGGGCCCTGGAGCCAGGCACAGGGCTGTGCCTGCAAGGTGAGCCTCTGCCATGGCAAGTGAGCTTCAAAGCCAGCAAGTAGGGCTGCTGCCATCCCCGGGGTGCAGGCACCTGGGCTTGGCTCAGAGGGAGAGAGGACTCGGTGGCAGGAGCCACTTGTGGTATATCTCAAGACATAAAGGTCTTCACACCCCTGTGAGCACGAGCCTTCAGGGAGGTGGACTGTAACAGTCACAGAGGAAAGCTGGTCTCAGTCTTAAACTTCTCCTTTTCCCCCTTCCCATGGGTTTAAGAAGAGGGAAAAATATAACAGGGTGAATAATTAGATGAGTCTCAAGCCAATTTTTTGATGATATTGAAATCAGCGAGATTAACGAGAGTTCCTCAAGCCAACAACAGGGGAAGGGAGGAAAAAAGCTGTGACAGGAGGAGGTGATTAGCAGATGGCACCAGGCCAGCCCAGCCCAAGCTAAAAGAGCTGCTACAGAGCCTGCTCCCTCTCACAAATGCGGAGACTCTGCTGGGGTGGACACTTCAGTTCTGGCCAGGATTAAGTGCGAGCACACATAATGGAGGATGCAGTGCCACCCACCACTGTCCTGAGGCTCCTTCCCTACATTCAGCTGGGCCCCTGGTGTGGGGACTGACAGGACAGAGCTGTAATTAGGCTCAGGACAAACAAAGGAGGGGCTAGATGCAGTGGGGAATAGCAGTGAGAGGAAATGGGGCCAACCCCTCTTCAAACATCCCCACCTGTGCAAAGCCTTTCCAGTGGCCCAGCCCTGCTCCAAGACCCAGCCTTCCAAGGACAGCAGCAGTGAGTGGGGGGATTGCCCCTGCAAGAGGAGATTGCCCCTGCAAACACAGCAGTGAGAAATCCCTTAGAAGAGTGAGTGACAGTAATTGGGAGTAATTGCAGCAACAGAGACATGGAGACAGCTTTTTAGTAATTCACCACTTCCTATGAAACAATATGAATTATCCCCCTCTAAAGTGATGGTTAGGGCCAGCCTCATCATTTTTTTGCATTTTGCCTTAAACTAGTTGTAAACTGAGATAATCAGTTCCCGTGGGATTTTTAAGAAGACCACATATCTATTACACATTTCAAATCAGCTGTTTTCATACCTTCTCTTTGTTTAATGTCATTTTTCTTTATTAACCCTATAAAAGAAGAAGAGGAATGTCCTTTTTCACTCAGACCTGCTCTCTTGGTTACAGGTGCCAGGGCAGACATTTCCTACCAGGAAGGAAAATAAAATTAGGCCCAAATTCTAAACATTTTCACAGAGATCACAACCCCTGTCTTCAAGGTTTTGCGGTGCCTCAATTTGCTGGAACACAACATGACACTATGGGAGACAGAAGCAGATGTCAGCAGATACTGCAGGAGCTCAGTCTGCTAAAAAGGGTTACCCAGAATTTAGGTTGAAGAGTGACTGATGGCATCATGCAAGACCATTGTCCAGGTAGCAGGCCTAATTTTGGTGCAAAACTGCTGATGAAACCCAAAGCACATTTGCTCTGCCTCATGCCTTAGCTTTTTTAGCTGATGGGGCTTCCTACCTTCCTCCTTCTCACCTCACAAGTTGTCTGGTGGCTGTTCCCAGGAGGATGGAAGATAGGTTTGTAACCTGTAGCACCAGTGGTCAAAAAATTTAAGTGTGATTGAGTAGAAAATGCTCATGTTCTGTTCAGAGTAAGTCTCATTCAGACGATATTTTCCATTTCAGTTTTTCTGGCAGCAAGAAGGCTCATCTGCCTTCAAGGCTGAACTCACCCTATTGCTGAGAGACCTGAACAAGTGGCTGCTCCTAAGCCTGGGTGAGGAGTCAGGTGGTACCACCCCAAAAATAATGGGTTTAATAAACCAGAGTAAAGGCTCAAACTTCTGAAGGGAGTGGATGAAGGTGGACTGATGGAACTTGGCAAGATATTATGAAGAGAAATAAAATTTCAGGGCCAGGACAGGGAGTGTGGTTTCCTGTGCAGGGGCAGAGGGACAGCCTGCCCCCGTGGGTGCCCTGCCTGCCATTGCCTCTGCAAGCACTGGACGCTGAAGGCTCCTCAAAATGAACTCCTCTGTATCCAAGGTCTGTGGCAAAAGGCAGTATTTCCACATTTCTGAAAGCCAGGGCTCTTATGTGGTTGTCTGGAAAGGTCTAATAGCATGACAGTGGCAGTCCTCTGCCCTTACTTCACAGAACATGTCCCTCATGATTCCAAAAGCCTGGCAGACTTCTTGTGAACTTTCCTTCTGGGCAAAGTATGTTAAACTGCTTTTGTAGTACAAAATGCTGTAATCTGAGATTTGGTATTCTGGTATGGGTCTTGTATTCTTCTTTCCATCAGTCACAATGCCCCTTTCAGGCAGCCTGGGAAGTGCTTTCCCCTTCTGTGCATGCAGATGGGCTAGAGGAAATGCAAACAAGTTGTAAGCAAACTCAGCTGTGACCTGCCACTACATTCCTGGGGCTACCAGTGGGGTGCTCACAGTAAACGAGCTGGGCTGTGGTGGGTGCAGTTCAGAAGGGATGTGAGTAATTTTTCAGAGCAGAGGTTAGCATATAAACCAGGGAGCAGAGGCCAGAGCAGCAATTAGAACATTTGAGGCAAGGAAGGTTTGGATCTGCATTTGTTCAGTTCTCTGCAGGCCAAAGCTTTGGCCTTTCTAAAATGTTTTGTGAGAAAAATAGACAAACACTTTATGCATTATGATTTTTAGCATATGGAGAATCTTAGTTCTCTCATGGCTTTTTGGCACTGAAGTGACAGCACTCAGGTCCAGAAGAAATTCCTAATAACTTCTTTATACTGGTAATGAACAGGCTTTCCTTCTGCAGCCAAGCCCTATCAGCAGAGAGCCTTCTACCAGGCAGGTCTTGGTCTCTCTTCTTCCCCCTCTTTCCTTTTTGAATTGACCACAAGACCTGAATGACTGTGGAGAATCTTTGAATGGGATTAAGCACAAAACAGTTGCTGGATCTGTTTCTGGATCCTTCCTCCTAAACAGAAAGTCTACATTCATCCTGATCTTATAGGTAAAATCTGCCCCTCTGTAGAGTACAGAAACTTGGCTCTAAACAGAAATTTAGGCACCATCTCTGAAAACAATCTAGCCTATTCATATAATGGATTAAAAAGAGAATTTTCTGTCTAGCATGCTCAGATAACTTTGTATCCATGATGCTAGAAATAGCTCCCAGATAGCAAAGCTCACTCATCATGCAAACTCCTTCTATACCAGTATGTAATCCTTTTAATTATCCACTGCAGAATGACTTGTCTGCCATCACTCAAAGCTGTTCAACTCAACCAGTATGGGTGTAATAGCACTTTCTTGGGCAGTCTTCAAAAATCCCACCAGTGCCTAGCTAGATTTCTGTATTTATGGGACCTATGAGCACAGGCAGGTGGCTCTGATTAAACCATGACAAAGCTGGGGGCTTGGTCTCCCCTAATCAGTCCTAAAATACAGTTTTTATAGTGGTCCCACTCCCTGCATAGTTTTGGCATCCTGACAGTAAATCAAATATATTCTGGAATTTATTCTGCTAATTTCTGGAAGAAAAATGACAAAGCCTTTTTCACGAGCAAGCTATCAAAAGCAACTTCTTTGATTACTAAGTAAGGCAAGAAACTGAATCAGCTCTGTTTCCTTGCAGCACTTTTGGTATTCTGTTGGTGTTTCTAAGATTTCTCATCTCCTGACACACTGAGACATTCATCTTCAGTTACAGTCAAAACCCACAGGTTTGCAGAAAAGTCAAAAATTTGTCCTCATCTGCTGCCTGTGATGCAGTCAAATGTTTCAACCCAGCAGCTCCAGAATATCCCATCCCTTTTGCAGTGCTTGCTCGAGTATGTCCACTTCTCCCCAGTTCTGTGCCCCTCTCATGGTGTTTCTCAGCTGAGGGCTGTGTTTGAAGAGGGCTTCACTGAGCACTTGCAGCACGGCAAACATCGGCCTTCAAGGTGCTCTGTCAAGAGGCTGTTCAACAACAGCCCAGCAGGAAAGAAGTGGGAGCAAAATATCAGACAGACCAACCTCACAGAAACACATCAACAGAAACAGGAGTGGCGACAGAATATCAGGTTAAACACAGAGCTACAGGGTAGTGCCAGTGGAGGAAACACAGAGACAAATACATTTTTCAGAGGGAAAAAAAAAAAAAAGAAGAGGCATCATAATTCTCTGCAAAATTCTGAAGTTGAATATACCTTCTAGCTGTTGATTGTTTTTTCCCAAGCTGCTGAACAGAATAATTCTTATGGAAAAACACAGAAAAGATGTGAAGAAAACATATTAGGAAATCAGAATACATTTGTCAGTCTAAATCACTGAACTTTAAAAAATTACTGGATACAACCAACATCAGTAGCACAATCTGCACGTGCATGCTGGAGGACCAGACCCTTGGGGTGCAGAGGGAGGGCATGGGAAGGCAGGGAGGCATTTCAGGGTGCAGCAGCATGCAGAAGCTCTTGCTTCTGGTGCCATCCCTGCTCTGAGCACTGCAGCACAAACCTGCCAGCCAGCAGCTGCCTCCCACCTGGGCGACAGCATCCCTCTGGCCCTGCTGAGCTCCTGCCTCTGTGCTTCGCTTCTGGCTTGGGAAGGAAGCAGCCAAACCATGCCGCAGGTGAGGGAGCAGGCCCCTGCCCAGGAACGGGTTTGCTCACTTCTATAATCTCTGGGGCTGGAGAAGACCTGAATTGAAAGGATTTTTCAGTCTATCTGCCCAAGGACTTTTAACAATCAGTACTTAGTGCATCCAAATCACACTCCCAAGCAACCAAGGTTTAGCTCAAGTGTCCTTTTGGGGCATTAGTTGCATGCAGACACATTTATATTTCTGTATTTATGCATTTGTATCACATACTCATAGCTGCCCAGGCTGCTCTCATGTGGCACAAATCCTGTCTCTTTGCCTAGGCTTGGCCCTGGCAGGAAGAAGAAAATCAACCCCATCCAGCTGCAGTCTCAGAGTGCTCTTTTGGGGACAAAACTGCAGTTCCAGTGAGCTTCCTTAATCTAATAGAAACAAATACCACTCCTAGACATTGAACGCTTGCATACCTGACTCTGACAGGTTTGTAACTGGATCTTGGACTGACCCCGATCTGGACTGACAAGCACACTTTTTAGCTGTAAAAGAGAATACATTTAATTCATACAAAAATGTATATAGCACCTGAGTAAGAAATATATTGTGTATTCCTGAGAACTGGACAGGCATTGGCAGCTCCAAAATCGCCCAGGTAATTAAACATTATTTCAGAGCTGTTTGAACAGCAGATGTCCTGTATTAACAGCATCGATTAGAAGCCAGTTCTGTGTCACCGGCCTGGACACTGCCAGCAGCTGGAGCTCTGTGTTTTGGTTTAACTGTAGCTGGGCAGAAGGCTAAACCAATTTAGGTAGGATGGTGAGATGGCTGGAGTAAATGGGGTGCTGGTGCTGTCTGACACTGCATCCAGCCCCATTGCTGGAGGAGATTACTTTGACATGAGAATTTCTTTTCAAGTCATGAGTCCCTAAATCTTGACCAGTGATTGGGGTAAGAAGCAGTAGTGCAGGCATTCTTTTCCCATTATCCCTTTTCATGTGACAAATGGACAGTTCTACCTCACACTATGGTTGCCAAAAATTCTGTTTGAAGGGAGCAAAGGAGATGCCTGTTCCCTTTCTCCTACAGCAGTTAGGAAATCCTGTGTCTCCTGAAAAAACCAAAACAAATATTAAGAAATTAAAATTTGCCCTTCCTTTCAGAAAAAGGTGGTTGCAGATCTTTTTTAGACTGTGGATCTGCTCACCTTCAGAGTGTGATTCTGCACAACCCCATGGCCAGAGAAATGTTGGATGTTGCCAGGCTGCAGACTCAAGGCTGCTTTAATGGCCTCAAGCTACTTGGTGTATCAGCAGCTAAACTGTTTTTTGGTGGGTCCCACATACTACCGAGCACTCTGCTTTCCTGGCACAAGTGGGCAGCCTCATCCTTCTCAATTTTGTGAGCCATGAGAGCCTCAAAACAGCATTCTCTTTAAAGAGGAGCAGTCAAGGAGAACTATGCTAATTATCTTGGGCAGAGGATCCTTTAGGTCCTTGCCAGTTTTTATCAAAGCATAAAAAGCAATTATTAAAATTAATGCAATATACCATGTGTTCTACTTCTAGCAAAGCTATTTTTGGCAAGGGTTTCCATCTGTCCCATTCAGCATGATCAGCCACAGACTTTTGCTCTCTATTCCACTTCTCAGAGTTCTCATGTGGAGCTTGACAAACACATTCCTTTTGCAGAGTGGAGCCCCTCCATTGCAGCATCTAGTTTACCTGAGAGTTGCCATCACCTGACAGTTGTGTCCTCATCAGGACAAATACCTATACTTCTTTCTCTGTTGCTCTCTGCTGGCACTGTGGATGCCCCTTGGTGAGGAAATGCTGCACCCTCTGCCCTGAGCAGGTGGCCAGTGGGAAAGGCTGTGGGCCAAGTGACAAATTTGTCTGCAGGTTTTCACATAACAGCTTTTGTCTGTAATTTTCACAGTTCTACAGCCTGCCTTAAAGCAATTAGAAATTAGTTAATTTATATTTTCATACAGCTGAAGATAAAACAGCACAAGGAGAATGCAGTTGTAGGGAATAAAGACCTGACTCCAGGACAGTGTCCATGGGCCCATTGATTTTCAAAGTGTTCTCACTCCAGAAACCTGGCACAAACACCTGAATAAACAGGAACACAGCAGGTGTGATTGTCCCGAGTTGAGGCACAGGAATCTTCCAAGTGATTTGAGTTCTGGGGATGGTTTTACATTTGCCATTCCCTCATAGTCCCCTGGCAGCAGAGATCTCAGTGCAAGTGAAAGAGAACGCTGCAAAGGAAACAGCAAGAGCAGCTCAGTTTATCCTTTGTGCTCCTCATCTGAAGCTGCACAGATGAAGGAAACTGTGCAGGTGAAGGAGAATATTTTAACATGACATGCTGGAATCACAGAGGTGAGGCAGTTTATTTTGACTGGAAAATAGAAAACCAAACCATATTTTCACTTGTCCAGTGAATACACAAAGAGGAAGGGAAGCCCAGATGTGACGCTGTCACTGAGATATCCATTTGCTGGCTCCAGACTAGCTATTTATTAGCACTTTAAAATGAAGAAGCTGTGATAGATTGAGTGGGGAGGTGTGGTAGGGATATAATGAACAGAAAACTAATAAAAGATATATGTTAAATACCAAATAAATGCCTACCCGGTGTAAAGAAAAAATATGTGTGATATAAAACCCAAGGGGATGATTAAATACTTAAAAAGGGAGCTGACTCAAAGTCTTTAGACTCAGTCTCTCTGGTGGCTGAGTCCCACAGTGTCCATGCTTGGCAGCACAGCAGCGTATTGCTTTCCGCTTGCCATACTTCCTGAATAAAGGAACCCAAGCAACAAAGTTGGCAGCACAAATTTGGTTTGTGCTTAAAGTTGTTAATATCCCTACCTGGTGGGAGACAAATGCTGGAGAAGCACTCAATAGACAAGTTGTCTGAAGAATTTGCTCAAAGCTGCCTTGAGGTTGCTGTCATTCACCTTTGCTGCAGCATTTCTCCCTGTGCCAAAATGGCAAAGATTCCTCCTGCAGACACACTCCCTGTGCTGCATTTTGCCTGGTTCAAAATGAATTCTCAAAGTAATACCTAAACATGTTTTTCTCAACATATTATCACTGCAACATTATGGCAGGAAATGCTGCTCTCCAGAAATGGCATTTCCCTTGTAACCCAGGTGCAGAAGAGTCTTACTCTGCTCAGAGGCACTGCTCTCTGCTCAGATATCCTCTTCTGATCCCTTCCAGCGTTGCAGGGAGAAGTGACATTTATCGGGACACTCAGTGAAAATTCTTCATTTCATTCTCTCTCCCAAGCATTAAAATCCATAAAAGATTCTTCCCTCTTTAAGATATTGAAAGACTGGCATTAGTGATTTAAAGTTAATGAAACAGGAGATTCCAGAGTAAATTCCATTCTCACAAATAGCAGTGAAACTCCAACGTGAGTTCAGTGAGCTTCACTGCATGGCAGCACAGGAGTGAGGGCTCCTTCCAGGCTCATGAGTTAAGTGCAAACAGCATTTGGCACTCCCTCAATTAGCTCAGTAGAGTAATGCATGCCAGTGATCAAGAATATTTTCATGGAATATTGTGTATTTTATGCTCTCTTTTGGATTACATTTAAACAATAACACACAAAATAGCAGGTTCCTGAATTGTGATAGTCATAGGTTTTATTGTTCTGTTCTGATTTCACATAAACATACACGTTTTTATTTTACATTTGTGTGCATACCTGTGCATGGGCATAGGTGTGTCTCTCCTCACTGAAAACATGTGTGTGATGTGCGTGAAAGAAATATTCTAGCTGAAATTTTGTCTTCCTGGAGATGAGAAAATCTCTGTCCCAGATGGCAGACATGCTCTCTAGCCAGTCACGTTCCATTTCTCACTTGAGGCATTTTGGATTTGTGCAGTAATTGTGCACACTAGAGTTTTAATGCTGGATAGAAAGAACACAGTCTAGCTGAAAATGTATGAATTGCATAAGAACACATGCATATCTGGGGTGGGGGGGGGCGTAAATACTTCTATTTTTGTCTCCGATCTCCATCCTCTACTTGTTGTTGTTATTGTTAAATGCCCAAATAATATAACAGAAAACAAAATAACAAATACTAACCCCAAAGTTATATCCAGTACAGGATAGCTTATTAATAATGGCATTGGCAATACATTATGCTGGAAAAAACACACAATGGTTCCTCTGCAAGGCTTGTATCTCTACAATGCCACAAGGAATGTCCTGGTCCCTTCCTCATTGTGCAGGCACAATCAGTCCCTCCTGGGAAAGAGAGCGCTCATTGTATCTCCCTGTGATTTGCAACTCTGTTGCATCAAACTGATTTTAGCAAACTGGGCGAACAGAATCGAAATAGAATTCCAGGAATGTGATGCAAATAGCAGACCCAATTCTGATCTCACATATGCTAGTTAACATCTCAGTTTACAACTTCCATCAGTGAGTTATTCCTAATTTGTCATGGGTTGGGCCTACACAATATATTGCAATGTGCCTTTTTTAACAATGCAAGGCCAACTTTTGCAACCTTCCAAACACAGTTGCCTATTGTAATAATCAAAAGCTCAGCATCTTGCAGGATCACACCAAAGTCCACTGTATGCCATTTTGTTGTGGGGAAGATTGTTTGGGATCAAAAAGTCTCCTGCTTTAGCTAATGAACAGATAGGAAGAAAAATGAATGAACAGAAGTAATTGCAACTTGCAAAGTAAATTACACCATTAACTGCTCCAGAAATCAATAATCAGGCACAAAAATAAATTCAGTTTAGGGGATGACAGAAGAAAAAATAAATCTCTTGGGCACCTTGCCACTCTGGGGATTTTAATTTTGAGTTTTCCACTCCCATCTATCCATTCTTATTGCCCATCCATCAACCTCCTGATGAATATAAAGGACTCCAGTATGAAATGCCAGAAGATTGCTGGGTTGGTAGAACAATGGAAAGGGAGTCTTTCAGGTTTGGAGGAAGAAGGGTAAATCAGAGATGACAGTTTAGAAAAGCTTGTCTGCTCTTGCTTTTTTCCCCTAACATCTCTCTTTAATAGCATTGGCAGTCTAATAACCATTTCAAAGGTAACCAAAATCGTTCTCATGGGCAAATCATCTGGAAATCTCCTCCTGATTGACTCTAACTACTGACATAATTTTTAATAGAAGTGCAACATGATATATGCCTTTGCTTATTGGTATAGCTTTAAGCAGGGACAAAGTGGTTGTTTAATCTTACTCCCATGTTAGAGGCATTTATCTTCCACCCCTTTGTATTTACTATTTACATCCTCATAAGAATGCTGACACTGTAGCCTTCATTATTAGCAATACTCCTTGATTTAATAGCATTTATGACTATCTCTGTATTTTGGGCTTTATTAATGATCACTGTGAGTTCTTCTGAGTGCCTCCTTGTGACAGGTGGATTTTGGATTCTATGGATTCTTCTTCTATGGATTTTGACCAGAAGGGAGTTGAAAGGAGGAGAGTGGATCAAGCAGAAAGCCTACAAGGAAAATGTTGCCACCACTGTTGTGGTTACACAGGTGATGGCAGAAGACAACACTTCTTCATTAAAGAGGGTGATCAGTTAAAATGCCCATCCTGCAGGAAGGGAAAAGTGGGGTGTGGAGAGAAAAAAGATGCTTTCAGCAGGTACAGCTGCCCTAGGCTGTCATCTGGACCCTGCTGCAAGCAGATACTATCATGGTCTGTAGGGACACTGGATGCCCAGGCTCCTGTGAGAAAAGCTGGTGGAAGTGCAGTGTAAAAACCCTCCTGGTTGGAAATCCAGTTCCTGAAATGCAGTGCACTCATGGGCAAGCTGCATCTATTTATGCAGGAAGCATTTACTGGTTGGTGCAAGCACTGCTCAATTACCCCTCCACAGCACCATGGCTCTTAGACACTCTCCAGAAACTGTCCAAATCCCAGCTCCTTCTGCAAAGCAAAGCATGGACCTGCCACTTGGAAAGGGGGACAGGTGAGAAAGGGGGTGTCAGTGGCCGCAGCTTTACCCAGAGACCATGAATCCAACACAGCTCTGGCAGCTCTGAACCATCACCAGGGCAAGAGCAATGAACTGCTCAGGTCACACTGTGACTGGAGAGGCACTTGCATCATAACCAAAAATAATCCCAAGGTTGAATGTACATATGCTTTTCCCAGCAGCATTACAGCCTTGTATTCACCACCTTAGATCATGACTCTGGAGGGATGGAATAGAGAGAAGACACAGACCAGCAGGCTTGAAGGTTAATGGGAAAGAAGAAACCTGAAAGAATAATTTTTTTGCTTGCAACTAGTGTTTTACTTTGAATAAACAGGGCACTTGCAATCATGAGACCCTTTTATGGTTAATTACTGATATTTATGTTGGCAATTATCAAGTGTCATATATGATTCTTTTATATCCTCAAACTTTGTCAGCCGAATGTGTAATCTTTAGGTCTCGATGTGTTTAAGGCTTATTTTCACATACACAGTTATGTTTTTATATCTGTGGTAATTCACCAGTCAAAACATGACATGCATGATTTTGGTTCCAATCTTTCCACTTTAATTCTGCTCTCACTCCTTCCCTTCTCCCAGTAACCAGTCATATTTGACTGATCTTTTCAGATTAAAAAGTAAATAGGAAGAAATATGTCAAATTTACTTGCAAATTCTCCTTGTTGAGCCCTGTCACTTTAGCGACAGCCCTCCTCAAATTCCCTCCCCATTTGGATTTGAAAAGTGGATGTAACCCTTTCAAGGCTGGACACATTTTCTTCAGATCATTTTCCTGCCTTTGCATTCAGAGACTGATCTTCAAAGGGCTTTATTAATTGCAGTAAAACTTAATCTACAGTATTTTCCAATCACACATGGATGGCTTAAATTCCTTAGTAGCAGAGAATAGTCTGGGAAGGGACTTCCTATGTTCCAAAGGACAGATAAAAACTTCCAAAAATCAGCAAAACAATTTTGTCTTTTACACACCAAAGCTGATCTTCTTTCCACAAGCATGAAAATCCTAATTTTTTTTAAGGAATACAGTGGGCATCTTGCAGATCTATAAACATATTTGGTCTTCAGTCATCCTGACCAAAACAGGTTTTGTGAGAGTTTAGTTAAAGCTGCCTGTAAATCTCCTACCAAAACTGGTGCAGGACATGGTCCTATCCAGGACCTGCTACCTGACACAAATGCCAGTGCTGATTTTACCAAACTAAGGAAACAGACATGGAATAGGATACCAAGGATGGTTTGGGATAGCAACATGTCACTGCCATGTCTGTCACCAGACAGACATGAGCCACCTATGGTGGTATAGATATTTTCCCTCTCTATATTTTACAGCATTGAACCTAATGATGTGTTGGAATGAGTGCATGTTTTTTCCTTGACCATGTCACAGGTATCCAGGCTGAAATGCTAACCTTTTTGTACATAATTAAACCAGTGTTTATAACAGTACAGTGTAGCAAAGCCTTAATTTTTGAGCAGAGTGAAATTCAAAACACTCCTCTAAAATAATAATAAAAGAGATTGAAAATATAAGTCAGAGCAAACCAGATGCAGATAGGAGTGAGCAGAAGCAGTGTGGAGCTTGGCACAGCATTGGCACACTCATTTGCTAGGCATATGCCTTTTTCCATGTTACTCCTGCTTACTGTAGTTGGTACAGCATTGCCCTTTTTCACAGAGTATTTTTCCTGGGCTAACTTTGAATTTAGCAGCACAGGCATGAGGAACCATTTTGTGCTTGGTGCCTGCAGAACGTGTTGTCCTCTGTGCCAGTGGATGAATTTGTCAATGGTTTTCTTCAGTTTTCCCCTGTGTAAGTGCTGAGCCTACAGCACACGTGTAAAATGCATGTTATACTTTATGTCTTTAAGTCTTTGTGCGAATATTAACTAATTAGTGAGCAGGGGCTGAGACAAGGTTGTTGCAAATGGCAGAAGCTGCAGGGGATACAGCTCGAACACCACCTCCGAGTCTGAATGCACAAGGGCCCAGAGAATGGGAGAGGAAGCAAACAAGCTGGAGCAAGCCAGCAAGAGGGCTTCAAAAATACAAATAAATTTAGCACATTAAGACTGGCAGCAGCTCATATAGGTTTAATGGTTACACTAAGAATGGACTGTCAATCTGGACTGTCAGCCTTTAGCATGGAGAGATTATAACCTAAGTGCTACCCAAGCCTTAATTACAGCAAATCAATTTTTTGACACACCATTTCAGGACAACAAAGGTCCCATAGTAAAAGGAGTTTTCTACTCTTCCTGTTAATTTGCACCAGGCTGTTGAGACCTCTGGTGCATAACTTCTGAGCACTTTGGTTTCCCGTTCTTAGTTTTTCAAGAAAATACAATTTTTTCTTGAGAACCAAGGTTAACCTGGTAACTAAATCCAAGGTCACAGGTGATGTTCCAAGCCAACATATAAGCTCTGCTGACAACCCAGTATTTGCCTTGATCTCTCTATTCTGGTTACTCTGGCTGTGATTTTTGTGCCTGTCTTCTTTGGGAGAAGGTCTGCAACAGTTCAGAGTGAATGAGCATGCCAGGCAGTATGCGTGAGGATAAAACTATTGAGGAAAACATGGTTGGTATGGTAGGACCTCACTTTAAGAATCAGGTTTATCACAGTTGGAGTAAGGAACTGAGGGTGTGCTTGATGCCAATAGGCCACCCAGCATCACAATGGCTTCACAGATCATGACAGTTTGTGTTTATTTGAGGATGAGATCTGTCCTCTGCCTAAGGTGTAACACAGCCATTGCAATGAAGGTTTATGCACACCCTGATGTCAAAAAACCAGCTGGCTTAGGGATGACTAAATACAACACCTCAAGGGCCCAGCTACAGGCTGAGACAGAGCAGTCACTTCTGGCACATTTTTTCAGTTTTTCTTGCCCAGAAGAAAAAACAGTGCTGAAAGCCCTTTCCCGTGGGGTGAAGAGAGCAATGAGATATGAACATAATCCTCCAAGTGTGTTTGACTGCCTTCCTGGGTCTTGAGGGGAAGCCCTTAGCTAAGGGAACTGGCTAGCTTGTGTCAGTGCCAGATAAAGAATTTTTTTAAGACAGAGCATTAGAGAAAAGAAAAGAAAAAAACTTTTTTAAAAGGGGAGGGAGGAATATTTACAAGTGCATGAATGGAAGCTTTGTCGACAGTTTTCTGGGGAGATAAGGAGCTGGACTGGTCCATCTCTGCACGGCATGGACACACTCGATGCCTTTGAGTCTCTCAGGAAAGAGCAAAAGGAGCTGCTGACATTTCTGCTTAAAAGGAAGAATCAATGATCTTTGTTTCCCACTGCCTGCCTGTTTGACCTTATTGTGTTGCGGAATAGAAAAGAAATAAAAGAGAATGGTGAGGGGAGAGCAGATCCGTGCTAATAAAATCCAAGACAAGATCACAGCTCTCTGATCATCACTGGAGATGCCATTATTTGGTTGTTGTCCTATTTGCCGCTGCTGCTCATTTCTGATTCTTGCCTTGCTGTAATAAGTCACACTCTTTCCAGCCATCATCCCTGTATTGACAGGCAAATGTCACCCAGGTTTGATTGACGTCCATTGCTCCTGAATACAGAAGTATGATTTAGGAATCAATTCTGTTTGTTTATTTAAACAGCTCTTTGTGTACCTTGTGTATCTGTAAGCAGGACAAGTTCTTTAATATTTTCTCTGCAACATTGCCACTAATATTGCACATTCACCTTCCCACTCAGTCACAGAGGTGCCCACCAGACCTTGGGGGAGGAGAAGCCTTTATTGCACCAAAAAAAAAAAAAAAAACCAAAAAAAAAAACCCCCCCCCCAAAAAAAAAAAAAAAACAACCAACAAAAACCAACCAAAAACAAACAAACAAAAAAACCCCACCTACCCTCCAAGATTTAACAAAATGCTTTGCTGCCCCTGAGTTAAGCCAAAGAGATATTTTTCTCAGGTCTTAGGCATCTGCCGATTTGCACAGACCCTGGACTTTTCTTTGGCTTCTAAACAAAAGGGAACACTTTCCCTCCGTGTCGGTTTACGAGCAGAGCAGCGGCTGGCTTTAACACCGGGAAACACTGTAGCCAGTGATGAGTATGTCAATTTTAATTCACAGGAAAAACTATTTCCTTCTCTCCCGTTATGGTTGCAATTGGGACGAGGAGGAAGAGGGAGATCCGAAATTGCCAGATACGTTAATCTCTTTATTATTGTGGGAGGTGTATTTTCAAATAACTTTTACTTGGACAATTGGTAAAACATCCCTGCATTTAAAGCGGTATTTCCCAGAAAACGCTAACATGGCAAAGTGGCCTCAGGGAAGCGTTAAGCAGGAGGTGGATTGACCTTTTAATTCTCGATCGGTGACCTGAAGGGTGCCCAGAGGCTGCTAAGCACGTCTCTTCCTTTCGGTCTGCTTCAGAAAGAGCTGTCATCACAAGATGCAGCTAGTGAGTGAGGCTCACGATTTCGCTGTTCATCCGTTTGCGGGAGAGGTGGGGGAGGGAGAAAAGAAAAAAAATATATATTTCCCACACTGCCAGAGTAATGCCAAACTCTCTGTGAGTGGGAAGAGTAGAGCAGATGCTGGAATGAGATGCCAAAGCAGCTCCCCTTTCCCCTGCGCTTTTGGGTGCCTATAAATTGCTCCAGCGCGCTCGTCAGCCTCCTCCTCTCCTGGCAGGTGGCACTCGGGCAGGATCCCGCTCTCCCTTCGGCTCCGGCTCCGGCTTCGGCGCGGCGGCGCGGGCACTGGGCGGCGGGCACCGG
>WEZZ01005795.1:3235-13875 GCA_013400585.1 Chloropsis cyanopogon
CTTTTATTTCCAAGGCTAGATCACCACATGTAAAATAAGTTAGAAAGGACAGATCATTCATGTTGACATGGCACAACACTGATTGAGTGAAGCTTAAGCTCCATTGAAACACATGGAAAAATCTAAGTAAACTTATGCTTTGCTCAAGATTCTTGCAGATATAAAAATTTCTATTTTCTTATGTCTGTGTTATTCATTATTAAAACTTCAAGTTCTGTTTTCCTTACTCCATGGTGTTTCACTAGAATATTATTTTCTAACATGAATTCTTCAGAGTCCTCAAATTTGTTTATTGTTTTGATTATTTTGCACTTTTGCATACATTGTGAATAGAAAAAAAAAAGAGTCTATTGGCTGCAATCTTGGGTAGACAAGCAGGGAAAACTCAGAAGAATAGAGAAAGAAATTTGTCATGGATTGCAATGGGAATTGCCCTCCTAAAACATTAGAGACTTCCAAATTTTTTTTGCGTCTTGTAATGTGTCCAACCCTCTGGATTTCTTCCACTCTTTGTGTTTCTACTACTGTAATTTGACTTATGATATCTAATGATTACTAGCACTCAGGCAGCCTTTTTCCCAGGCTTGGGAAAAAAAATTCCAACTTTAGACAAAGTATTCAAAAATTACTAGTTTTAAAACTTATTTACTTAATTAAATTAAACAAAATTTCAGATGTTGATATTTCAGATATATCTGTAATTACAGCAATACAAAATTTGAAAATGTCTTCAGCAGTCTAAAAATATGTTTAACAACTGAAGAAGGAAAGTAGAGAGACTTTATTTCCTCAAGTGGAAATGTGATTTAGATAACTGGTGCCTCAGTATGAGATAGCTCTAACAAAACAATGTTTAAAGGTTTGGTTGTGGATGTTTCTATTTTTAGACTCCCTTAATGGCTTAATTTCCAGACAAAATCAGCAATTTCTTAAACAAGTAAATATAAAGAAACACCACCTGACCAAGGACAATAATTTGCTATCCACATGTGTATGGAAATGTGCACCAAACCTACTTAGGGCAGAGGGTTATGACTGAGATGCCAAATGCCCCCCCCTTAGAGGCTCTCTGTGACCTCTCTGGCTCTCAAGGTGCTAAAACTCCCATTACAGTCAATGTAGATGAAATCACAGGTGCTTGTGGCCATTTGAACCACTTCAGTCACTTTCAGATATTACATGAGAAAAGCTGCACTCTTGTGGAGTGGTTCTAGAGGCTGGGAAGAATAACAGACCATCTAGATGGAATTATACTCTTACTTCTGGATAGTTGAATTTAGCACCCAGTCAGTGTGGTGCAAGGACAGACTAGGAATAGCTCAGAGATTGCTGTCCACCACTGGGGATACTGCATCCTGGTCATACTGATAATGTATTAAGGTGTTTCAAATTTAGTTCTTTGTAGACCAGTGTGTTATGACAATAAATGTGCTTTAAAAGAATGTGACTTGCTCTGATGCTACTGTAATGGAGGTTGTATAAATGCTTAAGTGAATCAGATATGCAAAAATCAGCTTCTTCATCAAAAAAAAGAGCGTCATTAGCTGAATAAATAATCAACTGAAAATAGTTCCCTTGCCCAAAATACCAAAATTGATCTACACAAACAATGGAGCATACTGTAGGAAGATGTTCTGTTCTGCCACTTATTGAAGAAGGCAGCAAAAATGCTCAAAAATTAAAAGATTTTCATGCAGAATACTTCATACTTCATACTTCACTCTAGTAACTAAATTTAGTAGAGGCATTGCCTTGAGATAGGCAGATGAAATATATATCTTGAGAACTTGTCCAAGCTCTTTTCTTCTGACCTTTCTGGGTATGCACCATGAATCCTTACTCCTCTATAAATAATGGTTTGTTACTGATGAAGAAAGGCTGTATTACTCTCTGAGTACAGAATGTGGTGTGACCGTGGATTATTTCTTTTCACATAAAAATATTGCAAGTAAAACTTTGCCTCCTCAAAGACTAGTGGGATAATTCTGCAGTTGGGCTTCAGCACTACTGTCTTGTGATTTACTCAGCTGTAAAGAGTACTTGCAGGTAAAATGCCATATGACACAGTATTGCCTTCAGCATGTCAAGGACTGATAACATTGATTTTGCAGAAGTGTTTTACTGAAAATCTTGAAATCAAGTAACTAGAGCTCACTACATTATAAGTACAGGAGTGCTTAGACTGCTTAGAAGAGTAAAGACATCTTAAAACAATGGGAAAAACTGTAATTCCACTGAAGTCTGAGTTCAGCCAGGGCAGAGCTCAGTGAGATGGAATTGGTTTCTTTGCGCTACTATCTGTACCTTTTGTGTTGGATAGATGTCTTGTAAGCTGATCTCTCTACAAGTACACCAATACAATTATGCAGGTTGAATGTATTCCAGTATTTTGCCTGTAGAAACCTACAACTGATTATCCAAAATCCACAGATCGTGTTTGGGTTTTCACCCCTTTTTATGACAAAACAGCTAACAGGTCCTAGAATGTTTAATTTTCTTTCAAGGCTAACAATTTCAGAAGTGAAGAAACCAAAGGATTTTAAAACTTAAAAGAGAAATTAGCGATACGAATACCAAAATTTGTAATACCGAGAAAATGCCTTGTCTCCTTGTAAATGACAACTTTAACTTTCTAATATGGTGTATGTGAAATGTGAGCTCATTTAGCATTAAATTCTCTCTAAAGAGATTATGGAAGGTTTATTCAGGCAAAACCTGATCTTATTTATAACTATTGTATGTGTATTTAAAACTGCCATATACTTATAGTTCATTAAATGATTTTTTCATCAAAAAGATTTTTAATTAGCAGTTATAAATGCTAAACTTTGTGACTTTCTTTTCTTTGACTTTTATGGTGATTATCATATAAATATACATACATATATTTAGAATGAACACAATTGGGAAATACTTTCTTAATTTCACTGCAGTATGAATTGCTACCTTCAGAAATGTTCTGCAACAGCAGATTGCTGGTGATATGCTGTTGTAGTTTGACCTGGAAGGAACTTAGGGAACTGGCCAGCACCGAAACCCACCACACTTATTGGTGCATTGACCCAGGAAAGGGGAAAAAATCTCAAATTGGGGAAATCTCAAATTGGCGAACCAAAACCACTACGTATGCCTTCCTGCATTTTGGGAGAAAAAAGTGCTATTTTTGATATTCAAATTGACAAATTCTTTGCTTGAATGCCTTCATGCAGTTTTCAATCAAAAGCTACCCTGTGCTGTGCAAATTGCAAGAAGTTGAAAAGATAACACACTCCATCAGGAATGTAGTGCAATACACCTGATACTCTTGAAGTGAAGCCATGAAAATGAAATGTCATTTACGGCAAATCTGTCCAGCTAGATAAACTCTCATTTGAAGAAAAAGAGTTTCCATAATCCAACATTATTAAGCATCTGTTTGTATGCTCACTTCTGTGTAGATTTTTCGTTTATACATTGTGCATTGTATTTCCAGATGCAACTTGTGTTGCATCTGGAAATACAAGTAAGGTGTCTCAAATATTATACATTGAAAACTATTATACAAAAATACATTAAAACAATAATACATTGAAAACTTTAGGGCATAAACACTCTAAGAAAGCTGTAATAATTTCAGAAGGAAATTTTACTATTAAGAGAAATTCAAATTGAGACATTCAGAGCAAGGAATCTAAATATCTGAAAGGTGGAAACAGGCATATTTATGACATTGGAGGGAGCAGGATCTATCCCTACAAGAACTTTATAAACCTCTGACACATCCTGATTCTTAGCTCCTCGCTGTGTCCAGTGTGATGGACAGCACCCAGCCAGCCACCATGGCCTGGGAAACAAACTGCACCCACCCAGCAGCCCACAGTGTGTGGGAATTCCTGCCAGCATTCGTCAGCACTGAGTGAGTACACACGTGAAAATATAAACTCTGTAACATTTACTATGTAGAGGTAGACATTTTAGTTAAATTGAGATTATTTTAGAAATATTTTCAAAGTTTCAGATTTCGATTGGAATATCACCAAAGTTTGAGCAATATAGTTTACAGGGCCACAGGTGGATATTATTGACTTGAGCTGCTTGCATGCCTCAATTGTGTCTTTATTACTTTGAAATCTGATACATCACATGTGGGAAGATGAGCAGTTTACGTAAGTCCTTGAAAATCCATCCTATTCTTGATTAATGCATTCCTAGATTTAGGATTCAAATATGATGCTATTGTACTGCTCATTTTCTTAAAACGAGTAATCAATTTGCAACTGCCATTTCCATAACTATGCAAATACACTAATGTGCTTCTGAAAGACAAAGGTAAAAAATTATTTTCAAATACTAGTCATTTAGTTAGCACTGATTAGAAGCTTTATACATTATTTAGACTGTATAATGAGTTCTTCAGTTTTAAAAATGATTTTACATCTAGATTTATTAGATGCTTAAACTTATCTATATTAACACTAGAACCAGATGATCCACCCTGGTCTCTTCCAACTTTACCCTTTCTATGATTCTGGGAATCCATGACTTGACACTATACTCTGTTATGTTTATTCTTTTTCCTAGAAATACTTGTATATGACTTGTAAGTTCCATGCCTTACTATGTAATCAAAATATGGAATGATATCTATTATTTATGTTTTTATTTTTCAAGAAAAAAAATAGATATTTTATGATTATGTTTTCTGCTGTAATTATACACTAAAGACTACAGATCATAACTAAAATCTCAGTCTTCAGGAAAAAGATTTTATCACTATACTTTATGAAGATGTGTCTTGAATTAAGGACTAAGAATAGCTTTTAATGTGCAGACATTTTTGGTACCAGATAATAGCTGAAAATATTAATTTAATGGAAGGGAGAACTTCAGCAAGTTCCCCAAGAGGTGTCTTCTACTAGAAACATTAATGCGTAAGGGAGAATGGAACTTCTTTTTCAGCTGACTATTCCTAGCAATGTTCTGTTTGAAAGACTTATAATAAATTGTATTAAGCTTATATGGCTGAGTTTTTGTTTGAATTAGGACATTTAATTTGTTTTGATCACTATTATTTAACTAAAAAATGTAAATTCTTTAAGCTCAATTAAATTATCTGTAATAGAGTTGCGAAACTTTCAGAGAAATGAGATGAAAAACAGTGATGACTTGACTTCACCATTTTTTTCTCAGATTTCAAATTTAAATTTTTCTTTAAACTCAGAATCATCTTTTCAGCTCTAAAATGTAGATTATGATGTAAATAACTCCACCTATTTTTTTAATTGATTAATTATAGAGCAGGATTAAGAAGGGAGTATTTTTCCTGTAGTTTATGGTACAGAAGTGAGATCAAAGCAATCTGCATCCTACCAGTAGCACTGTGTCAGGATTATGTGAAATAGATTTGTTTCTCTATTTTTAAGAATAAATTTGCCATTGGAGCATTTCAGAGTTCTTGTAGCTGCCTAAAGTGGATGCATTGAATAAATTCTTTTGGTAAGTAAGAAATTAAAGGAAGTTGTAATGAACAAAACTGTAATATCAAAAAAGGTCAGTTAATCAGCTTCCTGGAATAAGTCAGTTTGACAAGTGATAATTTAGAAAATTTATTTTGATTTAAAAACATAACTACTTAGAGAAACAAAAATGTAGCTGTCTAGTTTGCCATAAAAGAGAACACAATCTGAAATGAGCTCATTAATTTTACTGGAATATCTGATTTTATTTGGTTAATTGCAGAGTAGCACTGATTAATTATTTAATTAACATAAAACAGACTTCTGTATATCAAGCCCAAGAAAAGTCTGCAGCTTCATTTAAACTCATTAAGATGCTATTGTGTGGGCACATGTGAATGACTCTCTGGAGATTGAGAGCAGAGACAAATGGAACTAAAGAGGTTTCCAACTCCACAGATTTCAGTTCAGGTCCACTTTGTCTCCTGGAGCTCAATGTGAAAAGTCACTGATGGCTTCAGCCTTGGCTTTAGTAATTCCCATTTTGTGTTAATGCAGGTATAACAGATGCAAAGGGCAGGATTCTTCTCCAAATGAAGGCATGAAGCAGTAGCAGTCCTCATGGCACATACACATGGCACATACACATGGAGTGGATATCTGAGCACTGCAGCCTTTGGATAGCTAATCAAGGGAGTCTAGAGAGAGATTTAGGTCATGCTGACACCAAGTACTGCGTTGCTTTCTACCATAACTGGATATATAGAGTGACTTGGGATCCCTTAGAGTATCTTGCTTGGATTCCATTTGCCACTCCAGAAGGCTCCAGAAAGCTTTTTAGAGATCTCATGTTGTATCTGCCAGTTCCCTGAGGTCTGGCCTTACTCAAGGACTTGGGGTACCCTAGGTGCCTTGTCCCATTCAAATTTGTGTTGTGATTTGTAAAAAAAGGAGCACAGTCTGTAAGGAACCAAGAATTTCTTGCCTGCCCAAGTGAAACAGGACCACCACAGGTGCTGGTCTGGTTAAAATATACTTCTGCCAAGAGTACAAACTGACCAATTTAAATAATTTAAATTATAGGGATGAAGTTGACAATGAAGTTATAAATTAAGATGCATATCTCTACATCTCTATCTATTGGGGAGCAGAAGAAGCAGAGCAGATCTGTCAGGGGGTACAAATGAGGTGGCACAGGTGAGCCCTTCTCTGGCCATGCCCTCACTGCAATGTGTTGTCCTCAAGACCGTGAGCAGGGCGAGTAGAGCTGCAGTGGTGACAACGGAGTCCAAACTGTAGTAACTTGATTGCTTTGTAACTAAAAGGATCAGAGCAACTTGCACTGTATGAGGTGAGTGTATTTACTGGCTGCAGGACTATGTTTGGGCAGCAGAATAAAGCTCTATATCTCAGCCGACAGTGGCTTGTGGAGACTCTTTGTTTTGTGAGACTTAATTTAAAACTGCTCCACCCAATGTGGTGGTTGACAGCTCCTGTCCAACAATAGCACGGAGATAATCAGTAATACCATTCAATATGGCATAGTATTAAGCAATGCTAGGAATGTTTAGCAAATGTCTTTAGCATGCCCTCAAGTGAATTGTTTTAAACTTCTCTTGCCACTAGTGCTAAAGATGAAAAGAAATTTTACGCCAGATCTAAGAATGGAGATAAATATGTGGGAATTTATGCCCTATTCAATTTACTAATAGTCATAAATCTTCGGTGTAATATGAGAGCCAGTCCCATTTCCTTGGAAAGACATTCCAAATTCTAGATGAAATGCCTAGGTAGAAATGTGTGATTCTGTAAAACTGTGTAATTATACATAATGTGAAATTTAAGAGCTCTTAATTCATGAAACAATTGCACTTTACTTCAATACTTTGCATGGCTATTTGATATACAAACCAGCATGTGCATATGAAGATGTATATGTGTTTCCTTTACGAACCCATTCAGGGAATGCAGTTAACAAAAAGATAAACTTGCTGTGCCAACATTTTCCCTGCCCTTCCAGACCTAGCAGGGCATGTATTTTTATAGTTTAACAAGCTTTCTTATTACATTTTGAAAAATGAATCTATTATTGACATACTTGAAACATATTCAATTAGTCTTGATTTGGTATATTTGATTTAAAGGCTTTTGATTATTTGTTCCATGTTCTAACTTGACAACTTAGAAATGGAATGAAATTAACCTGTCAGGAAGGATTAATGAACAGATTTTTTTCACAAGTTTAGATGATTTACAAGAATTTTACTGCAGCTGATCTTGCCATTGAACCAATATTCATTTCTGAAAATGGATTAAAAGTCCATGTGATGGTACCCTATACTTTCATATACTAATTAACATCCATTTATCAGAGGGGTGGAATGAGACTATGTAAAGCAGCGAACTGCTCTGTACTATAATTAAAGCCAAATTTTTTCTTATGTTAAAGAATGAACACATTCACAGATCATTAGTATGTGCATTAAATACAAATAAGCATAAGTGATGGAATAACTAATAAATTGAATGTTATTTGACCCTGTTTTTATTGCAACAAATATCCTGTAATTGTACTGCTTAGCTACAGTATAGAACTATTTATTGACAAGGTGTGGTTTTCTGAGAGGCTTAGTGAACTATTCTTAATAGTTCTTAATGAAAAAGTACATCAAAAGCTGCATCTGTAGTCTGCTAGTAAACTGTGAATAAGTTCTTCTTGATGTTCAACATTTTTCAAATTCAGTTATCTCTAGCTTTGATAATCTGATAAATGGCAGCAGTGGAAGGAGCAGGCTTGAGTGTGCCTTTAGAAGAACTGTTTCCATTCTGCCTCATCTCAGACTCTAGCTGAGGAGGAGTAAGGACAACATCTTTTGTTGCAAAAACATGTTTGATCAGATTACCAAGGAAGGAGAACTTTACATTGTAATTTTACCTACAGTAAATCTCTTCCTCCATTGCATATGGATTATTGTGGACAATAATAAAAGCAGAAAATAATTGTAAGAAATTTCATCTTCTGTAAAAACTCATTAAAATACTTTATTTAAGTATTAAAAAGCAAATTTTCTGTCTGTTCAAAGGAAACATACACTACCTGGCCTGTATATGAAAATATGTTCTTGTTCTAAAATCTAGTGAGTGCAACAAATTTGTTTTGCAGTCAGATTTTGATTGAGGCAACTGTCTGGCTTGATTGAGATGCCCCAGTGACTTTAATATGATTAATACAAAGTAAGTATCTTATTTCTGAGTTGGGATCAGCTGACTAGGGAGACATCTCCTTTCAGTGGATGGATTCAGTCAATCAGGTGGTTACACGCCTTGACTATTAATGCCTGGATTACTGCCTAGATTACATTAGGGGCTCCATCAATTTGGTTGTGGTCTGTAGCCAGGCACAACTACCAGTATAGAAAGGTGAGGAAAAGATGGTAGAACTATGGTGACTAAATTATTTGGGTAGCAGAGCAGTGGATAGTGACTGATGTTAGAAAACAAGAGCAAATGGAGAATAACAGCTGAACAGGGAAATCTGGCTGAGAAGACAACAGGGAGATATTTTATAAAATAAAAACTATTTCCTCCTGTTTCCTATTGCAGCTTCAGTGTTACAAGTACTCAGTTTTTAACAGAAATTATTATTTTGGCATTTATTATTTTCTCACAGCCATTTCTTGAATTGTAAAAATTCAAGCAAATTTAATTGCCATCTTTTCAAAGTGATGCAGAATCTTACCTAAGACAATTTGCATCCAAATTAAGTGAAAGACTCTTGGTGGTTTTAGAGGACAAGAATTGATCTCTATGTTTTAAAAGTACGGAGGAAGATAGTTTTAAATTCTTTAGAAATCATGTGTAAAATAGCTTTGTGTAGATAATCCTTGATTTCACTGTTGTAGAGTAGCAGATACTCTCCCTTATCCTATTGTTCTCTCAGGTATACCTTTCACAAACCACACTATCTTAAACAAGATGATACAAACTCAGTGATTTCATTTTTCAGGCAATGGTTGTAAGTTCTTAACAAGCTGCATGTCAAAGGTTATGTCCCTTTTCTTTTGATTTACATAAGAGTGAATTTCATTTTATGCACAGCATGTTCATTTTGTATTGGAATGATATTTATAAAAAGACAGTTCATTAAGTAATTTCAGTGTATTGACAAATGGGCAGGATTAAAAACTATTAAAACAATGACTACGTAGTGTATCATTTCCACCACAATGCATTTTAGTATTAACACAACAACTCTGGATCTCCTATGGTGGTAATTTTAGATACAGTGATTTCTCTCGGACATTAGTCTTGTAAATAGACTTTAACTATTCAAGTCCAGCAAGTTGTAAAATATAAGTTATCCTCATCATTTAACTGAAATACAATATAACATGTCAATATTAGGAAAGAAGACTCTTTCCTAATATTGACATGTTATATTGTATTCCAATGACAAAAAATATATTTTTGCATGCTTTCCATATGAAGAAGACTTGACCTTTAGCCAAGACAGTTTCGGTGACTTTAATAAAATGAAAGTAAACTTTGAAGTAAA
This sequence comes from Chloropsis cyanopogon, assembly GCA_013400585.1. NCBI lineage: Eukaryota > Metazoa > Chordata > Aves > Passeriformes > Irenidae > Chloropsis > Chloropsis cyanopogon. Next base: position 13,226 of record WEZZ01005795.1, read on the forward strand.
GAAGTACCAATTGAAGAAATTGTTAAAATCTCACCAGCAATTTGTACAAACAACTATGACTGCTTAAAATTTAGGCAGGTTAGTACTAATATTTTATCTTGAGTAATCACAGATTACTAAAAGTCACTGGACAAGGGTTAAAATAACCCCCATAGAGCTTATCTACCTTGCAGTATAATCATTCCAGGTTTTATTGAATTGATAGAAATATCTTCTAATCCTGGGTAACCCTTCATCCCACAAATATTCCAAGTTCCCATTGATCTTTCCAATTGGTTGTGTTGTCATATGTCCAGGTGGCTTCATCTTTTCTTACATTCATTCATGTGTCATCTGAATGAGCAGCACATGCAGAACATGGCCCTGAGTGCCTGGTTACTATGGATCAAGCTTAGGCAGACAGGGAGACCCAAAGGAGATCTTCAGATTACCATTCCCCTCTGTAAGGCACGCTAGGATTGTTACCTACAATTTAACTGCACCTCTGTGTAGCTTCATTAATCACAGTGGATCTTGCCTGTATGTATTTCTGAACCTTCAGCTCCCTCTTGTCCTGTGCTCCCTTCACTAGAATCATTGCAATTACTTATTCACAGTGTGGCAGTTGAGAAGTGCCCTGGAGGGGCTCAGTATGTGGACACACCTCATCA
>WEZZ01005795.1:14991-28071 GCA_013400585.1 Chloropsis cyanopogon
CATCAATAAATCTCCTTCATTAAAATTGCAAAACTTCTTGGGGCCAGGAAAGCAATTTGTGAAAGCACTGAGATAAACATCTTGCACAAAAGAAATTAAAAAAATGTTTCCCAGTGGTTCTGAAATGGTGTTGCTAAGATATTTTCCTTGCTGTGCATGGGATAATGGGGCCACCATAGAAACTGAGAGTTGCACATTTGGGCCACAATGGCACAATAGTTCTGCTTCCAGCAGCATGTAACAGCTTTTTGCCCCTCTTCCTGGGGATAGGGTGGTCTGCAGAACCACTGGCCCTCAGCCCAGGTCTTTCCCATGAGCATGCTGCCATAGTTATAACCACGGGAATCTGGAGAATCCTTCCGTGGGTATGCACCACTGGAGGTTTACATCTCTGAGGCCAAATGCATTACTTGCATGTCGGCTGAAGGTGAAAAAATCTCTGTCAGCCTTCTTACTTTTGTCACTCCATGTCTAAATATATTTTCTCCCATTATTCCTTTACATACATGTGCAAAATGAAATATTCTGTTGAATGGGTGCTTTCAAAACTGTTCACAGCAGTGCAACAAAACAGGACCATCTCTACCAAATGCATCTGGTAATAAGTGTTAAAGAGAAATTGTGGAATAACAGAAAAAGATGTGAAAAATATGAGAAGTTTCAGGGTGATAGAGCTTTATTTCTACCTGGCTGTCTGAGCTTTCACAACACGTATGTGACAAATTGTGGTTGCTCAAATATATTTCTTGTTAGTACATTCTCTAATAAATGAAGAAATTTAAATTACAAAATCTTTAAATTACAAATCTTACACAAATTCTAATAAAATTATTGCAAAATTAATGTTTGGTTTTTCTTTTTTTTTATGTTTTTGTAGTGGGTGAATAGAGACAATATTTTAATAAAGTTTTCTGCATCAATGTGTGCCTGCTATTGCATGCACAGAAAGAGAAAGGCCCTGTTAAAACAAAAAGTGTAGAAGTGAACTGTTATTAATTTAAAATTATTATACTGTAAATAGACTAATGCTTTCTGGGGAATGGAAAAGCAAAGAGATAGGTTGATGGAAACTTACAAATTTTATGAAAAGAATGGTGCTTCTGCTTTAGAGAAAAAATATATAAAAAGAAAAAAAAAGAAAATATTAAGTGGAAAAAAAAAGAGGAAGTTAATGGGATGTGTGTAGAAATTGAGACAAAGAAAGATCTGTTACACAAAAAATTTGGAATAGAGTTGTATGAAAGCTTTGATTGTTTTTAACTTGCTGTGGAACCAGTCTGCTGGAGATCAGGACTTAGTGCTTTTTAGTCCCTCTTTGGGCTTACTGAGCCTGTTTGGACAAGTTCAGAACATTTTACGAGTCCAAGCTTTCCCTGCAATCATATTCACTTAATAATGAATAAATTGCATCTCAGAATGCCAAAGCAGTAACAAGTGACTTCTTTATTCAATATCCATTTCTATGCACATGCTGAGAATTGTGCAGGGGAATTTCAGTTTTTTGTAGAAGTGAGAAATAATCATTTGGCTAGAAATGATTGCTTGATCACGTCTCTTTTTTCTTGCCTAGCTTCAGGCCAAATCAGTGTTAAAAAAAACCAAAACAAAACAACAAACCTTGAATATTATAACAAAAAATAATTCTGTGACTGTTTTACCAAAAGGACACAGAATGTGAAGATTCTCTGGAGTGTGCACTCTTTTATATGAAATGCTTTATTATCTTCTTGCATTTTTACCTCATTCAAACAAAAACTGTAATACTACCTTAATTGTGAATCCTCTGGGTGTGAGATGAGAGGACACTCAATACTACAGATCTGTTAAGAGGCAGCTGTTACATTGCCATGGAACATGATGACATGGTACATATTTCCAATCAAAATGTTTGGTTAACAAGAAGGTCAAAGAAGCAATTAGTGGTGGAATACAGTTCTACTGTGTGCCATGTACTATTTGACTAAAATACAAACTGACAGCAGGGCGATTCCTGCTGTTGGAATCACAGAGGTGACCTAGGGCACTCTATCAGGCTTAGTTTGACCCTGACAGCTTTTGACCAGCTATTTGTTGTCATATCTTTCTGACTGAACAAGATGACAAATGTACACAAGACCTCATGCTCAAATGCTGCATTCTGTGAAGTGAGACAGATTTTGACCTTTAATTGGTAGAGGTCTCTGGGTCTTGTGACTCCACATCTGCTATCTTTATTGTATTGTAGTGGACAGAAATTCTGTTAACTACTGTAGCAGTATGTGCTCCTAGAATAGGAAAAATGTAGCTGCAGTTAAATGGCATTGGAAGATTTTTTATTCCATAAGGCAGTCTTTTTTTAAAAAAAAAAATTGCCCTGACTTTACAGAAAAAGAGTGGTTTGCTCCAAGTAATGACTCTAATAATTCATGCTACTGAGCACTGATGCAGAGGCCTAACATGACAAAACAAAAGAAAGGATTTGGGCTCAGTTTGAAAATAGTTGAATAAATAAATAAGAACTTTGTCCAGGGCTAGAACATTTGAATAAATATATCTTTACATTTTTTTATAAAATAAAAATATCATCAGTTTCAGAAGTTAGCCTTTCAAAAAAAGGAGGAAGAAGCCTTTCAAGGATAAGCCTTGAAATATAATTTCTTTATTTGATTTCCATCTGTAGTGTGTGCATTTACATTTTTCCACGTCTATGATGTTGGTACCTGAGTATGTTCAGTTGTTTGTGGACTTCTATCTCTCTGAAAACTAAGTTTGCAAACTACAAATTGAAAAAAACTGCCGTAGATAAATGAAGAGGTATAGAAAGGCTCTTCACTGGGGAGCTGACTTGTAAAAAGAGGGTCAAAAATCAGTGAGCGACACAACAACAGAGGACAGCTTATAAATTAGCACGGGAGAGTATCAATAACCATGTGGCTTCTCATTCCTGCTCTTGGACTACCTTTGTAAAGCCTTTAATGGGTGAGCTGGCTAGATGAATATCTTGTGATCTCAGCTTCTTTTGTCTTAGCCCTTCCACACATAACAGTTCCAGGAAGGCATGAAGAGGGTCACTGCTCAAAGAGACCAGGCATTTTCGAGGTACCACTCAGCTGCTTCTCAGTGTCAGAGCTTCTGGTGTCCTGCTCTTCTCAGATCCTTCTGCCTGGAAAAGGCCTCAAATAAGTATTATTTGCCACTTTCCTCTGCTTGCTCTTCCCAAAGTTTGCTGTTCACCCACCACTTTTATTGGTCCTGCATTCAGCTACTGGTTGCCTGCTTCCCTTTCCAATGATGCTCAGACTACTCTTTCCTAATTACAGACTGCTAGCCTGTAGCTAGAATCTATCTCACACTCAATCACATGCTTTTTCCACTGAAAAATCTGGTTTGCTATTTTTTCCCTGGTTCAGCAAACACACCCTAGAATGGTGCCTCAGTCCTTCCTATCCTATTTGGGAAGGACGACAGGACTGCCAGTGTATTAACACACGTACCACAATATTTGTGGAAGTATACAGACTTATTTGATGTAAAAATATAACTGCATTATTTAGGCTCCAGTGAATCATTTAAGATCTCATAAAACACTGCTTCTGACATTATTAGATATCAAGAGAGATTCCAACATCTTCACATTACTTATTTTTTCAAGCTATTTTAAAGTAAAGTGTGTAATGATTAATGGCAATGACTTATGATGGGAGAATGTCTAGTGGGTACCATGCTGTCAGCACTAAGTATTTTTGTCTTATGAGAATGTAGTTTCTCCATGGAGTCTTAAATCATACAGTTGATTTTAGCAGGCATATACATGAGTATTAATTTTTGGCAAGGATTTCCACATCCAGGCTGTTGTCTAAGGAATATGTTAATGATAAAAGCAGGATAAAAAATGTTTTGACAGTAAAACTCTTAAAGTAACAGCCTGAGAGGTACCACAAACATTAGTGCCATCTAGGTAATACAGAGACACTTGCAGAGATCTGCAGAAAAAGTTATTAGAAATATACAAGACATCTATAGTTTGACTGAATGAATGTGAAGAGAAACTAGCCTACAAAACATAAATTTAGCAGAATGTAGAAAAAGAAAATAAGGCAGAAAATAAGGCATTTGTTTGCAGCACGAAAAAGGCTTATAACTGGATTTGTGTCGTAAGAAATACCACAATTCAATCCCTTATTCCAAGAGAAAACTGTGGTAACAGTCTTGATGAAGTGTATGCTGATGAATACTCTGTAAATAGTAATCATTTGCAATTATTGCTAGTAGTTGGATTTGCCTCTTTCTGTTTTACGATTGCATTTGGTTCAAGAAGGGTGTGAAAGGAATCTTCTACTCCAGCAGTTTGGCTTCTTGTCCCAGTTAAAGCTGCATGAAAAGAATTAAGCTTTCCAAACTTTATACAGCTTAAAAAATGTTAGTTGGGATGAATTTATTTATTTATTTATTTATAAAATAAAGTCCCAGCAATTAGGCCATTCTCTCTTCCTAATACATTACCTGCCTGTGGTCGAACACTGGGGATTTTAGTTCCGAAATATTCAGGGCTTTATTCAATTGTCTAAAGATAGGTTTCTAATTAAGATACTGTGACTTAGCCACATGGGGCTGACTGGGTGCCTTTAAGACCTATGTGCTACTTGTGCCCCTCTGAAAAGGCAGTTGCAGTATCTCACATGGTGCAGTGTGTCTGTGTCAGGCAACTTATTTGTTAGTCAGAAATGCTGAATGTGGAAGCGATCAAACCAACAATGTTTCTTCAAACAAAATTAAAATGTTTCTTAATATAAAGTCTCCTTTTACTCTCTGTTAATATGCACACACATAAGACTAGCTAGAGACCTAGATTCCTTGTGTTGGTCTGGAGGTGTATATGGAGGTGTGTAGTTGCTTTTTGGAAACAGCATCAAAAGGGGAGGTCCAAGCTGGGCTCTTGCCAGAGCACTTCATTGGGGTCCATTCTCAAAGTGCCCAAAAGAGATGGGGTATTGAGAACAGACGTCAGGGCTGATTAATGACCTCTTTCCCAGCTGATGTTCTTCCTAAAGCAAAAATATTTCTGTTGAGCTGATGTACGACCTGTGCAGTGGTCTTGCAAATCACTGGGTCTACAGGAGTCCAACACATCTATTAGTTCAAAAGTTCATTGGCCAAGTACTGTCATCTACACAGTGCAAACCATGGCACATTCAAACCCTGTGTTTTTACACCTTTCTTTCCAAGATGCTCATGTTTGCATAAGGTCTAAAGCAATGATTATTGCACTTTTAGAACATTCTTTTTAGTTCTGGTCAAATTCATGCTGAAGAACATCTCTATCTTGAGTTTTATGCTTTCTTCTTGGTTATAGTTGGATTTCTTACTATCTTTATAAGTACAGAATTTTAGCAATTACTACAATCCTAGTGCACACAGCAAGGGTTCTGGGAAAAATTTGCCATCTGCTGTTCAATATTTCATTTGTGAATTTATGTGTTGCTGATTTTGTATTATACACTGAATCATAGCAAGTTCACTGAGATCCCAGGAATAATAAGTATTGCTTCTGGTTTTTGTGTTTATTTATTTTTTGTTTTGTTTTGTTTTGCTTTTTGGTTTTTTTTTTTTTTAGATGTGAACCTGAACAAACTTCTTCTGTGTCCTTTGGTAACTTTAACAGAAAAATAGGATCTCTTTCCCCCTTCTCCCTTTATCTCCTATTTTTACCTTTCCCTTTGATGTAATTTCCCGGTCCTGTATACCATGTGCCAGGCCCTGCATACTCAGCTCCTTAGACTGAGTCCGACTCCAGTAATAACATGGAAAACAATTCTGCCTTGACGGTTCTGAAGAGCAGATATTTTTATGACTTAATTTTCCAAAATATATTTTTAGAAATATATTTTTTTTGAAACAGCACTGTTAAGTTTAATTTCTATTTATGTTCTTAATATTACTGTTCTGTTTCATGTAGCCCATGAAAACAATACTGCAAAAGGTTGCAATAGGAGAGGCTGGCATTTGACTTATCACTTGCTCCTGCTGCTGATCCCATTTTATTTCACATTTTACTTACATTCAACAGAAATCAGTCCAGCAGCCACAAATAGTTTTAATTTAAAATCAGCATGTAGAATGTCAGCACAGAAAGAAATTATAATATATGTTTCCAAACCAGATTAATGCCTTTTTTCTCTGCTGCAATAAGTAAGAGGTGTCTTCTTGGCATTCCCTACCAAGTAGCACTTTACAATAGAGCAAGATGTTATAGTGCTGCTTTGCAGTCAACATATGTAAAATCAGATTCTGTCTAGTCAGGTTTAGACACTGAAAAAGACACCTCTTTTGGCTATGACTGATATTCAGAGATTATGTAGTTTTTGTGTTTATCTTGGTTTTCTTTCACTTTGTGCTCCCATGCCAACTTCTGCTCTTTCCCACTTCTTCAGGTGTTTCGAAAGCAAGAAAGCACTGTAGTTTCCTCCAAGAAGAGTGGCATCACTTCCCACGATATAATTCAAAATGAATTGCTGAAATATTTGGAATTTCCTCACTAAAGATTTTCAGCTTTTGGTGTGTATTTTGGGAGCTTGTGGCTGGCTCTGCTTGCCCAGCCCAGATGCAGCTCTGCCCTTGGGATGGGCAATGAGAGCCGAGGGTGAAAGCCCCCAGCCTTCTCCAGTCCAGCTCCCCAGGGCTCCCAGAGGAAGACTTTGGGGCATCAGAGGGATGCAGACTGCTCTTCACATGCTATGTGCAATCACACGTGTAATCACACAAATCATGGATACAATTTATTAAGGATTCAGAGTCTCTTAGGCAGAACTGCAAATGAAGAGAAAGGCAGAAAGAGCAGATGCATTGCTCACTCTTTAAACTGCTCTCGATCTCTGGCTAATCAAAATCCTGCAATAACCAAGACCAGTTCTGTGCATGCATCTGTTCAGTATTCAGCCTATATTGTCATTGGTGTCTTGCTGAATTCATTGAGGTTCAGTGCCTTTAGCACCTGCAAGATCAGATCCTTGACTGTAACCAGATGGTGGCATTGTAGCATTACAGCAGTTTTGTAAAGTTGTCATAATTTCAGTCAGGGTAATCCAGAAAATTATGAAAAGCAGAGAATCTATTTTAAAGTGGAATTCACTCTAAAAATTATGCATGTGCATCTAGAGCTGAAAGAGGGTGCATAAGCCAAGGGTTCTCTTAATCATTAAAAATAATGAATAAAATTTAAGTTTAAAGAATGATCACCAGTAATAATAAATAAAATGTTATGTTTAAAGAATAATCAATGTGCAGAAAAATCCAAACAGGTAGTAATACTTAATTTCTTAATGGAGAACCTTAGTATTTAGAAAGGCTTTGTATTGGTTGGGAGAGAAATTTTAGGAAAAAGGAAGGGAATTACACTGGCATATGTCTAAAAATGCATTAAATCTGAAATGATAAAATTAGAGAAATAATATAATTTTATTATACCTAACTAATTTTTTTTCTTTTCTTTATTTTTTTTTAAACCAGGAAAATCATGGTATGTAGATTGTGGCACAGAAGCATCAAGTAGAAACATAATAATTCTAAATGCAATTCTACCACATTATTTCACTGTCATTTCCTATTAATCTCCTCAGCTTCATTCTCTTCAGTTCTGAAGTGCTGCAATGCTTTCAACACTGGAAGTACTGATTAATTAATATCTGCCAAACATGCTGGAAAATGTTGTGTGGTAACAACATTTTATCATGTTGTTCACAAATAAGGGTCACACGGGAACCCGTTCTCCAAACCAGCTGCTTTCTGGTACCTCAATGCTTGTATGTGGTTGGTGACACTCCTGGAGGCCAGCACTCATCCCCCATTCTGCTCACTGCAGACCTGTGACTCCAATCTCACCACCAGCCTTTATTTTTTCCTGTTCATTTACCCTGACGAGAATGAAAGCATACTACAAATCTCAAAACTCAGTTTGCAAGAGAAAGCTGTTTTTTGGGTCTGAGACTGCTCATGGGTCTAAACCTAGGGAGGCAACCCAGCAACCTGTGGGCTAGACACTGCTGTCTCCACTTGGGTGGAGTGGTTTCTTTCCTGGGTAATTTTAACTGAATGCTTTGTAAACAGTAATAAAACCTTAGCCATACTGTGTGAAGAAGTCATGGTTGCCACCTCATAGAGATTTTCTGAATGGTGGGATTTCGCACAGGGTCTTGATAAGTGAAGAAACTTTATCTCTCCTGCTCAGCTCCAGTCCTACCTGTCCTCTGATCTGCTGCCTGCATGAGTTGTCTGCTTCTTGGTGTTGAGCAGCTGATTGGGGATGCTCAGAACCAGGCTGTACATTGCAGAGAAAACAGGAACATGTTGGCAGGCAGTGCTAGAAAGAGCCCAGCAGTTTTGAGAAGCTCAGCCCACTGTTACTGTCCTAACAAAGTGCCCAGCTGCTAACTGGAAGATGGGGAAATCTTTGTTGCCAGACTCTGAAAGCTGGGGAAAGACCACCACGGAGGAGTAGGATTGAACTGAAAGTGGGAATAACTGAGATGGAGGCTAAAGGTAGAGGGTTGATTTGAGCTTGTGATACCTTATCACAAGTATAAGGCCTAGTGCAGCATCAGATCTGCAATCTCAGTAAGTCTATGAGAGAGGATGATGACATTTCTTGCTTACGTGGTACAGGCAAGGTGGACAGGTATAAAAGGGAAAATGAACAAATGCAAAATTTTTCTGAGGTGTGATGGACTTCTAACTGAAGTTACTGATTCAGGAAGGGACTGTGTCCTCACCATTACCCTTTCACTTGTGCTTATTTGTGCAGGAATTCAATGTAGTTGTGAGGCGCACCTTTGCTGTAGCTAGCTTGAATTTGCATACAAATGAATAATTTCTCTCAAAAAAAATCAGTCTGGGTGAAAACACTGTCAGTGTGAAATACCACCAGTCTTCATAGTGGGACTACAAGTGCTAGTATGTGTAGCCTCTGAGACCTGCAGGGTGAATCCCACAGCTTTTTTTTTCAGGTGCCATATGCTGATTTGCTGTATAGGTTATTTCCTCATGCCCTGCAGCACTGGCTTGCACTGCCAGCCTCAATTTGCATGGTGGATGTAGGGTTTCACTAAAAACCAATCAAGCAGAAATAACCTCTTTAAGATCTGGCATGTTTGCATGAGTTTTAGCCCATACACTCAGTGAAGAGTGAGCTTGTGTTGAACTCACCAAGCTAAGGCATTTACTGCAAGGAGAAAACTTGACACAGGCACTACTGTAACTCAAGATAACTTTGAAGTGACAACAGTCCACAGAAAATGTGATTTTGTCCAGGATCACACTGGAAGGAGTTGTGACATACCTGGCTGTAACAACAGATAGATTTGGCCCTGTCTTCTTGGTTGAACTGGATTGCAAAAGCACTCCTTATAAATCATCCTAAAATAAATGAGGAGGAGGAAAGAAAAGGAAGGTAGTTTTTCCTTCATTTTAGCAAAAGAAGGGATTAGCATATGGCTTTTTTTTTACCATTGATTTCTACAGAAGCCCATTGAGCCTGTTTTGTATCTGAAGCTGAAAGCTCACCACTTGTAAGCTTTTTGTCTCTTGTGCTGTGGGTGCAGGACGATGTTACGTGACATGAAGGCATAGATAGGGACCCAGGTGTTGCTTCTGACTAAAAGCCTCTCTGTTGGAACTTCCTGACTAATTTCCCTGATTACAAAGACAGCAGGTGTCAAACATATCAGAAAAAGAACAAAAGACTTTATCTGTCCATACTTAATTAAAGGCAGAAGTGTGCTCAAGCCTGCCTGGCTAAACCAGAAGGCTGTGAGGGTAATAGTGTTTTAATTTATTTTAACTGTGCAGGAAGAAATTTAAGATTGCTGAGAACAAAGAAATTAAATATAGAATTATTTTCCAATCTTTTTTGTTCTGTTTTGATTTTTGTAGAAAAGGATTATGTTTGGATTTTCTCACAGCTGCTTTTTTAAAAATACGGCACATGATATAAATTTAAAATATACAAGGTAGCCTGATAAATATGCAGAATTATATCATCTCAGCCTTAGTTTAAATGTCACTGAAGGAACAGGCTTTCAACTCCATCATCTTCAGTGGTTACATTATTGGATTTTTACTAGTTTAAATTTTGTACTACATGAATCCTATCTATTCATCAAGTGAAAATGTGGCTCACATATCTTATGCTTCACCTCGCTACTGTATGTTCTGCATGAATTCAGTCACCCTTTCACTTCCGTAAAGGTTTTCAGCATAAAGAATTAGGAAAAGAGATGTAGTCTTTGTTCATAAAAGGCACTTTCCAATGAAAGGTACATTCCAATGAAAATGACAGTCATATGTTAGTAGTTTAACTATGTAATGTTGTCGTGGAATATCACTAATTTTCATACCTAAGTTGTAAAATTGGCACAAATTATTGTACAACAAAACCTCATCTATGCCTGCCCTAGAAACATTCTGGGAAAGCATAGTTGTAGTGTTTTCATATTATTTTCTTTTTTAATTGCAATTAAAAGTCTTAAGATCCCTGCATATTGCATTATTCCCAGTTAATAATTCAGAAGACTTATATTATAGAGTGTTTTTCTAATATGAATTAAAATGTAAAGGATCAGCTAAACACCAGGGGTTTAGCAGGGCAGCAAGAGGAAATACTGCTGTAATAAGGCTAGCAAAATACCATGAACTGACTACTCAAAGGTGTAGCATCAACCTGGGGCTTCAAGATGCTTTGAAAATGACAATGACTCTATAAATAAAACTGCTTAACCTTTAGATGTTTTATTTCACAAGATTTGTAATCATTCCATAAAGACTGTGATTCTACCTCTTGTACTTAGTTTAAATAGTTTGTGTATCTGTAAAGCCCTCTCTGAATATTCAGTTTATTCAGGATTTTTACTATGCTAAAGAGTTTAGTACCAGTAAAAGTCACAGTCTGAATTATTGATTCAAACTTCAGTGACCAGGGTGGAAGGGGTCTTGGCTGGCTTTGAATCCAATTCCAATGTTCTGATATAACAAAGAAATGAAAATATTTCAAATCTGTCCTTAAAAAGGTGCTTATATCAAATAATAGGAATTTATATTCAAGCTATAGGAATGTATACTGAAGCACTTATTTTCCAAAATTAAACCATAACTCACAGTTATCCCAAGTGATACTTTATGGCATCTTCAATGAATATTTGCAATTAGATTCTGCTACCATTGGTTAATGTCCAAAGCCTGAAGCTTTTGAAGAATTGGCATAGATTTAATTTGACTGGTCTTCTAAGTTTAGTAAGCAGTTGTGTTTATGCTGCTTGGGAATAACTTTGGTTGTACTTCACTGTCACTTATGGGAATAACTAGGATGAAAAAAATTGATTTGTCACTGAAGTAGTTAAATGTGACATGAGAATACTCCTAAAGATCNCATGAGAATACTCCTAAGGATCCTCATTTAATAGAGAATGTTATGTTTAACATTTTTCTTTTATAATTTTTTTTTAAGATGAGTCCAACACTAATAGCACTTATGTCTTCTTTTCAGCAAATTTAAGAAGCTGGCCTATTTCTCAATATTGAACATTTAAAAAAACCCAACCCACTGAATTTCTAGAACATATGTCTGAAATAGAAAAAGTTATTGTAGACCACAGAGCATTGCTCTTTGGTGGAGGAATATGTCTAATAGGAAAATTCTGTATTTTTCTATTCTTTTGCTCTCTTTTAATAATGTCACAATTTAGGGTCCTTGATCCAGGGCGTAGAGAGGATAAATGCTGAGGTACACTTATTTATTTGAGTTTGTCAGGATGATGAATGCAAAGTGGGCAAGCAAGTAATAGCAACAGATTGCCTAATAATTGAATGCTACTGGTATCCATAAGATAAAAATTAAATAAAAATTAATAACCTACATGTCAAAATAGTAACTTAGATTGCCTAGAGAAAGAAAGTTAGTGCTCCTCCTCAGAGTGTGGATGGGAAAAGCAAAGCAAAGTGTTTTCTATTCAGAATAGGGAAGCTGAGTGAAGCTGTGATTGTGAAAAGATGGTTGAGTTTTCCCTCCCTTGGAATAAATATTATTCCTCTTATGCTTTGGTTGAAGGCAAAAAAGTGACCACAGTTATTAAAAAGAAAACATAAACCCCAACAGATTCCCAAAATACAGTTTCAGAAGAACAGTGTGAGACCAGTGAGGTGATAAACAACATGCATTAAGCCATACCAAGATAAAGCTTCTGACTAAATTTTCCCAGTAGGGTGCCTGTAGCTGGGCAGCTGGAAACATATTTAAGTTAATCTCTCAGGCTACAGTTCAGGGAAGCTCTTCAGTACATGCTGAATCAATTTCTATTCAGGAAGACTGTGTGCACAAGACTAAATTTAAGCATGCATTTGTACCCCATTGATCTCAATGGGATTTAGGCACAGACCTAATATTAAACATCTGTTTAAATATTCTCTCAAATAGCAAATGGAATTCAAAGTATTAGTTTTGCGTGTTTCTTTAATTTGTTTAAATTCAAGAGACAAATAAGGAATTTTCCTTCTGCAAAGCATTTTATGATCACATTATATCACAGACTGTTCCACTAAATAACAGTTTAACTGTTTTCCATTCAGCAGTTAAAATGCCTGGCTGTGTGAAGCTGAGCAGGACCATGGAAAGTAGTTCTGGAAGTGTGGCTGCCAGGCACGTGATCGATGCATTCCAGGGCATGCCTGTTCTCAGAACTGCATTGCTGTAAAGAAAATGTCTGTAGTACAGAGCTTTGAGAGTGGATTTCCCCTCAGTCACCTTTAGCTGTTGAAAGCTCTGTGAAAAGCCTTAATGGATCATCCTACACTCCTGTTGTAACAAATGGAGAGATGTGGAGGCTGATTCACCTGACTTGTCTTAGATAAGCATTTTAGATGCAATAAATTGCCCTGGGGAGGTGAGGGACATTTAACTTTTTTTTTTTCCAGGAAATTGCAGGGGAGGATAAGGTGATGCATTTAGACACCCACTCCTCAGATATCTAAGAGGGTCAGAGGAGATCTTGTGCAATATGTATATTCACTCATCATGCATTTGACATGGTCATTAGCTTACCAATGTCAAAGTAAGAG
>WEZZ01005795.1:30229-40807 GCA_013400585.1 Chloropsis cyanopogon
CTATGGTTTATCATAGCATGACCAAGAAAATGTTCTTTATGGCAGATCTTGGCTGAAAAACCTTCAGGAATCTTGGTGTAGATCTTACAGTCTCTACGTGGTTTTTTGTTTGTTTGTTTGTTTTGTCTGTGCAGGTGTGCTTCTACAGCTTCTTTTGTGAAAATTGTAAAGAATTTTAACTTAGAAGAACCTTTTATGCTTTCTTGAAAAAATCTCAGATAATTCATGAATTCCACAACTCTTGTGGAGCTCCAGTCGAAAGAGAGAAAAGGCTAGACCTTGTCATAAGATGATGAAAATTTGGCTCTCACAATCCTTTGCACTCCAATCATTACTTGCTGAAGTTAATCTCTTCCTATGTATTGCCCTCAGGAAAAAGAACTACACACACAAATCCCAGGCCCAGTGACAACTCCCTTCCCTTCTGGACAGATAATATTTATGGATATAAAAATTAAAGCAATGGGGAAGTGGTCTTTATTCTGGACTTTTCCATGTAGCATTAACAAAACCTATTCTCACTGATTTGACTTACAAAATCAACTAGAAAGATTAAGTTGCCCTATGTAATTAAAACTTCTTATGGAAATGACCAGCTGAATATGAAAATGTTTCAACAGTTTAAGAGCAATCAGATATTTTTAACCACAAATACTTGAGGATTTTATTTGGTTTCAAAAATAGGTACTTACAAGATGCAGAGAAATGTCTTCAGGTTTGGTCATTTGATATTTACCATTGGGTCCAGTACTACAATTAGTTCCAGTTTCTCTCTTGAGAAGAAAGTATTGACAATGTATTTGAAATAACATTGCTACCTATGCAAGCTGATAGTGGGACTGCCATGCTTTTTTTTTATGCAAAGAATCTTCAAAATATAATCTTATGTGGAGGAAGCAGTAATGCTGTGTAGAAGCATTCTAACTAGTTGCTTTAAGCTGCCAATTACTGTGGATGTTAATTTTGCAGTGCTGCCAGGATTTTATGTTAATGTTATTGAACAAAAGCCTGAAGTATTTTTTAATTTAAAACTACTGAACTATAAAATTGAACTATTAGACTTTCCATGAATTTAAGTGGACAAAGAGAATATTATGTCAAAGGCTCAATTCAGTCACCTTCAAGCCATTACACCTTTTGAAATGTGAAGCAGAAAGTTGCTTGTGGGCTATTATTTCAGGCTGAAGTCCTCCCATGGTCCCTGCTACTACCCTTAAATAAACTTCATTCTTCCCTGCACTCAACGCCAAATATTAACATAGAGGACTTTAAATGAATACACCCCCTTCTTCTATGGGGTACTGTCAGCATGCTCAGACAACTTTCAGGGCAGACTAATCACATGACAATGAAGAACTTGGCTGCCAACTTCACCCTTGCATAACCTTGCAATTCTCCACACCTTAGCAAGCACAGGATTCCAGAATAAGGTGGAACAGGCTGTGGACACCCTGTCCTCTTTCTTGCCTTCTGTGTGTAAAGCAAAACTGGAACTGCACTTCCTGGGCACCTACATGTATGTATTGCTTCTGTTCTCTTCTGCTTACTGTCTACAACATAGACAAGAAAGCAGTAAGTGTGTCATTGATATTACCCCTCTTGTGTGCCTGGTTATGAAGTCTGATGGCTTAATTGACTTTGTGCTACAGTTGGAACAAGGAAGGGACCTAGGGTCTGGTGCTATACACTCTGCAGTGTGAACTCTCAGTCTTTTCCAGAGTTTGAGAATGGGAGTTACATCTCCAGAGAACAGGATGTGGAATTGACGCGCCCTCAGCACCGAGGTCCAGGGCACAGAAGATGTCTTTGACTTCTGCAGCAGACTCTGAACTGCAGTACTAAATCCAGAGCCCTGTTTATGAAACTAGACAAGTGTGTTTATGCAGTTGTAAGGAGCAATGGCACACTTGTGGGAGCAAGCTGTGCCTCATTGCACTCAGCACCCTTTCCCCTAGAACTGAGCCACCAGGTAAATTATTGTGGCTTAACTCCAGCTGGCAGCTAAGCCCCACGCAGCTGCTTGCTAAGTGTCCCCATTTGTCATCACTTGGTGGGATGGGGGAGAGAACCAGAAGACAAAAAGTGAGAACACCTGTGGGTTGAGCTAAAGACAGTTTAAAAGGTAAAGCAAAAGCTGCACACGCAAGCAAAGCAAAAAAAGGAATTAATTCACCACTTCTCTTGGGCAGGCAGGTATTCAACCAATTCCAGAAAAGAGGCAACCGTGTGTGACAGATACTTGGAAAGACAAAATGCTGTCACTCTGGATGTCCTTCATTCCTTCTTCTTTCCTCAACTCTTTGTACTAAGCATGACACCATATGGAAAGGAATATCCCTTGGGTCAGTTGGGGTGAGCTGTCCCGGCTGTGTCCGCTCCCAAATCCTTGTGTACCACCCACAGCCTCCCTGCTGATGGGGTTGGGTGAGAAGGAGAAAAGACCTTTATGCTGGGTAAGCTCTGCTCAGCAGTAGCAAAAACAGCCCTGTGTTATTACTCTTGTTTTCAGCACAAATCCAGAACACAGCACCATGCTAGCTGCTATGAAGAAAAGTAAATCTATCCCAGTCAAAACCAACACGTACAGTAAGTGATTTTTCTGACCTTTACATGTGTCTGAATTTAGAGACTGTAGCTGCAACAAGGAAGATATATACACATATAAATTTTTAAGAGCCTATCTCATTTGTTGCTGCACAGTAATTTTAGAAAGAGACCTAGACAGATTGCAATGCAGTCACGTGTGAAGATGGGACAGTGGACTGGATCAATGATTTAATCAAAATGTTTGAGCCTTTTATTGCATTCCAGTGGAGGAAAAATGCTTTTGAGCACCATGTGTTCAACACTTGCAACCAAATAGCAGATGAAATATTTGATTCATTTGCAGCAGACCTTTGGTTACTTTCCAGAAAATGCTCGACTGTTTTTTTGATGAGATCACTGCTAAAGTTGATGTTGAGGACATATTGTGGTACAGGCTGAATGTTATTCCAACTCCAATTTTCTACATTTTCTCCTCTTAAGGAAGAATAGACTACAATTTTTATTATCTTCTAGTGATGTAAGAAGTTAATATTTGAATTATGTGGAATCTAGTGTGGGGTATAAAACCTACAGGAGACTGATTGGCTCAAGCTGACAATTCATAACCCACTGGATAATCTGGAGAGTTTGTGTATTCTCTAGAGAGAGGCCAGGCTTCTGCAGCTTTTGGCCCTTGAATCCAGTTCTCCATGTTGTATTTTTTGTTTTCTGTAGAAAAATACCTGACTCTGGCTCTGTACCTATTGCTGACATCAGAGTTAGGTGTAGATGCTGCATGCTTCATCTAACTAGGACAGGAAATAGTGCATCTTGGCTCCCTCTGGAGCTGCATGATCCTTGTAAAAAAAAGTGGCATCTCTTTCCTTTATCTGTATGAGGCAGTGCATGATTCACATGTGATTAATCTGGGCAAAGGAAATAGGATAAAGTAAAAGTAGGGCAGTAGAAAGGACACGGTAGATGTAAACTCTAATGATTACACAACAAATCCAGTTCAGAGAACATCATATGATACGACAAAATTAAACCAGGCTGAACAGTGAGTGTTTGAAAAGGCATCTCCTTTGTCTGTGAATTTAATACAGTGAGTTCTATGTGACTAAAACAGAACTCAGCTGTGGCTATATATGTCATTTTCCTGTGACATTTCTCAATGAAAGGAAAGATTTGTTGTTTCTTTAGAAAATATTTGTTTTGTGAGCTAATGAGCAAAGGTGTTCCCATCTACATTGTTCCTTAGGCAGAGCTCCAGGAAGGTGATGTTTTACATTCCCCATTCCTGTCCGGCTTTGATTTTTATCCCAGTGGGGAAATCTGAAGCAAAAAGGGACAAAACTCAGTTCTGCTTAACTGTGGCTGAACATGCAAAATGCCGCAGATCTATTCAGAGGTTAAAATGTGCCATACTGGTACCTAAAGAATTAGCTCTTCTCTTCCATGTCTCTGTAATTCTTTATTCAAGGATTTTTATGTCTTCCCCCACCCCTTCCCCAACTTCTTGGGCATGATATTAGGTAGGATCAGATATTTGTTACCATTTAGTCTGTCTTGTAAAGTCAAGGAATGGATAACAGCTTATCTTGTCTGTCCTACCTGTGTATTTGTATATATCGAATATATTTACCCAAGACTCCAGAAAAAGTCTGATTTACAGGAGAAAAGTACCTTTATTGGAACCATACATGTACACAAAGATTCAGAAATCTGTGGAAGAAAGTGAAAAGAGGGATTAAAAAGCACAATTTTACTTCTCTACCAAATAGCAGCAGATGCCAGGGACTAGCAAATCAATTTAGTTTCCTGTTGGAGGAGAAAAAAAAAATCAATTATTCAGAATCTCCATTATTTCTTTTTTTCAGTTAAGTTCTCTGGTTCCCAGAGAGCGTTTACACTGTTTGTTTGTCCCTTCATGAGAGACTGAATCTCAGTAATCATGGTGAGCAAGTCAGCTCCAAGAGCAAGATTGGAGAAACTATGTCTACCTGAACTGCCTAAGCCGTTCTCAAACTGAACTCACCTTGCCACTACATGTAAAGTTCTGTAACTTTTCTTAGAAACTGAGTTCTGTGGAAAAGCTTTGTCCTTTCTGAAATATTGGGCCCAGATCCAAGTCAGAGTGTTGCCAATCATCCTTGTCTTTCATGGGTATAGTCATTACCTATGTACTCAGTACCCTAAATGTGAAAATCAAAGACACAAACCAAACCACCAAAAAAATTTTTTTTCTCCCACTTTTTATGTCTTTAAATTAAAAAGTCACCACTTCCTGTCCACAATTTTTCCAGCTGCACTATTTCTAAAATTCTTTTTTTTTGTCTTTTCCTTTCTTCATTGAGTTTTGCAAATGTTTTCTCCACCTAGCTTTTCAGAATTCTACTTCATAGTGGAGGCTAAGTAAAGGGAGACACAATTCCAGTTCCTCTGCACAGGATATGTCCCTTAATGGCTGGAGGAGAGCTGCTGGTAGAAGGAACATCCTGCAGAATGCACTGGGGTGGGTCAGGAATGACGGAATTGCTGAGTGGCTGGAAGAGAAAGGTATAAAACCAAGCAGTGTCAGCAGAAGGCTGAGAAGGTGACCACCAGTTTAAATGTCTGAAGAGTAATTTGAAGTTCATAATGTAGAATAGTCTTGCAAACAAAGTGTGAGAAAATGGAAAGCTTTCCAAGTAGAAAGAGTCACAAAAGTTGGATAGACTTTGCTCTGTAAAGGTGAAGAATGGCACTGAGCTTGCCCATTAAAGTATCTATGTTCAGATGTCTCCTTGAGGGCGAGATGTCAAGGCCTCCATTAGAGGTAATAGCAAGCTAGTCAATACAATCCAGGGAAACTTGAGAGCAATTTGGATGACCAGCTGACCTGTCAGTTCCTGTTTTAGAGCAAGCTGAAAGTATAGACTAAATCTCAGTTGACTAGAATGGATGTCATTCTGGATGCAGTCTAAGCTTTCAGCCAAACTCTCTTTTCTGGTGACAGAGAACAATCAGTCTTGCAGAACTCTTTCATTACAATCAGCCTGTTGTCCCCTGTTTTGGGCTACCTGACTTACTCAAATTAAAGCTTTGATTCTGCTGCTTATCCACTAGCATTCAGTGCCCTTTGAGATATCTGAAGGTATCTTTTCTGGTTGCTAGCCACCACACCAGAAAGGCATGGTTTTCTATGGCTAACATGTCATATCTGTCAGGTCCAGGCCTTTCAAATGGGACTAAATAACTATGTGTAGATGGTGGAACTGAGCCTGAAGGTCTAATTTTAAATTATTAATTGAAATTACTTTCGTCCTTAATTCTCACTGTTTTATGACATGGGTGCTGGAATTATTCAGTCATGAAAACCACATTTCCTCTTACTGCTAAAATGTAACTGATTGAATGAGTATTTTATCTCTATGTATATCAACTGAGAAACATGCAACACCTTATATCATAACTAGAGAGATCATCCCTCAAGCAATGGTTTATTACAGGTGGTGTGGTATAGACACAAGTTCGGTGTAAATGAAAACAGTTACAGATTTCAGTTTTATTACAGGTTCATGAAAAAGCAGTCCATTGACTGAAAGCAAAGTTACTATTTACAAAAGAGTCTCAAGAAAATACTCAATATTTGTTCAACAGTCGTAATATATGCACCTAGAAAAAGGTCTTGTTTTGGTTTTTTTATATAGTAATTGATCTTATAATAAACCCAATACATGTAGAGAGTTTAAGTGAAAATACTGTAGTGTGCTTTTATTGCATTTTCTGTAGGGCAGATTCTGAATTCTGGTGTATGCAGCAAAAAATAACCCCCTGAGAATCTGTGTGCATCACTGTTCTAGAACACCCCTTGGTTTTCACTATGACATAAATGAAAATGTTCGATTTCAGTGTGTTAGAAAAAGACATTGCAAAATGATAAAACTAAGTAAAAGTGAACATGATATGTTTTCAACAGAAAGTAATTACATGGTAACTTTAAAATGACTGTCTCACTCATGAAATTGAAAACCTCAGATCAGTACTGTTCACAGTATAGGGAATTGGAGATAATTTTTCTTAATTAGGGTTAGCTGGGGAGAAAAAAGGCCCAGTTTTAATGGGAAGGACTAATGCCACAACCTTAGTGATTTAGTTGTTGAAAATGACACTGGCAATGGATCATGTTCATAATGACATTCTTTAGACGTGGTATTCAGATTGAAAATTCTCATTGAAGAAATGAAAAACCCACACTTGCATCACACAGAAAATACAGATTTCCTTAATAAATTAGTTTGCTCCAGGCCAAGTTAGGCCAAGGAAATCCTAAGCATATTACTCTGCCTGCTGTTCCATATTAGTATTTTATCATATTGTTTAGTCTGAAACATAACTAATTTGGCAGAGATATAACAAATTATTTCTCCACCAGACATCTCAGACAATAAAAGTAAAGGTGTTTGTGGGGGCTTCTCTGTGACAGTTTCAAATAAAGCTACAGTGACTGACTATAGGTCTGAGAAGAAAATGCTTTAAAGAGATAAGCAAATTAAGTTCCAAACTATTAGATACTCAGTGTATTACACATTAGTGGATAACAAGTGCAACTAGGAGAGAGTGTTAAGAGCACAAACACTACAGACTCACTCAATTTTTGTTTTGTTCTATGAAGAGATCATCAGATATCAGAAAACACAATAGTCTATTTTGATATAGAAATGACTGTGCACTTTTGTATATTTCACAGTGGGTGACTTGTAATTAAAATCATTACTTCTGTTAATGACAATGAAAATAAGCTATATGACTGTTTACTATCAGCAGAATAATAAACATTTTTTTCTTCAAAGTATGCAGAACAAGACCTGGTCAAAAGGGAAAAGAAGACTGGTGTTTTTAATTAAACCATAGCTTGGAAATCACCCAAAGATGACATGTGATAATTGACAGGAATTGTGATACAACAAGCCAAGGAAAAACACAAAAGGTTGACACATCCGGGTGTGAATTGTATGGCATGTTTTGTTTTCTGTGCTAAAAGAATATTCCTCCAGAAAGTGTTCAGAAAAAAGTATTTTAAAAGACCCTCATTAAGATAATGAGGGACATGCCTCATTATTGTATATTCTATCTTTCTGTCTCCTTGTCCCAGTCTCTTCAATCAGACTGTCACAACATTTTCATAACTTTGTCATTATCATACACAAGTGGAATATTGAAGATGAAAGAAGGGATAGGAATTAGATGGCTGCAGAGTATGCTTGTCATTTGGTCATGTCAGTAGTTGCTAATTATCCCATGTCTTATCACTGTATAGTACAAGCCATACATGCAGCCCAGAAACGAGCTCTTCACTGAGTATTCTGTTAGAATTAACTGTGGCATCTTAAACCACAAAATCAACCAGTTTGAGAAGAGAATATTGTCAATAATTAGGTCCTTTCACCATTGTAATTGCTTACTTGAACTGGTAACTACCCAGAATACTATAAGCCACATCCTACACAGCCTATTTTTTCAGCATTTCTCTCAGTCTGGTCCTGCATGACAACATGTAAGTGTATTGAATATGGATCTCTTCTGCTAACTAGGTTCTCCTCTATCAATTTTTTAAAAACATTAGCATAATTTTTGGTAAGCCTTGAAGTGTTTGATCTCCACTGTCTCCTGAAAAAGGAATGTCTGAGATTGTATGGAGTTATTTTCTTTTATCAAAACTCATGAAAATAGAGAGATTTAAAGTTTATTAAATTATAAAATGGGAATTTATACCCTAAAAAATAGTGAGGGAATTTATGGTGTCATTAGAATTGAATAATCTGGTCCATACTGACATAACTGAAACATTGTGGAGAATAGAAATACAGACATTCTTATGAAGACCCTACTGGCAAAATAACCAGGCTTTTAAAATTACGATGGACAGGGTAGTTGTCTTTATGTGATTTATAATGTCTTAGAATATCACGGTGTTTATACTCCATGTGGTTGTGCTGAGGAAGGAGCAGGGACTCATGTACTGACCTCCTGCCTCCAAATGACTCCAGAGTTCTGGCAAACACTTTTTTTTCTTTCCATCTAGCACCTCATCACGTGTGAGTAAAACTGAACAAAACATTTCTGATGATATTTACTTTGGGCAACATTAGCTCTGTAGAAGGAAAAGTTTTTGGTAAACTGTGCTGGTTGTGTCAGATCTCTGAGAGGGGTTACTATCTGGAATCAAGGACCTTGTGGGCCAAAATTCTCCATCTCCTCAGCAGCTGTGGTGCCAAGGGACCACCCAGGCAGCGACAAGCATGTTTTAGATTTTCCCAAACTCTAATTTTTAAGATTTCTGTTACGTATCCCATTCCTATATGTTTTGCTCTTTGAATGCATATTTTTAAAAAAAATTTCTCAGGGTAAGCCTGCACTGATTGAAGCTGAGGAGTTGCTGGGTTCAAAAGGAGAGTCCCGCATACCTGCCATTGCGTTGTGCATGTGCAGTGCTAAGGACTCTGAGAGCCTGTCACAGGAGGAAACTGCTACTCTATGTCAGGGTTTCAATATTGAAATCCAGCCAGAAACTGCACAATACTTCTGCATTGAAATATGTCTTACCTTTTCCACTGTATTACAAAAAAGCCCTCCAATCACAAAATTACCAATTTCACCTTTTTCATAATGATTCTCTCAGCAAAAAATATTAATATCGGAATCTTTTGAATAGAGTGGGGACTTTTTTCCCTCCCTGTTAACATGACATGTTCTACCTCACAAATATAGGCATGATAGTCTCAAAATATTGACAAGCAGGTAGTAAATGTGATAGAAGTGTAATAATAATTTGTGCATGTAGAAATATTCTTTAATTCCGAGCTGTGTATATATATGTGTGTTGTAAACTGTTAAAAATAAAAACTTTAAAACGGGGTAGCAAGAGGGAAAGGAAGGAACCCTCCTTCTGGAATGCAGAAGCTTATCCCACATCATTTCCACACGAAAAGCCAGTTTCAGCAAAGATGGGCCATTTCCAAGGGAGTCTCCGTGATGATATCTTGGCTCGTAGACACCTGATATACATCTACCAAATCCATCAAGAATGTGAATCTGAAAACAGACTTACTGGAAGTATATACATTAAAAAGCAGCATTCTGAGAACCCACCCCAGCAAAGATTTGGACCCGAGACTTCTTGGAATCAACTCTTGATTACTGCACAACACTGCTTTTGTCTAGCCCGACACTAAAGAATACATGAATATGTGGACCTCTGAATAGGAATGACCAGGACTTCACCTTGGGCTAAAAAAACAGTATAAGAACTGTCCAAACCAGACCTGAATTGGTGACAGGGTCAGTTCGCTGCCAGCGAGCAAGAGCTACATGTTCACCCAGAGCTGGTCCTGGGCCAGCCCTGTTCCATTTCCTATTGATTGTGGCTGTCATGAATGTATTTTTGATCACGAAATAAATTTTCATTTTTTAATAAATTTTTTTCATGTTATTATTAATCATAATTGGCTTGATTAATTTTTATCTATAACATAAATAATGAGCAAAATCACCATCTCCCCACTATCCTACCCTGCTAAAATCCTGTCAGGGCAGTTTTAGTGGGGAGGGGATGAGTTTATAAGGGAAATGTGACTGGAACAGCTGTGTGTGTGTAGACCCTCTGCTCTTGGAGTGCTCCTGTGCCAGTAGGACAGTGGTGAGTTCATTTGTTTCCCTTAAAGAGTAGTTTTGCTAAAAACTGCTTGAGGACAGTTTCTGAGGCAAAAGCAAATGCCATAAAGGTTCAGAATAAATTAGCAGTGGACAGAAAGCCTTAACAAAGGTGATGTTTGCTTCCTTTCATGAGTGGGCTGTGAGGATGTGAGATTTGAACTTCCTGACTCTGATTTACTTGTCATGGCTGACCAAGGGGAGTGTTGGGGTAACTAGAATATTATCTGAGGTAAATGCACTCATGAACTAATTACTCAGATTGTATCCCCTTAATAATTGGGTTTTAATTTGATGCTGGGTGTCACTCAGCTCCCACTGAAGTTGGGAAAAAGGCACTTGTAGCAGTGAATTCTT